>OZ023274.1:18513798-18975772 GCA_964007475.1 Hybos culiciformis
ATATTTAAAGACAAAACAAAATGCCTAAAATAAAACAGCAGTATGTAGGTACGTAGGTACGTTATCAAAATAACAAACTTTTACTCACGAATAAATTTTTGCATTATTCACTACACTTATAAATTTTTTAATTTTTATCATATAATTGCATAACTTTTTTTTTTATATATACATAAGTATAATTTATAAGGACTTAACATTATTATCGGATAATTAAGTTGTACCATTAAAAAGTTTTCTTATTATTATACATATATAATAGTACATTATTATAATACTTGCTTTCTAAATCAGTAAAATTCCTTCATCATTTCTAGGTATTATAGAAATATAACAAAATAAGAATTGCATTACAAAAAAAAAAAAAAAAGAACGAATAATTTATGGTTGAAATGAGGTTTAATCTTTTTTTTTTTTGTGAAGTTTGCTGTGTGGATAAACTTATAATATGCTTATCTGTTTTGTTGAGGTTATTTATAAAAAGCAGAAATTGAATATTCATAATTTTGTAGAACCATAGAGCCTTTATTATAATAATATAAACAATTTATCTTTAATAATAAAGTACGCATTAGCATATTATTGTTATACCATCATTATAATAATAATAATAATAATATTTATATTATTATTTCAAGTGTTTATAAATAAATTTTTAATGAAAATTGGCAAGTATGTATATTTGAAATTGTTGCTTCACGCCTACCGATAGAAAATATATAAATATGTAATATTTGCTAGTTATTTGACGGGCATTTTTCTCAGCATAATTTTCTAAAATTTATTTAAAAGATCAAGTTAAGAATCAAGAATAAAACTTAAAAACTGATTTTTTATAGTTTTTCAACCTTCATTTTGTTATAGAAGAAAGAAAAACTCATAATTATTATCATTAAACAAAAAAGTTTTTTATTTTGTGGATTCGGATTTCAATAGATATTCATTATAAAAATGAGACCTTAAAACATGTAAAAATGCAATAAAAATAATAAATAGGTTTCAAGATGTTGAAAATATATATGTATATATTGTATACAACTACATTGTGCATTGAACATTTATGTAGAACTTCTATTGTTAATATATTTACATTATGCAAAGGATTTTTCGCACAAAAAGAAAATTATATAACAGGGGTGGCCAGACTTTATCCCGACAGGAGCCGAAATTACAAAAATCAGAATTGTCGAGAGCCGCAATTAGAAATTGTTTTAAATATCGTCGGTCTCATTCAAAAATCACGAAACTGCTGGATTTGATTTTTTTTTCCTTTTTTTTTAGTACATTTTGGTACTTTGTGGAAAATGGAAATAGTCTTGCGGATAATTTATGAGCTTTCGACTTCTAACTTTGAACATATTAAAATTTAAGTTTTTTATAATTTTTCTACAATATAGGACAAACGAGACCGACGAAATGTAAACTCTCTTTATTGTCATTCTTCGCATTTATCTTTATATTCATTCATAATTTATTTAAAAAAATTCGCATGCATATGTTTATTTATGTATAAAAAAAATTATATGACAACCAATACATTACATAAGAAAACGGTTTTTTTTTGGGATCGTGTCGAAATTCTGTATTGCAAAATTCTTTGTTGCAAAATATTGTACAACAAAAAGAATTCTGGATTGCAAAATTCTGTATTGAAAAAAATTTTATGAATAAATTCTGTATGTAGAAAATTCTGTTTGACAAAATTCTGCTACAGTAAAATTCTGCTACATCAAAATTCTGTATGGACAAAATTCACTTATAGTAAAAACTAAAAAGGGAGATAATTATTATCTTTTTTTATATACAACAAATTTTGTTAATTAGATAACTCTTTTCTTAATATTCAATAAATTTAATATGATGTACAAATTATAATAACAAAAATCATATCAAAAAAATTTTCTAACAATAGGTACCGTGCTATAATTTTTTTTTGATTCTCTGTAGCTGTCCTATTCTTATCAAAATTCGTCAAGTTTTGATAACGATTATTTTTCGCTAATTTTAACTGAAAACAAAAAAAAAATCGGTTGATTGAATTTAAATTTAGTTCACATTTAAATAAAAAAATCTACGTACAGATTTTCTGTATTGGAAAAATAAAATTAAATACTATGCGCGCTTGTTTTATTTTTCCAATACAGAATTTTGAAATACAGAATTTTGCAATACAGAATTTTGCAATACAGAATTTTGCAACACAGAATTTTACAATACAGTATTTTGTCAAACAGAATTTTTTCTATACAGAATTATGAAATACAGAATTTTGTTAATACAGAATTTTGCTAAACAGAATTTTGGTATACAGAATTATACAATACAGAATTAAGACCCCAACCCATTGGGCATCTAATCAAGGGATATTTTCAATTAATATGACTTTTCATTACTTAATACTTATATTGTTTTATTACTATTGTACATATGTGGGGTATTTTGTAATATCATGCCAATAATTTTAAGATACATCGTTTTGTCTTATTATATGTACAAAGTAGTTTAAAATACGATTGATGAGTTACATTTCTTCAATCACTTAATATTGAAAAAAACATGAAACTTCAAAATTACTTCAAATTGAAAGTTGTCATTTTTGTGGCGCAGATAAATCTTAACAAAAAAAATTTTTTATATTTGAGGTTGTCAAAGCATAGCAATATAAAATATCTAAGATTTTTTTGACAAAACATTATATAACTATAAGTTAGAATTTTAGAATATGTATGTGTGATTACTTTTTTTTTATAATTTCAATATTGTCGGTTTAATGTTACGTATCACTAACATTCACAATGCGAGCATGATTAAGATTTAAATATTTTTGTTATGCTTGAATTAAGGAAAATAATTTCCATTAAACAGCTGCAAGCAATAAACAAATATTTTTATTTTCATTACATTTATACATTATTTTATGTAACTTAAAATAATATTCAATTGATAATAATGAAATAAAAACAAACACGAAACACACACTAAAAAGGCTTTAAAAAATTGTTGAGAATTGAAAATGTAACAAAATAAAAAAGTCAGAAAATCTTTGTTTCCTGAATATAATAAAAATTTGGGAATTATTATCATTGGCTTCTATACCTAAATACTAACAATAATAATAAATTAATGAAGAAAAATTTTAAAATTGTAACGCTAATTAAAACCGAACAATTTTTCAATTGATTAATTTTCATTATGTTTATCTTACAGATATGAGTAAGTAAGACAAAAATGCAACTAAATAATAAAATAATATTTGCGTCATTGTGATTATGAAATCACAATAAAGGACTAGTTGAACAAGAGTACATTTGATGTTTTTGCTTAATGCCTATATTTAAGTACCATTATGTTTTCAATATTTTATTTTCTATTTAGAAGTAAAAGTCAAGTTTGTCTTTGCTTCGAATATTAAATGAAAACAAATTTTATTATTTTTATTTTTATTTATTAAATTAGGTAATTCAAATTCATAGTAGTTTATTTTTTCTCAACAAAAACTTAAAATTTAAACGAATCCTTTTTTTTTATTATTTATTTATGAAGATTTAATTTACCATCAAAATTAAGTTTATTACCAATTTTCATATTACCGTCTATATTTATATTACAATATTGAATAAGTTTTGACATTTACTTTAGTAATGGAGAAAAAAACCAATTTTTACACGAAAATAAAGTTAAACATGACAATTTTGATTTTTAACAAATACTTTTATATAAAATCTTAATAAACTAGAACTAGATATTGAACAGGCCTTAACAATAATTTATATATTATTTTAATTTCATAAACCTAGATAATTTTTTAATATAAAAAATATTTAAATAATGATTATTAATTTTTGGTCAGCAAAAATATGTTATGGTTTTTTCATTTTTGTAACAATTAATTAATATATTATGTATCAAAAATGAAATGAAGTAAATTTGTGAAGGAAAGCGAAGCGAAGTAAAAATTATGATTTAATGATCCATTTTTGTCTGAAGCAAGCGTGTCAAAAATGCATTCACGTTTTTAACTTTCAAGTTAAGGTATTTAGGTCTTTTGCAACGATATTCTTGTCACAAATTGTACTCTGTCGTCATATAAATTTTTGAGAGAATAAGTTCAATTTAAATAATTTATCGTGCAATATACAAACGTTTATTTGATAAATTTGTTTAAATGTTTTATTGAGCACTGTATACACAATAAATAGCATAATCATAAAAAATATAATGAAAATAGGATATCTACATTATTTTCGCTCACAAAACTTTTTTTTTTTTTTCGTTTTGCTTTACTTAAAACTTAACTACTATATTTTGTTCTACAAACAATAACAAAAAAAATAATTTTCAGCTGTAACTGATAAGTATGTAAACCATTAAATTGATACTTTGGAATATGTATCACAAAAAATATCAAGATAAAAATTTGACCATTCAGTCATTTTGCTAGGGATCTTAATAATTTATTCACAGTTTATTTATCTGTAGCTGAGAAATATAAATATAATTTCAATAAAATCAATTAAAAAATGTGTAGGTTCGTTATTTCTTATAAATCTGATGTTAGGACTGTTGGTTGTCTGTTTTTCTGTTGCAATTCTGGTGATTCAGAATTACACCTTGTTGTTATTGTAGAATTTGTTACCATAGATCTACACGGATATGTACTTGAAGCTTGATCACCAGCCATTGTCGTCGTTATCATTGAATCTCCCATTGATTTATGACAATTGAGAATTTTTTGTTGGTGTTGCAATGAGTTTCGTCCGTTGCGTTTATCTAATAATTTTTCAGATCTTCGGTTTTTTCCAAATCTGGGAAAGAAACTATGCTCTAATTGTAATTGTGCATTGATATCTTTTCTACTACCACAAGTGCAAGCTTTCATGAAACTTTTTTTAAAATTATCACTTAAGAATGCATATAAAATTGGGTTCATAGCTGAGTTTGAATATCCTAAACATGAGACAAATAAAAACATAGTAATTTCTAAACGTGATCGAATATCATGTGGTGATGAATGTATTAATGCTACTTGTAATATCCAATACGGTAACCAACAGAAAACATAAACTGTTATTACTGTCAACACCAATTTGGTGACTTTACGATGAGAACGTTTTTTCTCTTTGGATTTACTTTTTGGTCCAACAGTGTGCAACTTTCTTATAACCAAACAGTAAAAGCAAAGCATTAAACTCACCGGTATAGCAAAACCAAATATTAGTGTATACAGTGTAAATGCTTGACCAGCTGGTACAGCATAATGTGCTGGCCATGTAATAGCACAAGTTTTCGTACTACTGTCAGGATTTTCTACTGCGTCAGCAAATAAAATTATTGGAAGAATAAGTATAAGCGAAGCAAACCAAGCAACACCTGAAACAATTTTTGACACTAATGGTGTTCTATAACGTCCCGATGATATTGGATGACAAACTGCTGCATATCGATCAGCTGACATTATTAATAAAAATATTGATGATGTAAATTGTGTTATTGATGTGCTAACTAAATATGCTTTACACATAGCGCCTCCAAAAGGCCAACTACCTAAGTTCATTGTAATTAATAAAAATGGTATACCAATTAAATAACATTCATCAGCTATAGCTAAATTTAAAATATACATATTGGTGACAGTTTGCATTTTAGAGAAACGTAATACTACATATATAACTAAAGTATTTCCAAATAAACCAATAATACAAACACCACCATATAATATCATCGTTATTAAACTAATAATTGAATTTTGTTCAATTGGCGGACACGACATATCAGTAATATTTAATATGTCAGCTAATTCAAAGCATGTTAATGTTCTATTTCCTGATGGATGGTAATTAGTTGTGCTAATGTTAATCATTGTGTTAAGACTACTGCCGGTACTGCTATCACTAATATTGGTCATATCATATAAAAAATAGAATTGTTGCTGCTGTTGTTGGTGTTGTTCGATTTGCTGGTTCTGAATATTCATAATGATAGATTTCTTTAGACGACAATGAATTGGATGGAATTATGTATTCAACTATCATACTGAATTATTGAAAATTGGATTTGTATGTTAATTTTATGGAAATTTGTTGCTTTAGATCTATAAAGATAAAGAAAAATTTTATTGAATTTTTTATTTCTCTTTTTAATAAATAAATTAAATTGAGAAAACTTATTAAAATGATGGGAAATTAATAAGTTGTTGCTTCTTATTTGCAAAAAAAAATTAATTATAAATACATAGGAATGACTTTAGTAAAATGTATAACGATTTAGATGAAAGCAGATATTCGTTCAAATAAAACAACTTTATTTAAAAATAAAAATTTAATTCATTAATCAATTTATACATAGTACCGTATATATACATACATAGTTTGACACTCAATGTTTGAAGTATTTTATTTAATTTGGTTACAACAAGAGTATTTATTAAGTTTCCTGGTTTTTTTTTTACAGTATGATAATATAATTTAATATACCACTGATTTTAATGACTAATTAGTAATTTATAATTAGTAATTAAATTACATAACAGTTTCAGCCGAATTTACCTGGGGTGTTAATTAATCGTATAATTTAATAGGGAATAAAAATCATTTATTGGAAAAACATAATTAATTAAAGAAGTTTTTCCTATGAAATATTATTTGTTCAAAGATATTTTTGAAATAATATTTTAGGTCTGTCATATAGAATTGTTTTAATTTCATTTTAATGAGTATTTGCTAAAAATGTATACAAAAATTATATTTGAAAATTCTGATGAAAAATTATTTAAAAAAAAAAAAAATAACTTAAATAAAATGTAGTTATTATAATTTCCAAAAAAAAAAAAACCTAAGGAAAACAAAATATACAGAAAAATTTAATTTTTATTATAAAAGCTTAGACTGTAACTAAAAGTTACCTGAAATTCTTTTTCAACTTGTATCAAGTAATGGACCGTATACGGATAATCTAAAAACCGTTTAGCCTTCGGCAATGAAAAACAAACCCATAAACAAACGATATGTGTTTATATTTGTACATAAATATTTGTATATATACAATACATATATGTATTATATAAATATTTAATCTTTTCAGAATTTCTGAAATATTTTGTATAATTTAAAAACTAAGAGAAAGTAAAACAAAAGAAAAATATATTCTTAAATTTTTATTTCATTTAAATATCTTTTTTCTACATTCATAGATGAAATGATATATCCTGTTATAACAAAACTAAATCAAGTGTAAATGATTTCAAAATTTCTCTACATTTCGACTAGCTGGGTTAACTTCGAGGTCTCAGTTAGTAGGTATTTTAATATTATATTAAAACTGATTATATTTCTTTGCTAATTAATAAATAATTAGATTGAATTTGTACAAACAATCGATTTGTAAACTTTTTAATAAATGATACCAATTCTTATATGTAAGTATAGTTATAAAAATTACCAAATTCAAGATGTTGATTTTAAATTCAAAAGGTAATTTTGAAAATAAATTGAAGAGAAATCAAAAATTAAATCTCTTACCTGAATTGATATATTATTCGAAGGGTCCTTATAAAATAAATTTATATATTTACATATTATACATATATTTTCTACAGTATGGTATACAAAATAAAAAGAAAATCTTGATTACATTGTGAATCCTTTTTAAATAAAAATAAAAATAAAATTATACCTTTCAACATGAAGTAATATTTATTAAACATTTTTTGACAAAATTATTTGTCTTATATTTTCATGTTTTCATTGCAAGAGCTAAGAAGTTCTTTTTCTCCACTCTTAAGTATTATCTATTAGATAAAATTTATAATTTTAAAGATATCTGAATATGTTCGTGTATACTCCAAAAATATTATTAAAAGTTGAAATAAGTAAAATATATTTATTATGAGTCCAAATTTTAAACGTTTAAAAAATAAATATTATATTCTCAAATATAAAGAAATCTTTTCAGATTTATATCAATTTTTATTAAATTTATAAATATAATAATTTGGGTCTTCTTCATTTGTTATCCTTCTCATCTTTTATTATAAAAAATTTATTTATTCCATCAATTTAAAGTAAGCAATTGAGATTATATTTTGGTTAAAATGTTAAATTTATAGTACATATAGCAATTCAGTTACCTTCATATGAACAAATTGTAACCAAAAATTTGATAAATCGCTTATAAAACAACTGTGTAAAAAAACCTGAAAAGCGAGCTCACTCAACAAATAATAAATATTATCAAAGCTTTCGTTTTGGAGGCAACCAGATTCTTATTAACTCTTTAACGCTTACGTTAAAGCGCATTAGTAATCAAAAACGATTTAACCAACCTGGACGTAATCTTCATTAATAAAACATCAACAACATTATTTGATGAAAAATTTTTTTTTAAGAAATAATATGAGAACATGATTGAAAACAAATCCCAGTGTTCATCACTATAATGTCTCCCAATTCAATAGGCTGTAATAAAGTGCTAATATAACTTTTATAACATAATATGTTGCTAAAGCTTTTTTCATGTACATATATTATTGACATCTGCACCCAGAAATATACGTTATTTAATATTATTAATATTGTATGATTTTTTGATTAGGTAATACTGCATACAATATTAATATTTAAAATATATATTTCTGATGAACATCTCAAGTGTATATATATGCAAATATTTTAATATTAAATTTAATTTAAATTTATCATATTATTTATTTTTTATTTTAATTCTTTTTTTTGGTCTTGACAGTAAAAAAATTATTTCGGTAATTTATACGAAAATGCATCTTCGAAAACTTTAGTATTTCTTTTAACTGAAAAAAAAAGGTGAGCTTTGTAACTCACTTTTATTGAATTTACATAAACTTTTAGAAATTGTAAGCTGTTCTGGAATCTACCTTTATTTGTGTATGTATAGATGAAATTGTTTTGTTTAACCCCGACCCTGGCCTTACAAAATTTATCCAACATTTTCATTTTTAAAAAAGTTTTGCCTGTAGGACAATTATGGCTTTGAAAGCGACGAACATTAAAATTGATTGGAAAATATATTATTAAGGTAAGTGGAACGATACAAATAAAAATATTCGATGAGTTGGTATGATATATATATTAAAATATAAGCAGAGTAAACATATTTCTATAGTAGAGTAACAAGGAATAACGAAAATTTCTATGCAAAAAAAAAAAAAAAATTCACCTCCCTCTTACAAGGTGTCTTTCTGATTCCTTTTACTTAAGTTTTTTTAGCAGGTTTTTTTAAAATTCAAAATTAAGTACTTTTTTAAAAACAAAGTGAGTTCATTTCGTTTTATTTTCGACTTAAAACTATTTTCTTATTTTTAAAATTTTTGAAAACCGTAAAATTACTTATATTTTACAATTTTTTTAATTTTTTGTAAAGACAAAAAATTATCATAGTCACCTGGTTCTTTTATAAAATAAATGCATTGTTTACATTTATTTGGCCTTAAGCGCGTCATGGTTTCCCTTAAATACTCAATACTAATAAATAAAAATCATATGATTTTTGTTTTGCTTTAATTTTTCGATTTTAGGGATGTGAGAATTTTTTTTAAAGCTTGACGCTAGTGATTTCATTGTGAGAAATTAAAATAATAATTAATATTAACTTTAACCAATTTTTTGTGAAAAAAACATGAAAAAAAATTAAAAAGTTAAAAATGGGAAAAAATAAATGCTGTTTTCGTAAATTTTAAACAGTTTGAAAAATGTAAATTAACAGTTCCTCCTCAAAACTTTCTTAATTATATTAAAATATTGCAGGATAAGTTTTCTGAAAATTTCGATTTACATGTAACAGAAAATAATTTAGTAAGTAAATTAGCTTCCCTTCTTACAAACGTTGAATGTAATTTCAAATGTTGTGAAAATTTCAATACAATTTATTTGATTAATTTTTTCATACGTGTGCGCATATACTTCATTTTAAAATTTTTTAATAAAAATGTAAAAAATAGAAATAACATGTTGTCTGTGATGAGTTTATAAAATTAAAAGTCTTGTTTTATTTCGTAACTTTGAAAAAAGCAACCATCCCATCCCTGATCATTTTTATTCAACACAATGATAGATTTTGAGTAAAAAAAAACATAGATTTTTTGGCGGGACGAAATAAATTTTCTATGGCAGATACTTTACTTTATGAAATAGGTGTACAATGATATAAGTATCCTCATAAATTTAAATTTTGCAGAAAAGATAAATGCGCATGTTACATACATATGTACAATAATTTAGCATACATTATGCAATATGTATAATATTAATAGTATGTTGTATAGAATTAGGTATATGTACGCATAATTTTATGTTATATTATATTATACATAATTTTATTAAAATTTCAATAAAGTATACGAATTTATGTTTCGGTAATTTGTAATTCAAAATTTTATATCATTCACAATTTTTCTACATGACAAAACATCAAATAATCATAATTTTTGTGCATTTACGCTTTTGACAGAATTTAATGAATTTCAATTTTAATTAAAGAATACGTACGTTGTATAGTTATCATAGAGTATGTATTTCAAATTTTTTATTTAATATATTCTTAAAGTCAAACTATGTATTAATGAATTTAAATGAAATAAAAATTATTTTATATAGATATAGATAAATGTATGTATGTATGTAGTATTTTATTGAAAATTTTTCAAATGTGTTATAATAGTTATTGATTTAATTTTCGCCCCATATTAATATAATTTTTTTTTTTAATATAATTTACATAATATGATTTACATTTGATTTTAGAGAATTTAATTTTAATACAAAAAATGTTCAAATATTTACAGGTCTTTCAAAAAATAAATAAAAAATAAATTATGAATACAAATTATAAGTAAAAATTTTTAATTTGTTTTTTTTAAACAAAGAATATTTTATCTAATTAATTTTTGATAAATATATTAGATAAAAAATATCTATTCAAATTAAAAGTTAGAATATTTGTATTTTTGTTTAATGTTTTTAATAATAACCTCCGGATCTAAATAAATAAATAAAAACAAAAAAAAATTAAAAGAATTGAATTGGATTATAAAATATTTTAAGTATAAACTCGTTTTATTAAAATATTTTGAACTTATATATATATTTAATTCTATATCAATATAGTTACAACATGGTATCTATCATGAATAAAATCATGTTGTTAAGATTAAATTTATCATAATCGTCATGTTTTAAGTTGTTTTTATAATGTCCTTAAAAATTATTTTCTCAAACATTATACGAATTGATTTGTGAAAGAATTTTTTTTAGAATCTATTTTTTATTTATTTTTTTTTTGTATCTCTCTTACATTATATATTCATAATATCATATAATTTATGTCTTTTTATTGATCTTCTTATTCTTATTGAAGTTCGGAAGAATTAAATTAACAAATTGAAAAGCAAATTAAATGTGTTTTACCTCATTGAATTTGAGAGATATAGATATTGGCTCCAGAAATTAGGACCTAAAAAGAATTTTATACCACATATTGTCAATGCCTGGTGGACACCGAATACTTTTCGAAAAATTAGTCATCAAAAATTTTTTTAATTATTTTATATAGTTATACAAATGGGCTTCTCTAATATGATGAAAAAAAATTTGGGAATAAGTTTACGAATAAAGTTTACGAAACAGAGTTGAGTTTAACGCATCATAAACCCAATGCTGCCTAATTTCTAGAAAGCTGTCAACTTTTGATCCCCAATTTTCTTTCCAAGGTGAAAGTATTGGCAAATCTAGAAACCTTGACATTTTAGACTCGAAAATAACTTCAGATCTGAGCTCGAAAATAACTTCATATTTTCGAAAAGGCAAAAAACGCAGCGAAATGTCTTGGTTTCCTTAAAAGATGTAAATAATACTTTTCCCCCTCTGATCTCTTAAACATTTACAAATCCTACGTACGACCGAAATTAGAATATAATTCACATATATGGGCTGGTGCTCCTAAAACCCACCTTGAGTACCTGGACAAAGTTCAGCGAAGGGCTATTAGATTGATAAACAATCACCAAACCACCTGCTCATTAACATCACTCAGTCACCGTCGCAATGTAGGTTCACTTTCCATTTTTTATAAATACCTTTTTGGAACGGATAAAAAAAAAATCATACTTCCAATAACTAAATATTTGGGGATTCTACGATTTGATGACGTCATCTTGTAGAACTCTACGAGATGTGACGAAAAGATGAAATACATTTTTTTTTCGATATTTCGCTTTGTTTTCGAGATAAAAAAAAGTAGAAAACAAACCATAAATATTAAGGAATAGGATATTAATTTATAAAATGACTAAAAATAAAAATTATATTCATATCTAATTTTTTGATGTTGTTGTTTTGTTTTTAAAAACGCAAAAAGTTTCAAACAAACAACCATTGAGCTGAGAGAGATTAGAGGAATTTAATAAAAACATAAAATTAAGAAAAATAAATTTCCAAAAAAAAAAAACACAACAAGGTGTTACAAACAAAATATGAAGCTAATAAAAATAAAACTTTCTTATTATTAGCCAAAAAAGAAAAAAAAAAAAAGAAAGACCAAAACTAAATTTTGTACATAAGTACATAAGTACATAAGTTACATAAATTTAAGTTTTAATCGCAAACCGCATGAAAGAAAAACTTTAAGAATTTTTTTTTTCACTATAACTTTAATTTTCTTTTAATTCAAAGAATTTATTAGATTTTTTTTCTGTTGTTGTTTATTTTTCGCTTTTAAAATTCATAAGAAAAAGAAAAAAAAATATATAATTTCTTCTTTTTTTTTGTTAAACGTACATTAGAATGGTACGTAATAAAGTTCTGTCTGTACCTTAAAAATATAATTGTTAAACGTGTATTTTGTTATCCTTTCGTTAATTTTTTTTTGTGTTTGTTTGCTTTTCTTTATATATTTAAATAATTTATTTAAGTACAAAACGCCACCTTACAACACCATACAAAAAAATTAAATGAAAATAAATATTAAAATTTTTTTTTTGTTTTTTTTTTTTTTTGTTTTTGAGAATAAGAAAAAACGATATATTGTTTAACCCACTTGGGAATTTTATTAGATATAAAGAAAAATTAACATTAACACAATGTTGAATGAACTTTTTGTGCACATGTACATGATGTGGTGTATATATACGCTGAACGTATATTGTGTTAAAAATGATAGTAAATTTTCTTATTTTTTTTTCTTGTTTTTATTTTTTTTAAATCTTTTTTTTTTTGTTTTTTAATTCAATGTCATAATAAACTTGTATGATGAAAAGGTACATGAAATAGTTACAATTTTTTTTTTGTTTATTCAATTTCGTTTTCTTTTTAGTTTTATATATATGAACAATCAATGAAGGAATCCTAAATTAAAACAATTAATAGTCGAAACTCTAAAAAAATATTTCAAGTTTTTTGATTTAATATTTATTTGAGAAGTATTGCTCGTATTTGTCATTTTGGTGTTGTTCTGTTATAAATATAAAACAAATAATAACCAAGACGGCTGTCGTTTCCTTCTAAAAGCTGTGTATGCTTAAAAACTCTCGGTTCGTATATGAGATTTTATTTCAAAGTAGACTATTGAATCGAACAGAAAAAATGTTCAAACAATTAATTTTTTTATTGCGAATTATTTAATTAATGTATTATTTTTGTGAGATTATGTGCTTATGATTTTCTCTGAGGAATAAATAGTTGGTTTTTTCTTTTTCAACTATTTTCATTCCACATAATCGGTTTGAAATTTTCTATTGAAAATGTAATCGATTTAAGTCTATAAAGGAAAACTTAATATAAATAATGCATGAAATAATATGAAATTAATATAATTCTAAGTCGATAATACCGAATTTAATATATTGATAAAGAATATTCGAAGAGAATATATTTATTTTAATTTTCAAATAGCTTTTAATTTAAAATCTCTATTATATGTATGTAATAAACAAATTGAAAAACGAATCACATTATGAAAAATACAACCCCACTTTTCAACAAGATTTTTCAATTTATTATCGTTGTTCTTCAACGATTATTTTAAGTATTTAAATCCCCTGATTCTATTAAGTCAAGAAAATATATAATATTAAATATATTTATATATATATATATATATTTTTTTTTTTTTAAATCTTTATTTTCTATGCTACTCAAATTTACATTGTGTATACTTAAAATAACGATAAATTCAACAATTTTATATATTTTTTACATTTTAAGTTGAAAATGATCATTGAACCGAATGGTATTTGTTTCTTTTTTATTAATATGTCAATAACCATACAGATTTATCTGCATAAGAAAGGAAAGTCAGTTAAAATTATATTTTTTTGAAAATTTTAAATTTAGTGCGATATGTAAAAATTTTTTATTTACCCGATGATGTAAAAAGTAAAAAATTTAGTCAAAAATGAATTTATTATTTTTCGAAAATTTTCCCTTGAATACAATCTAATTTAAAATATTAGAGAAATTAAAACACCTCAAATTTTTCTTCAAATTTCTTTTTACAAAATTTTATTTAAAACCCAAACTCTGGTTATTATTTTCAAATGTTCTCGATTTTCCTGACAATCAAATAAATCTTTGAAATATACAGGACGAAAACTCCAAATTCAGTTTATTGATGATCCCTAAACGAACATATTGATTATATAAGAAATTCGTTCGAACGAGCTAGATTAAAAATAGTTAACTAAAAAATAAACAAAAAAAAAATAATATTTTGAAAAACACTAAAAAACACCTGCATTAATAATATCTTTAATAACCATTTTATAAAAAAGGAAAATGGAAATCTTGTGAAAAAGATAAAGTGTACTTTCTATTCAGAATTTTGAACAAAAAAATGGAAAATGAAAAGAAAAAAAAAATTTGTATTCTTTTCAATTTTAGCTGCTAAGTAAAAAATTCTATATTGATTTTATAATTCAGTATAATTTATGTAGGTACTGTATATACAGGTATTCCTCGATTAACGCGGTAGATTGGTTCTTGAAAAACAGCGCGTAAAACAAAACCGTGTTAATCGAGACTAGAAATCAATACAAAATAGGGTAGGTAATTGGTTCCAAAACAAAAAAATTTTTTTTTTTAAAAGCATTTATTGCATAAATTCAACAAAATTATAAAAATAAAAAATTCAAATTATAAAATAAAAAGAAATATCCATTGCAAATAAAATATAATAAATAAAAAAAAGATACAATAATAAACACATTAATTAAAAAAAATTAATCAGAATCATTTGCTTCATCAATTTCTGCCCCCTACAAAACTTGTCATTAGGAGTTGTCGTTTTGGAGGGAGAACTATGCTTTCATCGATCGAGTTGCTTGTTGAGCTATCCTCTAAAATTCACATCCGTGTTATGAAATCGGTGTTACTAAATCCAAAATTGTGTACATAAGAATATACAAGGGGTATTCCCGTTTATATTTTTTCGAAACCAAAAAAAAAGTACATGCACGTAAAAAAAAATTTCGCACAAGAAATTTTTTTTCCGCTTAAAACCGAATTTTTTACCCGCGTTATTTGAAATATGATGCAAATATATTTCTGCGTAAAACCGAAACCGCGCAATTGAAGTGCCGCGTTAATCGAGGGTTACCTGTACATTATTCGGAAAAACCAAAACAAGAAAATAAAATAAAATAAAAAAAAAAAAAACAAAGCGATAGAAACTAATAAAAATGTATTTAAATTTGGCCCCAAGATAATTTTTTTGAATGTCCTGTCTTGTACAAAATTCAATTTTTCCTTTTTTTTCTATTTTTTGTTTTCTGTTGTTTCACTTTTTTCGAACAATATGTACGAAAAAAAAAGTAATAAACTAATTAAATTCAATGAAGATAATTTTTTTTGCTTTTCCTTTTTAAAGGATTAATATATTTAGTTGTTTGCCGTTGGGTGGAAAAACAAAACAAAATAAAGAAAATAAAGCAAAAAACAAATTTATTTTTGCCTATATATTTATTTTTTTTAAATTAGAATTAATTTTTTTTTTTTTATTTTCTCTATGTTCAAGAAAAATCAATAGAAACAAATAAATTTTCTTCGAGAATATTTTTTTGTATAATATCTAAAATTTATATACTTATATTAAATAATCTAAGTACAACATACTAAAATTTTCCGGAAAGTCACTATTATTATAATAGAAATTTCAAGACTTAATTCAAAATTAAATTAAATTTCAGAAGTAGATTATTTCCTTTTTTTTTGCATTTTGAAGTTCAACACAGACTTTTGACACTTTTCTTTCCTTTCCTTGCGACAGAATTTTAAGTGTTAAAATTATATTATGTATATTCAAATTTAAGTGCCGTTGAAAAAAAATTGTATCTAATTTATACATAGCTTTGAAATTAATCTTTAAGCAAAATTAAGCTTAATATTAATCTTTAAACTGACTAGAAAATAAATTAAACTGACTAAAAATTTTATTATCAACATAATAAAATGTCGTATTGTGTAAATTTTACAAGACAACTGCATGTAGATATACGTACTTTGAATTCTATTGCCGCTGTTTTTTAAAACACTCGTAAAGCTTTTTCTACATATTAAAAGAAGATAAGTATAAAACAAAAAATTAGATGAAATTGTGGTCTGGAGACCCTACGTCCGTTATCCCTTTGCACGTCTGTTTTCGAGAAAAAAAACTAATTGTTATCTGCGAACGACGACGAAAAATAATTATGCTTCTTTCTACAAATATTTAAAGGACTCAATAAAATATGGAACATTTTTAATTAGAGAATTTAATTGAAAATTTATTTTGTATTAAATTTAAATTTGAATTGTATTGTAGGTATTTTCATTACAATTTTTTCGTTTAATAATTTCGACTGGCAGACAACTAATTAATGTTCTGTCAAGTAATTTAATTATTTAGAAATATTTTTTAAGGATTATATGTGAATTTTTGAAGGAATTAATGAATAAAAAATTATTACTATTATATTATTATTATTAGAACGACTGTTATATATTTCCCCTTTTTATTAATTCAAAAATTTAAAATTAAATTAAAAAATCTAAATAATTTTCAGGTAAAATTATCGACAATCATTTTGTTAAAAAAAAAATTACAGAAATTACTTGACTTGCATTCTTTATATTCAATCACATTTTTTAATATTAAAAATGATATCCAGATGTCCTTAAACTCAGAACAAAGTTTTTTATTTTAATTTGAAAACTACACAAGTATTGAAAACTTTTTACAGGGAAATTATAAAAAAGATCAATAAAAAATAATGGATGGAATATCTATTCAAACATCATATACGTATACATGTGTTTATTGTGTATCCAAAATAGTTATAATATTTAAACTTTAGAATGAGATATTGGAAGGAAAACTATTAACAAAATAATGTAAATATCATCATGAACAACATCATCATATATTATATTTTAATTATTAATGTGGATTTTTTTTAGAATCAGAATGATTGATTATCATTATAAATGTCATAACCTTAATGATTGATTAATTTTTAAGTTAAGAAAGATGTATTATTAGTATTATTACTATGCATTATCATGTATAGAATTACAAATTGTCGGTATAATTGTCTGCGAATTTTTTAAGAAAAATAACTACAGCTAGGTTTTTGCCTAGAAAGTTATGTTATGCCTATTGAGTTAACTATTAAGTTCCGTCTCTTTTAAATTATTATAAGTTGTTTCTTCAATTTTATATTCTTTTAATTTTGCAGAAAGAAATTTTATAATTTAAATAATAAACACTTTTTAGAATTACCAGAATCTGAAATTTCTAAATTGATAAATTTTCATATGTTGAAAATTCGAATTCATAAATGTAATCGAAGGGCTCTTGAACGAACCAATTATTTTTAGTTTAATTAAATTATATTTCCATGTACAAAAGTATATGTTTTTTTTTGCGTCTTTTAGGCTTACAAGCTCCATTATCTTTCCGCAAATCATATGCAAGTTTCAATATACAATTTTATGTTGAATATATATTATTCATTATTTTGTTGTTTTTATACGCCAACTAATGAAATCAAAAACTTTTTTACAACTTTCTATGAATTAATAGAAACCATGTCAAAAAACATTATGTATTTTGATTAACGTTTGGATAATGGCAATGGAAAAACATCGTCGTAAAAAGAAGGAAAAATTAAAATTTTCTGTAGGAATGAAACGATTTTTTCATATTTTATTATTTTTTATAACACTATAATATTATATGTATACATTATATAAAATATAAATTTATTTAACTGAGTTTACAGAAAAAAACCATATTAATATTGATAGACAACAAATTTTGATTGAAAATGAAAGGCATCAAATTATAATTTTCTTTTTCAAAAGCGTAGGTAAAAACTTTTTTTTTTTTCAGAGATATATGGCTTCTGAAGAAAAAAGTATGATATATATACAAGCTCAGAAACAAAATAAAAATAAAATTCTAACCTCAAAATAAGTATAATATTTATTTTTTAAACACTTCTGCTATTCAGGTTTGAAAAATGTGTTTCCTTTTTTATAAACGCTTAAATATATCAACCTCTAAATAAAAATAGACATAAAAACATTATGGTTAGCTAAATTATTTGTGTTAAATAAACAAAAGCCTAATAAAAATTTTAATATACGAATACAAAAAATAAAATAAATATCGTTTGGATAAGGCCAAAATTCAGTGAAAAACATAGAAAATTTCATTTAAATTTTAATTTTTAGAATATTAAATGCAGAAGACATTTTCAGTTATTATTAATTTAAGATTATATTTTTTTGTCATTTTTATAAAAAAAAATATACATATAAAATTAAATAAACTGGCAAAGAGATTTAGAAATTTTATATCAGATTGTTTTATTAAAATGACAAACATTTTTTTGCAAATGAATATTAGAGAAAAATTAATTCTATATAAATAAAAAACCATTTTTAAAGAAAACTGAAAAATCATATTGCGTTTGTTATCGCTGTCTTCTTAATGAATTTTTCTAATTAAAATTTTTCAACACTGAACTGAAAACGAATTGTTTTCTATCATTGTTTCGGTCGGATTATTTATGGTGGTTTTCCATTATTATACATATTAACCAAATTTACAGAATGTAGTCCAAATTCATAAAAATTCAAAAATGATCACAGTGTCGAAAATAAAAATTCTCTACACGTTCAAAGCATTAAAAATGTCTTTATTTCATGCCCTTAGAAAAATGTGACGAAAAAAAAATTATTCCATGTGTTATTCATACTGATGATGATACACAATCACAAACGAATAATATTACAAAAATTTTGAATTAAAATATATATTTTAAATTAAATTCTTTAATTTTGACAAAAATCTGATAACAACTGGAATCAAATAAGAAAAAAAAAATTTCTATTATGCGTTTTCCTTCTAAATTGCATAATTTATTTATTTTTTTAATATACAATAAAAAATACAAAGTTTTCAAAAAAGAGCTCATTTCATATATCGAAATTTCATATTAAAAATTAAATCAATGTCAATCTTTTATAGACAAAAAAAAAAATAAAAATAAATAAAAAGCATTATGGGTGAATCTAAATTTATTTTCTAAATTAATTATAATGTCCAATGGTAATTGATCAGAAGGATTTGGATTAATGGATCATAGCATATAATGTACATATATCAATATTACTATACATAAAAATAAATAAAAAACACAAAACATAAAAATAAAGTTTTTAATATATAAATCCTTTTTATATGGTAGGCCTCAGTTTTTTTTGCTAATTTTTTTTTGTTGACTATTCAGTTGTATCAAATTCAATCGAATCATTTATATCACACTGGTACTAAATTAAATTAAAGTCGTTTCATCTTAATTTTTACCAAACTTACATCATACGTCCATCACTTCATTCAGAGGGTCTAATTCAACAAGGATCAGTTTTTAATTTTTTTAATGTCTATGTGTGGATGGATAAACACGGTATGGCCAAAAAAAATGCAAAGTTTTTGTCAGAAAAAAATTTCCTCCTTTATATGTAATATGTCATTTCGGTTTTTTATTTGATTTTTTTATTCAACATAAGTTTTTCTTTCATTTCATGTGAACATTTTACATTATTAGTACAAAAATTTAGTCAAGTGTAAGAAAAAGAACATGAAATTTTATGTTAACAATATATTTCATATGTTTCGTGATGAAAATAGGATCATTGAAAGAATCTATTAAAATCAAAAAAAACAGTTTTAAATCTTATAGTGTTATAGTTTGTCCCCAAGCACAATATAACAAATAATATTCTTTTCCGTCCTTACTATGTTTCTATTTTTCTATATGGATAAAATATTTTTGGTATAAGATTATACAAATGTGTGTGCTTTTATTTTGTTGTTGACGATTTTAACCAATTTTAGGTTTTTATTCGTAGATGGCAAAGAAACCTGAAAACAATTATTATATTGACACAGGAAACTTATGTAAATTTTTTATTATTTGATATAAATTTTCAAATAGTGATTTCCTGTGTGAATGTAATAATTGCTTTCAGGTTTCATTACTATCTTCTTTTCTTTTTTTTGTAATTAAACTTCATAAATTTAGATAGAAATATATTTTTGCATTATTGATGCAAACAAAGATTCAAACATCTTTAGGTCACGACAAGTAGAAATTGTATAGTGTTTTTTTAGATATTAGGATTAATTCGTATATTGTTGATTTAATAATAATGACTTCCAATAAAATATTCGAGTTAAAGAAAGTTTGTGTTAATGAGTATTTATTAAACTTTTCAATTAATATACAAAATTAAGTTTGTTTTATAATTAAAATAAACCTATAAATTGTTTCCTCCTAAATAATCGTTTCCTGAATTCAAACCATATTTAATATGGTTTAGGATATTTTAATTTTAAGATATAATCCCTTATTATTTTCAAATGATTATTTCAAATATCTCTTTAACATACTTAATTTTTACGTTTTTAGAATCAATATTCCAAAAATTACTTTTAACTCACAGAGGCTTCGTCAAGTGATTTTTTGATAATATTAACTAAATTATTTGCATTTTCTGATTAACATTCCGTTTCCTACTGTTACAAAAAAGACCTTTAAATAAATTTTATAACCAAAAAATTAGATGTTTTTATTTAGTTATTATTATTCAGTTTATGATTTAATAAATATGAATCAAGATTAAACATTGTAGGTATGTATATTAGTCCTATAAACTGTACATATATAAATCCTTAATCTTCGAAAAATAATTTAATATCTTTTTCGACGCCTACACTATTATACACCATACGTATAATTTATTTAAAATAAATATAATAAAAACGAAACAAAAATAGTAAAAAAAGATAAGATATAAATATGTATTATACATAAAATAGTATATATGTAGAATCATTTACATATAGTTAGCAATCCATAAAATTTTTTATCGCTTTATGAACTTTATATGTATTTCGTGCTTTTTGATACACTCCATAACTTTGCAATTTACATTTCAAAAATTTATTTACATAAAAACTAAAAAAGATAAACTATTAAACACAGTAGTACGTACAAAAGTACATAATATCCATTTATTAACATTAACTGGCATAGAAACATAATACATAAAATGTAAGTTATTTGTTGTACAAACCTATTTTAATTTTTTGCCAAATTGTGACAACATAGCAAAAAAAAAAGTAAGTTTATGAAATATGAATATCACAAAACAAAAACAAAAACCTCAATTATTTAGTGTGGATTAAATGTAATAAAAAGAGAGCTCAGTCTAAATCATTCGAATTTTTAGATATACCTTTATAATTCTTTCTAAATAAATACATATACCCTATCTCATCAAGAAAGAATAATATCAGATTAATTTCAACGACTTGCTTAACATAAATTCGATTCATCTAGTTGCAAACGTATTGTCCTAATCTATGTAAATTCTTCTCACCAGGGACAAACAATTACTTTTAATGAATGTTGAAATGAATAAATTTCGGTATTCAAGGACGATGTCAGTCATATTTAAACTTAGATAAGTTTATTAGGTTAAGGATAGGTTATTATTAAAGTGTTCAGGGTGTTCGATGTTGTATTTTACTCAAAAATTAAAATCAATAATATTTAATACCTTTTTTTTTAGATTTTTTTTTTTGAAAAATTAAATTGTAATTTATTTGATTGTTAGAATAAGATTATTAGAAAATTAGTAAATAAACTAATGAAATAAACTAAGAGACAGCACTTTTTTAGAAGAACAAAGTTTCATGCCATTTGCTACCATATTAAGATAGAAATTTAAACAGAAAAAGGTTTTTAACTTCATGACTTAGTGGTTTAACGGGATAAAAAAGTAAAGTTTTTATAAAAAATTTGTAAAATTTTGTATCTACATATATATTTATATTATTATTTAATTAAATTTATTTCATGTTTTTTAATTGCATGTGTTGTCTATGTGTATGCGCAATTTCGGAATATGAATACGAAAACAGCAGATTAATTGATTTAAAATAATTTGCAAATTTTTATAATTTCTATCAAAATTGGAAAAATAAATTGTTTTTGATGATTTTGTAATATAATATAAATAATATGTAAATATTATAATGAGTGGATTTATTTTAGAAAATAGAAGTAAGTACCATTTATCAAATAATTCATAACATTTATATGAATAATAATTATAATGCTTTCCAAATTGAAATTTATATTATTTTGTTTCAAGCCCTTATATATCTTTTTTCGGAATCTAAATTAATTCAGAAACGTGATTTACAAGATTTATTTAATTTAACAAAATATCCTCACAAAAATTATATATAATTATATTTACATACGTTTATGAAAACGACCATTATTGTATATGTATTAATTATTATATACATGTACGAATGAAAATTAGAAATAATTTATATAAATAAAATTTGAAATAATTTATTTACTGGTTCTTATTCAATTTATTTCTATTGATATTTCATAAATATGTTTTAAATATATGTATTATAATTTTTAAAATAATTTATTTGATTTGAAGTAAAAAAACAAATAATAGTACATCATAAACAAAAAACTGGTTCCATTTTTCATAGTTTGATTCAAAATACTTTTGCATAGGTTTCTACAATCGCCTTTGTACTTAAATTTTTTTTAGGGTTTCCATAATCGACGTTCAAAAAATATCGAAATTCAAAAAAATTATTAAAATATGAAATCCTTCTCGTGAGTTCTTGCAAGTTTCTAACTTCAGTAAAATGGGTTTAAAATTGTTCTTCTTCGATTCTAAACTAAAATATTATTTCATTATATAGTTTTTATGAAAATTTTCTCTACGTTTTTCTTCACATAATCTCTCAGCAAAAAAAGGACATTATTTTACTTAGTAAGAATAAATTTTATTTCCTCTATAATAAGGTTTAAAATTTCTTTTATTCAGTTTTTGTCTTCTTTTTATTTATGTACAAAAAAAAAATTAATTTCACTTAATTAATTTCAATGATATTCATTTTAATTTAGTTGAACACACCAATAACTTTAATGAAATTGGATTATTTCATCAGAAGAAAAGAATAAATGAAGATAATTTAAAAAATAACAATTATTTTTAATTTTTATTTAAATTTTTTTTTTTTCGAATGTCTTTAAGAAGTGTAAAAAGTTTAGAAAAATATACATTGAGGAACACGGGGTAATGAATAATGTTGTCCAAATACCGTGAAAACGCGACATAATTATTATTAGAATGAAATTTAATTCTTTTATTTATTATGCTTACTTATGTAAATAATGTTATTCTATACGGTTGGTATATCTATTTGTTCTTAGTGTAAAAATTGGAAATTGTTAACTCACTCGTAGGTATTAAAATTAATAAACTTTAATTACTTTTACGGAACAAGAATTTTATTATTCTTTCTTTACAGTGAAATAAAAAAAATTATTATTAGTTGTATTTTATATTACACTGTGCTCTACAATATAATAAACTTATAAATGAATACTAATACGATAATAAAAGAATTAAGTTTTAAGAATTTTTATTTGAAAAATAAAAATTGATACTTTTGCTAATTGAAAAAAAAAATAGCAATTACTCAATATTTTATAACATTTTTATTTTTCCTTTTAAAGATTAAAAACGTCTCATTTCAGAATTGTTTTAAGAATATTTTAATGATGGGAAAAAGAATTCATGACATGGACATTTTTATTGACAGAATATAAGAAATTATTCTTTCATATCCATTTATAACATGTCAATTTATTATTTGTATTTAAAATCTTAGAATAGAAAAAAATAAATGTTCATTTTCTTTGAAATAAACTTTCTTTTTCAAATCTTTTAACTAACGTTTCGAAGCATCTAAAATGCAAAAAAATATTCTTCGTATTCACTTATGTATGACATATATATGAATTTATTATGTTTTAAAATTACAACATAAATAAATACTAAATTCTTTGAAAATAAGAAATTTATTTTCAATGTTTTTAACTTGTATCTAGTACTTAATGTTAGGAAAATGTAATATCTCTTTTTTATAGATTTTTCTTTTCATACATTGCATTCGTATGTGCAACATGACTGCATCGATATTATGTACATATTTAATAATTTAATAGAAAAATCTAAAAAAATTCAAATCAAAAAGCATTTTTTTTCCAATCGAAAAAACACAAAGAATATTTTTATATATTTATGATATATATCTATGTCAATTTATTTTGTGTCAAAAACTCAATTTCTTAAATTCTTCGATAGTTAGAATCAAGTTGTTCATTATTTTTCTCATTATAAAAGTAAAAATAATTATTAAATAGATATTATTTTTTATCGATTTTTGTTTTCATATAAATTTATTGTACCTACGATAACGTATAATATAATATATAATAATTGTATACAAAATTTTATGGTATCTATTCAAAATATGTATGTTATATTAAACAAAAAAAATAATAAAGTAACCCTCCCCTTGAATTCACTAATAATCTTATATTTTTTTAGTTAGATAGAATAAAATAACCTAGTGGCATTTTTCTCATCATAATATTGATTTATTTACACCATCTTTAATATACAATGTAATAAATATATACAACATACAGTGTTATATTTTTATATTAAATTCATGTGTGAAACCATCAATGATTTTTTTTGGCAATGATTCTTTTAAGGCATTGCCTTTTAAAAATAAGAATCGAACATAAAATTAATAATAATTTTTTGAATAAAAATAACAAAGATGAAATTAATGATGGTATCAAATTTTGAAAACAAAAATCAAGAAGAAGAAATAATTTAATTTGATTCATTGTATATATTATCAGCAAGCTTAAACACGTGATATGGATATTTTTCACTCTATATTCAAACAGTGTGTTATAGAGATGAAAATATAATTTGAAACTAATTTTTGAAAATAAAAAACCTTGATGTTTAAATCGAAACGAACTTAATGTTTTAATTATCTGTCTCTCTGTCCTCCACTCCGACTGCCATAAATTTAAAATTCTTGTAATTATAGTATGTGTTTACATTCGTCGAAGCCAAAGGACGAGATTTCAAGTTAGATCTTCTTAAACAACGTTTTATATTTTAATGCTAGCCCCTGAATGAGTCGTAAGTTTCGATCTGGAGGCTGAAAGTAAGTAGATACAGACTCCAAAAATCAATTAGAAAGTATTAGTTCTGATTGTGTGGAAGAATTCAGAGTTGAATTGATAACATGTTTTTTTCATTAAAATGACTATTTGGGTAGAAGTTTGATTGTGTTGTGGCAACGAAAAACATATTTTAACCACAAAAGCATTTTTAAAATGTAATTTTTAAAACGAGATCCATACTCCATTTATTTCAAATTTATTAAAATAAATTAGAAAATATTTTAGGTGGACAAACAATTTAAATCTAATAAAGAATGACAAACGCATTCATCATAAAAACACTTTTAAAAATAAATAAAGTTTCTAATTGGCACAGAATAATAGATTCTCTGGCATTTAACAATATTTTAAATTGTACCCATAAATTGATGTTTTTCCCGGAAAAAAGAGAAACTAAATTTTATTATTAATATTTTTTTTTCTGTTTTCTTTAATAAAAAAATTAATTTTAAAATCTTCTTATAAAGGACATTATTTCCATTAACTCCTTCCATTCTTCTAATAATATGCTATGCTTTGTAAACAACTTCGTGATATCATAATGGAATTTTGTCACCAAATATTTATTTTAATAAAACGGAAATTTTTGTATTTTAAATCTCAGAACAATGTTCTTTCACAGTTTTTATTATATAAATTCTTTCTGAACGTTTGTACGCATGGGTTCAGATTTGGAAAGAGGTAGAATAGAGTCTTCCACTTTAAATTAACTTTGTTTTTTTTCGATATTAGGATTTTTTTTTTGAATAAAAAACTAAAATCTAAATTTGTGGAATACCATCAAGATTAAAGATTCGGGATCGTCAGTCAGTGACTGTAAAAAAATATTTTTTACTTGACAAACCTCGTATTACACTTTAGTTTTCTGACAAAAAAACCCTATGTTTTACAAATTTGTAAATATGTAACACTAATACTGATTTTTACGATTTTAAACAAAGTAAATTTTTTTATAAAAGTGTTTTCCAAATTTTGCTATTGTAGGAATCCCATAACCTGCAAATACCTTGAACCTACTTTTATCAACAACTACAAATACTAAAATTATTTCCTGAAAAATATTTTTCTTTTGAAATTTTGTATTCGAGCTGTAGTAGAAAATATATTTAATTTATCATTTAAAACAAAAATAAAATCAAAAGCTTAAGGCCTGCATAAATTTAAAGGAAATGTTTTTTCCCTTATTTGCTTGTTTGATGACCTTTTTTTTTCAATGAAAAACATTCAAACATCCTTAATTCACGTACATAAATAAAACAAATAAAGCTCTTCCTCCAACATCAAAACCAATGAATAAACAAAAAAAAAATTCTAGTAAAAAAATCAGTACTACAACAAAAAAAAAAGTTTAATTACGGATATAGTGAGTTTAGACAAAAGATGGCACTTAATACTTTAATCTTAGTGACATAAATTGCAAAAAAAAAAGTCTCCTATATTTGCTTTTTTTGTTTTTTTTGCTTTCATAAAGTTAAAAAGTTTTTATTACTTTTTTATTTAATATCTGTCAAAAAATAATCTTAAATAACAATCTCTTATAAAAAATAAATAATATGTTTTGTTATATAGGTTATTTTTTTAATATAGGTTATTTTTTTCTTATAGATATAACTTAAAAAAAAAAAGAAATATCAAAATAAATAGAATATGCCCCAAAGATTATCTGAAGTTTTTTTTTGTACAATTTGATTGAAAAATCATCCAATTAGGTGTTTTAATGTGTATTCTTTAGGGTTCCGAGTGAACAGTGGTTCAATTTTATTTTTCTTTTTTTTTAATTCCATTAAATGTCCGTTGACCCCGTACTACACTAAAAAGTTCATCACAAATCTAAAGTAAACTATCGTAAGTCGAAGTATTAAAAAAGTGCTCCATAGTTAATTTCATACTGTGATCTATATTTCTATTTCTTTTTCAAATAAAATCGTTTATTTGATTTGTACACTTATATTCTACATATTATTTGATTTAATCTAAAGAAACAACTTTTTTGTTGAAATTGAAATTTAGTATGAAAATTGTTTACCAAAATAAGTGTTTATACGTTGTTACTCTATACATTTATACAAAAAGAAACCTGGTTTAATTTTGTGTATTTCCTTAACATAAAATTTGAATAAATTTACAAGAGATAAATAAATTAACTTTTTGTATAAAATAATTTTTTTTTTGGTTATTTAAGCGAAGTATCATTTCGAATGTATAGTTATATCATTTGAATCGCATATATACACAAGAAAATGAGCCTAATAATATTACATTATTTTCCTTATATTTGTTTGCCTTATTTTTTTTTTCATTCAATATTAAACTCAATCTAAAAGTTAAATTACTCAAAAAAATTTACTTTGATTTATAATCCACTTTTGCTAAAGTTAAAAATATAATTTGATAGAAAATGTATATAATTTTTGCAAAAGATTTTCCAAATGAAAAAATTCTGCAATCTACAGAATGGAACATTAAGGATATCTTCAACTCAAATCTGAAGATTCAAATAATTGAGCTCAACTTAAATAATTATTTGTGAAATATTTGGAAGTTTTTCAACGGATTTATATTTCTTAATTTTATTAATTTGTAAACTACTATACTTTTGTTCCAACATATCAAAAAATGATTAATTTTAATTTCAGTATTCAAAATTTCATCCTCATGTTCATATTATCAGTATTCAGACTTTGGTCTTTGAAAACTTTTATTTTAAATTTCATTTAAGGAGTATTATACATATAATATACGATCTCTTGAATTACCAAGAAAAGTAAAATTAATAAACAGCACTTAGCAAAAGATTACAAATTAACAGAAATTTTTTCGGTTTAAAAAATAAAAAGAAACTTAACTTTAAAATCGTCATTATACTAAGCTTTATAAAATATTTCTATATAATAATTAAATTATTCCACGAAGTATAGCTTTTATCGTTGGGATCAGGGCCGGCTTAAGCTACAGGCGAGCAAGGCCCTTGCGTGGGACGCTGAAATAATCGCCTTTGCATAGGGCGCTTAAATTATTTAAATCTTCCAACTAACATACCGAAAATTGTGAAAATATTGAAAATTTATTTTTACGTCTGCGTTAGGGGTTTAATTTGATACTAGTAAAATATTTTATCAGAAACCTATATATATTTAGAACCTTTATAGTACTAACTATAGTTATACCTTTATAGCACTAATTATAGTTAAATAAAAGAACAGTCTTCTAAAGTTGGAATTTAATATTTCTGAACATATAGTATACGAATTTCGAATAAAAAATTATAATTATAATGAACAATTGAGTAATATATTATACTAGCTGTACCCGGCTACACATTGCTGTGGTTTTGCTTTATCTGTGACATTTATATAATATAGCCGTCAACCCGTAATCAGCTACGTACTCTGAATGATATATTTATCTAAATGGAATTTTTGTTGTCAGGTTCATAAACAATTATAGGAGCTAGTTATTTTACAAATTTGGGGAAAATATCTAAGGGGAATTAAGATTTATCATTTCTACGTATTCAATTAAATTATATGAAATCGAATGATATTTTTTAATCATTTCCTCTTTTTACGTACGAAATTTGAATAAAATCTGACGAACTTTTGAAGTCCGCCCTCAGGTGAGGTCTCTGGGTAGGGGGCCAATCAAATTTTAAGATAGCCTATAACGACCCCCGACCTCCGAAACAAAGACATGGTTTGAAAACGATCGGTTGAGCGGTTTAGGAGCCTACTCGGTACTGAAAAAGAGCCTACTTTTGTTTTATATATATAGATTTATTTAGAAAGTATAAAAAATGTTTATTAACTTCATAATCTATTTAAGGGCTCCATTAAAAAGTTTGCCTAGGGCACTATTTAGTCTTGAGCCGGTTGGGTAACAAGTTAAAGATCTTGAATAATAATAACACCACTTAACTCTTTAACGGATATTTCTGTTCGAGATTCTACAAGATAAATATTTTTTCTTCCAAATCCACCATTATGAATTGTTTTCAAACATTCTTAACAAAAGTATTTTTCCATAAATATTTTCCCAAACTTTGAATATAATTATAAAAATGTAAACGTTAATAATTTAGATGGATACGGATAGTATTCTTCATTATACCCTTTTAATTGGAAATAAATATTTAATGATTTCGAAAAATTTAAAATTATTTTGTTAAAAAAGCATAATAATAGTAGCATAATACTAATAGCATAATACAAGCATAAATATGTAGTGGATAAAGTAGCATAATTTAATTTTTATACCGGTTTTATTAAATTTTCAATTTAAATTACGATTTCTGATAGTGTATAGTATAGTATGAATTTCATCAGAAAAATAATAGTTTATTTTTCAAAACCTTTTTTATTTTATATTTTAGCTATTTTTGCAATAAAATAAAATAAGTTTTTTCTATGAAATGTTTAGGTAAACCATAGAAATTGTTTATATTTCAAATAAATATCAAAAATAAATGAAAAAAACTTTTTATAAAAAAAAAATTTCATCGACACCATAAAGATAATCTCATAAAAGCTGTTTTAATCTATTTCTGTGCAATAATGTTAATACCATTAAATTTTCGTAGCATTTGATATATTTGTATAAATTTTAATCGATTTAATTTGGGTTTAACTACATATAGAATTTTTATACACAAATAAATATACAGTTTTATGTGAGGATGCATGTTATTTATGTATTATGCCTTTGTAAAATTTTTATTCAATTTTTCAGGATTCGTAGATTAAGTTTTCGTTTTGGTTTGAAAACTTCAACTTTAAACAATTTTTTTTAGGGACATTTAGGATTTTTTCTTTTCAATGTTGTTTTACTTTCAATAATCTAAAATTTTTATTCCAAATTCGGAATAATGTTTTGATTAAGATGCTAACCTTTTAACATTTTGGATTTTCTTTTTCATACAGAAGAACTTAAATTTATGTCCAGGTGCTATTAGAATGTTAATTATATTTGATAAGCTATAAAAGTTGATATATGAATAAAAAACAAATCATAAATGTGACATAAATTTTCATTTCAAATGCAATTACAGAAAGGCATAAATATAATTTATTTCCGTATAAATTAAATTTAATAGATGTCGTAAGAGATACAATCTAAATATATAAATAAAATAATAATTTGATAGATAATTTATTTATTTGCAGTTAAATCTAAATATTTAGATTTTCATAGTTTAAATTAAATAAAATCCAGTGATCATTGCTAATTACTCACCCGCGATGGAAAAAATCTAATTAAAAAAAAAAAAAATTAGAGCCTTATGAAATATCATACTAGTAAAAGCATGTCTGCATTATTAATAATTTTTTGTTAGAAAATTTGTAGCCAATGCCCAGTTCGATATAGTCCGATGATAGCGAAACTAAGCGACAATAAAATATTAAAATTTAAATCTCACTATAAATCTAACTAAAATATAGAGAATTTTTTTTTATTTATTTTGAATTAAAACATTCTAACAAACATTTCTATATTTATGACATACCATAAAATAAAAATTTCTAAAATTTTCTTTGAAATTTATATTAACTAAGAGTTGTTGTGGTACCGGAAAGAAAAAATGTGAATGTCAAAGGAACCAAATAAATAATAAAAGTTTTATTAAAATCTAGTTTTGATTTGTGGGAAAAAGAATTTTAAAAAAAATAAATAAATAAATTCATAAATTAAATTTATAAAACATTCTTTAAAAATAAATAAATTTGTGAAACCTATTATGTACATTTAATTTATTATATTATTATATTTATTACGTTTAAATTTAGTAGTTTAGGTCAACGAAAGAAATATTTAACTAGGAAATAAAAAGTTTCACAAATTTTTTGAAAAGCTAAACTTTATTTTTCAAGAAACTAAATAAGAATAATATAAAAAGTTAATATTAATTACACATAATTTAAAACAAATACTTTACACACTCTCTTTGATGTATCAGAGCTTTTCTTATCCCACGGCATGGTACCGTGAGCTTGTATTTATTTAAATATATATATTAAGTATTGTTCCATTACGTAATCTCGCACATAAATTAAATCCTTATTTTTTTTCTAAAAATTTACAAAATAATTACCTTATTAAAAAAGTTTTGAAAATATTGTATTTTGTTATAAATATAATACAATTTCAAAAATGGTAATATAATATGCGAAATTATATTATATACGCTGTAGAAAACATTTTTCACCTATATAAATATAATGATTAGATAAAAAGCAAGATTAGCAACAATAATTATAGTAATAAAATGTATAAAAGGAATTTAAGAATTATCTTAATAATATATCCATATCGTCGGTCGGCGACACAAACCTCGTAAGTCTGATTTTTTTTTTTACAGGAAACCCATAATAAGCAGAAAATTAACCATTAACGATTAACCAATTTCGAAGCGATATGAATTGAATAAATTCTGTACCTTCTTACGAATATTTGTACATTATTATAGTTTTTAAAAAAATGTAGAAGGTTTTGAAAAAGACCGTAAAAAATAATTCGAGAGTTTTTATTAATGTAAATCGATGGAGGTCAACAAAAATTACAGGAAAATGTAAAAAAACATCTTTTGTAAAAAACTTAATACTTATGAGGTTTGCGCCGCCGAGCGACGATATATAAATTAGCTTTAAAACATCAATTAAATGATAATAGGAATGTGAGAATAAACGAATTTTTCACAAATATAAATAATTACGTTTACATTATGTATGAATATAAAAAAAACAAATATAATATATACTTCCAAGAATATCATTTATTATTTTTATTTGATTGTAGTAATTTTTTCTAAATGTCCTTATTAAGTTTGGGCTTGCATTTCTTAAGAATCCATTAGAATTATTACTTTTTTTTTTAATTAAACAAAAACCATTATATTTTTTTCGTATGAATTTAAGAAAAAAAATCTCAATGTTTTTGTTATTTCAAAGTAGCCGTCCCAAAATATCGAACTTTTTTTTATTATGAAATAATTTGTATTAAAGTTAAGGTTTTAGGTTTTTGAACAAAAAAAAAAAAAACATGGGCCTTTTTCTCAATTTTTTTTTTAAAATTTTATCTATTTCTCAAACATAAAAGGAAGACCATTTTATTATTTAATTTTAAATCACCAGAGCTTAAAATCCAATTTTCAAAAGTATACGCATTTTGGATTTACGAGAAAATTTCATTCATAATTTAAAATAGAAAAAAAAATTCCTATTCAGATCTTCTTCTATTTTTTAATGAATCTTTTTTGATATTTTTATTACTTTTTTTATTACTTTTCATTATTCGTGAAATTATTTTAAATGTCTTTTTAATGTCTTGAGATAATTTTTCATCAGTTAATATAACTTAATAAAAAACTTAAACAATCATTTGTACATTTATTTTTCTTTTTTCGTTCGGTTTGATAGAATTTTTATTGCCAATAGAGTTTGTATAATATAAGACAACGACAATGTATATGTATAAAAAAATATGTAGATAGACTGAAAAAAAATAGTTAATCGCTTAGCAAATCACCCCATATTCACATGGGAACAAAATTAGTAATAAATATCTAAGTCACAATAAATATAAGTATTTATGAGTGTATATCTAAATATTCAATAGTAATAAAAACAACATTTTCATTATTTTTTTTCTCTCAAAGTTAGGTATATCTTGAAATTTTTTCTTCCAAATCTTTCGGTAATACAAGTTACAAAATAGTATAGCTATCAGATTTTTTAATTTCTGGAATAACATAATTATTATAATAATTAATTTCAATTTTAAACAAACAATGAAATATGTACAGCAATTATATTTAACTAATTAAGAAAGAAATACAGGTAGCGTCGGTAATGATTTCCTCTAGAGGTAATTAAAAACTGAAATTTAGAAAGTATAATTTTTCATTCTAATAACTCCAGCTTACATAAATTAAATAATGGGATTAATGCAGCTTGGACCGTGACTCCTATAATAATAGGCATAAAGATGTTAATTAAATTAGAAATATGCATACAAATATTGTAGTCATAAAAATATCGAACAGAACCTCACAAACAAAATACAGAGCCCCTTTTAAACGTTTTAGATTTAAAATAAAATTGTTCTCTATTCTGTACCAATTTTCATAAAAGTCCGCTTACATACCTAAATTTGAATATTTCGTCACAATAGCGACTAAACATTTTTTAGTCATATGCCTAATTATAAGGCGAAGTCTATTTTTCGTCCCTATTTTAAATCTTTGGATATAATCTGAAGTTAAATTTTTTTTTAAAGATTCCTTTACAGAATAGTTCCGTTGGTAACATAAGCCTGACAATTGCAACAAAAATATTCATAAAGAACAAGAATTTGAACTTCTAAAGAAAGACAACTACTACATACCATAGAAAATAATTATATCATAAAATTACTATATTTCTACTTAATCATTTCAATAGAAGAAAATCAGGATTTATTTTTTATGAACAAGAAACATGTGAAATCTTTTTTACCCAAATTATACATATATTTAAGCATTACAAATAATAACCATAGGGGGTAATAATTAAACATCTTTTGTGTAACAATATAGCACTGCACAGTGAGATTTTTGGTTTCTATCGCAAAAACTACTTTTCATATAAATGGAATAATTTTTCAATTTTCTTAGCTAATAGTTAAAATAATTAATTAGCTCTCAGTCATATACATGTATATGAAAAAAAATTAACATTATTTAATATCTATATAATAGTACTGTACCTTTTACAGCTTAAATTAGAAATTAATGTGAACAATTTTTGTCGTTTTGAAACAATCTATATTTTTTCAACTTCCAATTGCGAAAAATTCCATAGATAAATAATTGAGAAAATTAGTACCAATAATTTCCAATTGGGAATAAACAATTTCAAATTAAGATTGGGATTAAACGATTTCAATTTGGAAATAAACATTTTCAAACTGAATATGACGTGAAAATATAATAATAATAATACAAAATTTATATGTACATTATTATGTAGAGTGTATTAAACAAAAGAAATAGCAAGTAGAAAAACCTCTAGCTAAAAATATTAAGAATCTGTTGAACAATACTTAAGATTTAAACTAAAATTAAAAAGAAATTCAAACATCACATTCTGGGGGTTGAACAATTTATTTGAGTCATTTTGTTTACGTATTTTCAATATCTTGATTAACCTTCAACTTTCTGTAACCTTCAAATCATTGAACACATTTTTTGAAAATTTAAAATAATCAATAATAAAAATCAATTGAAAAATAGTTTTACTCCGACTTTGAGTACATGCGATTACTTGCAGTAGATTCAAGCTATTTAAAAATAATCACAATTTCTCAAAAAAGTGTTAATTTATAAATGTATTTAACTTTATTTTTTAATATTTCAACTAATTCTTGTGTTCGTGTGTGTATAATGATTAGAAATTCTCATACTGTAGTCCTTGAAAAAAAATACTTGTCAAATGAAATTATTTTGTGATATTCGACCATGATGTCTACACTTCAGTCGTGTTATTTGAATTCATAATTTCATATTAATTTCAAACTAAATTTTTGCAATGTTTAAAAACATTCTGAGGTTGAAATATTTATAGATTTTAATACCTGTGTAATTGGTTGTTTTTTGTTTCATACACATACAGTAAAAGGTAGATTTTTATTTTGCTTGGTTCTGAGGATATAATATAATGTAACTATAAAAAAAAGTTTTAAGGTTTTGTTTCTGATTTTCCAAAAGAAAACTTTTTTTTTAAAGTAGCTACACATAATTTTCGTTTTAAAAAATTTACATATTTTTTTGAATTTAAAAACCTTCTGGGCTGATCATTAATACACTTTGGGCAATATCAAAATTAATTAAAATAAATAGAAGATTCATAACATTTAAAAAAAGAAATGAAAACTTTTGAAACTTTATACAAAAATAAAATGTATAGTAAAAGGAATATTATTTTAAATGAACAAAACATTTCAACAACATAAATTTTTATAGAATGAGTGTTAATTTGATGTGAAAGGTGAAATTGAATGTAATTAAACCTTTTCGGACTTATTTCTTTGTTAAAGATGAAATATTATTTATCATTTAAATATGCCTCAATTAGTCTTCCAAATTAATAAATTATCATTTGACAAGGATTGCTATTCCAATATAATACAATAAGTAAAACCACCATCGAAACTAGAAAGTTTTAAGAATTTTATCAACATAAATAAAACCTTAATTTTCTCAGAAATGGTACATTTTTATAAAACTGTCACGGTAGTTCGGTTTGTAAACAAATACAGTCTATATTACAAGTTTTCGATATTTCAAACTTTTATAATTCTAAATAGTTTTTCTTAATCACAGTTTTGTTTTTATCTAACTAAAGCAATAAATTATAGTTACAAATAAAACACTATAAGTATTTAATATAAATATTCTCAAAAATATTTAAATTAATTTATCTAACATATAATAATAAAACATTTACTAACCATGTTGTTTAATACATCACACATATGTAAGTATTATGTTATCAAAAATTATGTAGAAAAATTATGTAGTTTTAAGTATTGGAAATACAAGTTACAATTTTTGTTTTCCTTAATAATTTAAATATTGTTTTCCTTACATAAATAATATTATATCTTAGTTAACTTGGAACACAAATATGATAGTAGATAAAGTTTTTCTTTTTATGTTAATACTTAATTTGTTATTTAAAATAAAATGTGTTTTACATGTACATATTTTCAATTTTTAATTAATTTTAACTATATTTTAAGTTTTCTCTTTAGTCGAACAGAGCATAATTTTATATAAACTTGATATGAATGTCATTATCATAAATAAGTTAACTTAAATTAGTTATAAGTTAGGTGACTAACAAAAATATCTATATACTGTCAGAAAAAAATAAATAAATGAAAATAAATAACTTCCAAATAATTATATTGAATATAACTTAGCAGGATTTTTTTTCCTTCACTCAGGGAATAAAATAATTTGTTTTTTATTTATAATATTTTCCCCAAAGTTTTATACACCAATAACTCCATTACTGAACTTGAAAATTTTACAAACAAGTTTATCTTTAATTTTTATTTTTTTTATATTTTTTTTTATTTTCTAAAATTTCTTATTATTATTATACTGTTATATAGATAAAAAATTTTATTATATTATTATTATTTTGTGTCATGCGGAAAATTGAATGAAAATTTTTTTTTCAATTTCTATATAATGTACAAAACAAAAATGTCCTTTTACTATACTGAATACAGTGATAATATAGATTTTAATTAAACAGTACCGAAAGATACTGAACAACCGTCAGTTCCGAGTGTTATAAAATAACTAAAGTTTTCTCATATAAGACTTTGGTATTTTATTAGAATTCTGATAATAAAGTCTAGATGTGAGAGAAAAATATTTTTCCATTTTCATTGAATGAAAAAAAATAAAAAGCTTTCACTATAATAGATACACACATTGTTGTATCTTTCTGGAGAGTTATAATATAATATATAGTTTTCTTCTTAAACTTTATGAATGAAATTGATAATGAAGTGTAAAAATGTAATTACAAAAAAAGTCACGTGTGTTATGAAGTTTCTATGCGCAAGTTATAAAGTTTAATTGATTGAAGAAAGTTTAATAAAGCTTTTGGAGATAATCAAACATTTTTCTATTAGTTAATTGAATAAAATATAAGAGATTTTTAAGGAATTTTTATTTAGGAATTTAAAACAACAAATAACATTAACAAATCGTTTATATTTTTAAATGGCATTCAGTCGAAATGTCAGACAACTTCCAGTTTTCTTTTAGTCAGTATCCTGAAAATTTTGGTAATTTTATGTGGGTTGGGGTAATGTTTTTTTTTAATTAATTTAAATTTTTAAATTATAATAAAAATTAAATGGGTACAGGGCAAAAACTTGTTTATTATTTTAAAATATACAAAATACAAAATATTCAAAATGTGTTTTTACATTTAAAACCTTTTTTAGGAAAATAAATAATTTTTATTAAACCCTATTTAAATACCAGGAAAATGGGATTTATAACTAATATTCATTTCATTATGTATATGGCACAATTTCAATTTCAAGCCAACAAGTCAAGCCCTACTATTTATACTATTTAGTATAAAATATTTAATATAAAAGGCTATAAAATATATTTTTTCTTTATATTTAAGAATATTTAAAGAAAATGAATAGGGCTGAGAAATGGAGTCCATACTCTTAATAGTTCTGTGAACAAAATAAAACTCATAATAATATATATATAACTATAGTATTTTTTTAATTCTTTTGAATTACGTTACTTCCGTTTTAAGCTGAGAAATAAATCAATGCTATTCCCGGTTTACTTTTTTTTCCTGATGCGCTTGATTCTTTAAAATTTCCATAATTATTTTTTTTATACTTATAATTTTCCAGATATATTAACTTTCGTTAATTTTTCTAACAAAATCCTTGAAAAAATCTTTGTTGAGCGGGAACAAGAATTGTAGAAGTATAGAAAAATAAATTATTGCCAAAACATGTCCAATAAAAAAATAATTTTGCTTTCTTTTTAATATCTATTTTGAGAGCATTCACAAAAAAAATATGTTTCATGTACCAAATTTCAACAGTATATTGAATTTTTTATATCCAAAACATAATTAGTCGCCGAAAATAATACGCTTGACGCAAATAAACAATAATATTTATAGAACCAGTAAACAAATTATAGGTGTTAAAAACACAAACAGAATATTTAAAAAAGTTTTGAAACAGAGTGTATTAAATTTTACGTTTATAATAATAATAAAATCACATACGAAGAAAGTTGTTTGAAAACGAAATTGCATTGTGAATTATACATTTTCAACAAATAACTCCGAAAGCAGGGATGTCATATTTAAAAAGTGATTCGGCGGGAAAAAATTATTAAGAACCTAATAAGCGAGTCACACTACAACTAAAAAGCCACTACTCATGACGGCTTATTTAAATACGTTCACACTTGCACTTTTTGGTTTTTTTCTTTTTTTTTCTCTTTTTGTAATATCTTTTGCCTTTTTTTCGGGAATTTTTTTGTTTTTTTTTTTCGTTTTTGACAAAAAATTGCCGCCAACTTCCTAAAAGTATGCAATTGTTAGTTTATTTTTTTCTCACAGTGCTCATTTGTTATTTGATTCCTCATTTTCTAAAGGCTTTTTGAAAAACCACTAGCTATTTGTCCTTTTTTTTGTATGGATAAAGTCACAAACCAGCTTTTTTCAAAAAGCCATTAAAAAGCCGAAGTGTGACAGCCTTATAAAGTAAAATAAAATTTTCGTAACTCAAAATCTTTTTAAACTTTATAAACAATATAAACTAGTTTAAACCCTATACACATTATAAACAAGTTTAAACACTATAAACAATATAAAAAAATTCAAACCCTATAAACATAAATGCGAATTCGGTTCAAGCGTACCAAAAGTTGATCGGGAACTCTTTTGTCTGCGTTTTGCCATAAAATAAAAATAAAAATTAACGAATTAAGTGCTGGCGGGAATTTAGAAGCCTAAGCGGGAAGCGGGAATAATGTAGTCCAAGCGGGAGTGTCTACAGTGTCTACAGGTATTCTTTAATTATTAATTTTGCTGCTGTTGTTGAAATTTCGTACTTAAAACTGACTTAAACTAAAATTCGAAAACTCTATGAACTAAATGAATTTAATGAAGTGAGCTGTCATTATTTAATTTTGTGTATAATTTAGACAGGCCAACTCAGATTATTAATCATTTGCTCTTGTTGAACGAATTGTTACATCTCTCAATCACTGGCGGATAGAAAAACAGAAAAAATATATGTTAAGTCCACAATTAATTTTCGTTAGAAGAAAATATCGTTAAATTCTTTGCTTATATTAAATTAATACTTCAACCGAAAAATGAAAGATCCTGTATTCTTAAGCAATATATTTTAATATTAAGTATTATTAGAAGTAGAAAAATATTTCTTATTTTAAACCTTATTAATTTTTTAATAATTGAGTGATAAATATTCTAGTAGTTTGTATTTGTATATATAGACTTTTAATGTTAAGCCAAAAGGTTGAAGGATGAAAAATCTTCAAATTCATAGGTATTCCGAGGTATTTCATAAGTTTTTTTTTTTTTAAAAGATTAATCCAACCAAGCACATCTTATTCAATGAGATTTCGATATTTCGAAACAAAAATAAATTCAAAACTGAAACTAATAACACTAACGAGTTGTCTTTGAAATAAAGCGATGAACCATAACCCACAAAACAATCCATGAACTAAGAATTAAATTAATTTAACGACATACCATGAAGAATGAAGAAGCTCTTATTGAAACAAATAAAGCCACGCAAAGAACGTAGAAAACGAAAATAATAAACTAAAATTACAGTATTCTAAGTAATTAAGGATTCGCATTTCTGCGTTTAATAATTTCAAAAACATTATACAATTTTTCACTATTAATTTAAAATACTTGGCTCAGTAATATTCAATGGACAAAACAATCATTCAACTTTAATTGAAAAAAAAAACGTAATCAAATTTATTCCAAGAACGTTATATATGCAGTATGCATATTATCTAAACAGAGGACAGAGGTACCTTACAATTGATTGCTAAACAAACATTATAATGTAAAATTCAATTAAAATCATGTTGCAAACAATTTCTGTTTAACTTAATTTCTGTTTCTCATTTAATGAACATTAATCTTATTATAGTTTATTTTTTGATAGTAAAATTTCGTTTTTTTAATTTGATTTTAGGACCTCTTTCTTTTACATACAAAAGCGCACAGTAAATATGTTCAAAATTCACCATTACACAATCTAACTTCAATTACAAAATACCTTTTTACTTTATCAATATCAAGATAATGTATGCAGATAGTATGCACAATGTACATAGAAAAACAAAATAATAAATTTTCACTTATAGGGGTGACATCATTTCATCTATACATAATATTTATGTTTCTGTTCTCTTAAGCCCATTTTCCATCAAAAATGGAAAAACGGATTATATATTTTCATTTAATGTGTGCCCGTCGGTTTGCACATTATTACAATGTTATTATGCCGATATCAAACTTTTGAATGTCAAAATAGATGCTGCCACTATATTCATTTTTAGTCACGCTAAAAATCAGATTACAGAACTCTGGCTTCTGGAATTATCAAGTTATCCATGAAAATCTATATCAATGTCCGATCGTAGGATTCCCAAAAAATATCTAGATTCCGATTATACACAAGGATATATGAAGCTACAGCAAACGGGAGTCGAACTAAAAATTTGAAGAAATAAATAGTTGAGAAAAACATTTCATTATAACTATTACAATTTATAATTACAAAATTTCCAAAGTCTTATAATTACAAAATTTTCAAAGTCTCCAATTTTTTAGACAACAAACGTTACTTTCTGTGGTATGTATGTTACACTAACATAAAAAAAAATAATCTATTAATTTGGTTTTCTTTCTCAACATGTCTTTAGGGATATTGAAAAATATTTATGAAAACATTGTTCGTTACATGTATATTTCATGACAAAATAAACAATTCTTCGAGCTTACCTCAGGGATATTATATTTCCTGAAACATTAACATATCATAAACAGCAAAAATTCAGGAAACCTAAAGTACACCTAGGAGGACGAAGTGAATTATTTTATATGTACGTACCGTACACACCATAAACGTATTATATATAATAACAGTATTTACTTAAAATATTTTAACTTTGAATTATTTTTTAATGTATTATGTAAAACATGTCTGTTTGCATGTATGAATTGTACATAAAAAAGAAATTTCAAAATTATAACATTGATTTCAAAGAGAATTAATTATTATTTTTTTTTTTAATAATTTTATTTGAAAAGAACAAGGATATTAATAAATAATTACTAAATCTAGTTTTCAATTTAAAGTTTTGTTCTTGTTTTTACTAGAAGATATTCTGGTTTATACCTACTAAAGAAATAAATTTATTATAAAAAGAATGAAAATTTACAGAGTTTACTCAAAATTAAATATTGTACACATATTCAAACTTTTTTTAATAGGAGGTACCTATTTCAATATGTACTAATGCATCACAATGCAATGCTTTAGCATTTAAATTTAAATAAAAAGATATAAATTTTGTTGAACATTTACTATACATATTTGTTATAAATTCAACACTACTTTATAAAATATTTATATTAATTCAGACTTACAGCCTTGTATCGAAAAAATTTAATTAAAAAATTTCTTATGATTATGTCCTTTTTTGACTATGTATGTCGATAAAAAACAAACCAAAAATAAAATTAGAGGGAAAAATAAAAGCTTTTGTTCATTGTATCAATCAATCTGTTTTTTAAATGTAATTTATGTTCATGTACTTATGAAAATAATAAATAAATACATAAATATTAATATACTTATAAGTCAGTGATGGGATTCAAAACACTTGAACGCTTGATGATTCCAAATGTTGTAATTTCTGCTTGTTAAAATATTCTGTTTGAATAGATTATTTGGACGAATTTGATTTTGAAGCACCAAGAAAATAAGAAACCTGTATAAGAATCATTTTCGGATACATTAACAAAAAAATTTTAAATTTTTAATATTTTATTGGTTTTTAAATATAAAACGAAAGTAATAAATAAACCATTTTTTTCTTAAATTTGTATATACTAACCTAATTAATTAATTTCTCATTATAATAAATTATTTATAATTTTTTTTTTGTATTCATAATATTTAAAGACCGTCAGTTTGGATTAATGAATTAAATTTTTTTTAATGAAAATTATATATACAATATACATAAATTATATACATCTTGTACATCCTTACATTACAGGCATATTAGTATGTTCATAATGAATGAACCTACTACGGTATATACTTTTAAAATGTACAATTTTTTATATATGTATATTTATGAGACTCAATCGAAAAAAAAAAACCAAAATAAATAATTAAATTCAACATCATATTATGCTAAAATAATAATTCTTTTATTTTCACTAATTATGACAAGGGATTATTTCATGTTGTTAAACAAAATTATAATAAAACTGTCAAATCTTATCGTTTGAGATTCAGATCAAAACCTCTAATTTCATGTACTTTATTTTCAATTACGGATTTTTAATTAAAATTCAATTAGGTTTGCTATACAATTATTATAATTATATACATATATAATAACATCATTAAATTCTTCCTTGCTCTTGCAAGAAAAAAATCATATAATGTAGAATAAATTAAAAATTATTTTTTTACCATAGATTTTATCCCGTTCCATGAATTTTAATCGAAAAATATCCTGCTTTACATTCTCCAAGGATATGTTGTTGAACATATTTATTATAAAATTCAGATAAATCATAAATATCGAAATTTATACAAAAACAAAAGGTGAAGAAAATAAACTCAAGTTCAGAAAACATAACATTAAAGTAAAATTACATTTTTAATTAATTCATTTAGTTCTCTTTAATTTAACGTAAAGGATTATTAAAATCAAATACTTTTGGTATAAAATTGTATGAGCTATCTATTTCCTTGTCTTCTCCGAAACTTTAATTCATTTATCGTATAAATATTAAGTATAATTACTCTATTAAGAAAATTTAGGTAAATCAAAATATTTTTTAGTTATTTATGTCATTTATGTATCGAAGGTTTTAGCAAATTACTTGAAATTTGTAAATATTTGTATAAAAAGAAACTTCAAGTTGTTATATCTTAATGTACTGATTGAGTATTTCAGCGGCGTCGTTCAGAATTTTACCAACTCTGTATGACAAAATTTTGTACCAACAGTAATTTAAATTTTAAACTTTAGATCCACTATACAAAATTATTCTTACTTAAGCTGGTACATATAACAACATCACATTTTTTTTTAAAACGAAATTTTTCGTTATAAGTTCTTAATGATGCATGAAGCATAAATGTTTGCCAATTAATTTATGTACAGTATATTGTATACATATCTGTATAAATCAGGACATACAGAAAAAGTTTACTGAATGAAATAATTTTTTTTCACACATAAAATAAAGAGAAAAAAAATTAATATTACGAAGCTATGTTTACACATTACATACATATATGTATTTATGTACGTTCATTTATCACTTTCAAAAAAAAAAAGAAGAAATAAAAATGTTATTCTTCTTTAAAAGCAATAATCTTAAAATTTAATAGTTTTTAAATTCAATTTCTTTTCAATTAATTTCGTTACCTGTAGTGAAAGGACATTTGTGAAAATATATGCTGACATAATATCTTTATTTGAAAGTCAGAAAAACGAGTCCTTTTTATGAAAAATTTTAAATAAAATTATTGATTCCTTTTTAAATAACTACCTACATGTACATTATATTAATCAAATTAAGTACATGTTTATGTATCTATCGCATTAGACTATTACATTGTACATTCCTATAGTAATATAAGCTATTCGTATAATAGCAAGAAAAATAGCTCGTACTACTTTTACTTTTTTATGTGTTCATGATGTGAACTAAAACAAATATAAGCCATGAAAAAGCTCAATTCAATAAAATAAAAAAATTATCAGTTTTTTTTTATAGTTAATATAATAATCGTAATAATTTCAGTTTATATTTTCTGTATAATATTTAATAGCTGAAATATTATTCGATTAAAATGACTGATTATAATATGAATAGAACAATATTTTTTATTCTTTCATTTAAGCCAAACATTAACGATTGTGCTTCTTTCAGCTTCTACTGATGTTAGGTTATTAATTAGTAAAGAACCTTAAAATCACTTGCTTAATTTTTTTTTAATTTGGAATAAGATAAATTTAATTATATTGTATGTTTTTTGCTTAACGAATGAAAGCAGAGTCTTTTTCTTTTAACAATGCGTATCTTATTATTTTTTGTATTCTATGACGCCATAAATATAAGAATTATAATATAAAAAAAACTCAAAAGTATATACTGTAAAACAAATGAATGACGTTAAACTTAAAACTTGATTAAAGATATTTCAATAACATAAATCTTACACAAAAAAACGAACATGAAATAATCATAAAATCCAGTTATGTATATGAACACCGATTATTTTACTATGGTATCTATATACATTAACTCTATATCATACAATTTATGCACAAATATGTATAGTTTCATATGATTTTTGCATGAAAAAAAAAACTGTATTCCCTATAATATCATCAATATTGTTTCTTATTACAAAGCTAAAGTTAACCTTTCAAACTTTTACTAAAATTGTTATGCCAGGACATTCTTTAAACATACATATATAAAGAAATCTTTAAAATGTAACAGGTCTGAGAAAATTGAGTTTTTTTTTTCGAATATTTATTTAATAAATTTTTTTCATTATTTTATGAAAAAAAATTATTTTAATTAGATAATTAAAACAAACATTTTTTTTAATTCGCACAAAAAAAAAACTTGACAGCAAATAAAAATATCTTTTTTTTTTACCTGCTATATACTAGAATTAAATAAATTGCCAATATGACTTCACTTTAAAACACATTTTGTGCAATAAAATTTATAACGTCGACAAAAAAAAAACAAAATTAAAAAGAAAAATTCAGAAATGTATATAGACAGTAAAATATATACATACATTACACACTTAGTTTTTACTACTTTACCAAATGGTATTTTCCTTTATATACATACTTTTTTTTTGTCAAGAAAAATATTATGTATTAAATATTTAGCAAAAGATGTCTGGGTCATTGATTCCAAACTCTTGTTTATTTCGTGCACCTCTATAACTGAAAGAATAAAATTTTAAATATTATTTTTTTCCAATTTTTTTTGTACATAATGTGTAGTAGTTATATTAATGTACATTTATTTATTTGTTGAACTTAAAACTGTAGGAAGGAAGTATTCTTTTTTTTTTTTATTGAAATTTTTAATTAAATTGAAAAGATTTTTGTTTACAAATAATTTCCTTTTCATTAAGGTTTTCCCTATCGTTTTTTTTTTTTTTTGAGGTAATTAAAACTTCAACTTTCGCCGGAAGATTTTGTAACAAAATATGAAAAAGTTTTTACATTTTTTGAATATTCATTAAAATACATTTAACATTATTGAATAAAATATTATGTAAATAGTTACTCGTGCAGTGTAGTACAACGGGCCAATTGGCCTAGGTGCAAGGAAAAATTTCCGACCCGCTACAACCTAACCTAACCTAACCTACTCGTGCAGTGCTCTTTTGTGGACAGATTTTCTTTAGTTTTCTGGTCTCGGGTTAATAAAACATCAGAGCTAAATATCAAGAGGGTCATACATTCTCAGTGCTGGACCATTTTCTTTATAAGCAATAGAATAACTTTTTAGATAAAATAACAAATTCATTTGAGTTATAAATTCTGAATTTTTTTGAATTCATTTATAAAGCTGTAAATATTTTAAATTAAGTTTAAAAATTAAGGCTTAAAACATGTCTGGGTCAAATAAATAAACCTATAATGAATACTGCGTACAAAATATTTTTTATTTATTTATTTATTTATTTATTTAGAATATTTATAATATATATAATTTTTTTTTTCCTCAAAGCATTGACAAATTTACTTTATTTTTTTTTGTTTTTTTTTGTTTTCATAGTTATAAATTTTTTCTTATTAATTAATGAGCAAATAATGTATGGTCTGTTTATGAAACACATAACTTGTTTAATCTTATAGAAGATTTCAATTAGGTGATTTACATACAATGACCACTTGTTACATTTTACAGATGACTAGTAATTATTTATGTTAATAAAATTAATTTTATCCTGTGAATTCATAAAAAATTTTATCTGTGGCAGTATAAATCCATTAAATCCACTAGCTATAGTCAAAGAATATGCACCTCTATTCCTAACAACAAATTTGGTACCAATTTGAAGACTTGGTAGTTTTATGTCTTCAATAACACAATCATGTGGTAAACAGGATGGACCCCAAATTGTGCTTTTTCGATATTGATTATTATCAGTATCGTTTATATCGATCTTAATGGCAATTCCATTTTCAGAAATCTCATATAATTCCAAGTCCAAATTAGTTTCTTCGACTAAAAGCCAGTGCATTGATCCATAAAGCCCATCATTCAAATAGTACATTACTTTTTCAACCCTCCCATTAATGTCGCAAACTTCACGCTTAGAATGAATGTCAGCTAATAATGTTTGAGCCGATTTAACAAAATATCTGCCTGGTTCAGCTACAATTTCAATACCACTGCCATTTGGGAAATATTCATCTAAAGCTTTATTTATTATATTTGCTATTTCCAAAAATTTAGATTTTGAATCACCGGGAAATCCGCCACCTATATCTAATAAATTTATATTCAAGCCAATTTGACGACCAATTTCAAATAAGTACGCTGCTGCTTTTATTGCTCTCTCGTAAACCTCAAATTCTTGACATCCAGACCCAACATGAAAATTAATTCCAACAACGTTTAGATTTAAATCTTTTGCCAATTGTAAAAGTTCGGGTGCTTTATCGTCGAATTCACAACCAAATTTCTCACCCAAGGGTATTAAAGATTTTTTTGCGTCACATCGAAATCTCAATAACAATTCAGCATCTGGAAAATATTTTTTAATTTTAACCAATTCATGAGCACTATCTACAGTCATTTTTTTCTGTTCAATCTGTTTAGCATATTTTAAATGTGAAATTATTTTATAAGGATGTGCAAATATAATATCCTCATTCGGAACATCAATTAATTTAACTCGCTCTATTTCACTTTGAGATGCACAATCGAAACCGCATCCCATCTGATGTAACATTTTTAAAATTTTCATATCATCATTACATTTAACTGCATAAAATGGTTTAATTCTTGGCAAAGCTGTCTTCCATAAGTCATATTTTCGACAAATATCACTTAAATCACATACAACAATACCACGTTCTGATATCAGTTCACTTTCGTTTTCAATAATTTTTTTTAAATTAATCTGATCGTCATAATATGTAATTTTATCCATTGTAGAAAATTTATTGTTTTCTGAATTTCTACTTCAGAGAATTATAATCAAATATCTATAAGTAAAAATATCAAACGTATTTTATAGTAAAATGTGAACGCGGAAAGAAAAAAATTAAATATGTTAGGCACAAATAGAAAATGTTTTTCAATAAAATCTAGTGGCACTTTAATCAAATTATTATATTATCTGATTTTTTAGACTTTTTGGTCAATTAGATAGAAAATTCTCCGAATTTCAACGAGAACAAGGGTGAAATGTAAACTACACATTTACGGCCAAATACTGAAAAATTATTTTGTCTAAACTTTGTGGGAGTTTCAAGTCCTATATAGTTTGTGGGACATATACTTTGAAAATTGATTCTAATATTTTTATATTTCTGTATAAACTTGAAATTCACAAAAATTTAAGGGACCTTTTTAAAAACACATAGTGTTTTATGTAAGATATTATTGCTTCGTACTGGAAAGTTTTGCCAACCCTAAAAGTACTTAATCTGCATTTTTAAGAAAATTTATTACGTTACCAATTCTGTTAGAAATTCTCTCTTCTTCTGTAAAAATATCTAAGTACTTCTGAACTTGAAATGAATCAATATTTATTTCTACAGTTTGTGCGTTACTTTTCTTATGTTTATGGCTTTTTTTGGAATTTCAAGATTTTTCTATAATTTTTAATCATTTAAAATACTTATTTATGTATCAGAAATTTAAATAATACAAAATGTAAAATTTAACACTTCTCTTTTAACCATTTAGAGCATGAATCTCCAGTAGAGCAGTAAACAACCTTAGAATTTCGATGAATATATTTAGGTATATGTATCTCAGATCAGAATCAATATCTAGTAACTTTTATTTAGAGCATACTGTATGCACATATTTTATTGATTTCAGATGCATTGAAAAGAATATCCGTAAAAAATAACCTACTAGCATTTGTTCACCATAGTTTCATCAGTTACAACATTTGATAACGTGATGAAAAACAACTTTTAAACTCATTTTATGCTAGTAGGGTATAGTATAGCTTCAGAAACATTTCATAAACATCAACTATACTTTATAAATGAAATTACAATTACCAAATATATTTTAAGCAAAGAAAAGATTTGGTCATTATAATTAAAGCAGAATTCGTATGAAACATTTTACCATTATTTACAATGACGCAAATAAATATCTTGACCTTTTATATTCATTTTGCTTCCTTATTTGTACAAGCATGATTGGGTTAATCTTATTCTTTGAAATGAAATTTATGTTAATTTTTCAAATTAAATGTTTAAAATGCTTTTTTCCTAATAAAAAAGGTATTGACAAAAAAAACATAATGATTAACATAAATAATATTTATATCAATGAAAAGTATGTGGAATTTTATAATTAAAATATTTTCGAACTATATTAATGCACGAAACATAATATCGAACGAATTCTCGTTAAGGAAGAAATGGACGAACCAAACATATTACTTTCACTCTTTTTGTTCACTTTTTAAATTAATTAGTCGAACTTTTGAGATTGAGATTAGAACTTCAACTCATTAATTATGGTGGAAGTCAAAATTTCTTCTGCTCTTAAAAGTGAAAAATTATTCGAAAAAGAGATTTCTGATGATTTTGTTATTAACGGAATCTGATTAAAAAAAAGTTGCCCTTTGTGGAAAACCATTCTTAATCACTGTCTTATTCTTTCCGAAAAGGCCGTTTGTTATCTACCAGTTAAAGATACGAATATGAGAAGATAAAGAAAAAACTTTTCTATATATTTTTTAAATACAGCGTATATAATTTTGGCCCTAGGATAAAGATTTTAGCCCTGGGATACAGAATTATGTCCCTGGAATTTATAATATTCGGATAATCTACTTTCTTCAAAATTTCAAACAATAATTTTGTCCACAGTATTCTTCTTACATATTAATAAACTAGTTTTGTTACAGCATCTACTGCTTATTAGAAATTTCTAATAAAATCAATTCAATGACGATAATAAAAGCAACTTATTATTCTATAAATAATAATATTTTATGTATCAAAAATCAACTGTCTGAAAAGAATTACATTTTTCATATATTTATTATATTTTTGATTAAGTAAAAATGATGCGATAATCCTTACTAATTTATTTACTTACAAGCTTATTTATGTCTTCCTATATATTTCTATTCCTATTTCGTGGTAATTCTTATTTTTTTTTCTTTAAATCAGTTTATATTTAATACATAAAATTTTATTGTAATATAAACAATACACTTACTATATTATACTCTATCTATATATATATTAATAAGAAAATAATCCTTAATTTGTTTTTTATTCATGTTTCTTAAGAGATAAATTGAGTTATTTTTTGCGATTTTTTATTGCGAATAAAAATCTATTCCAAGATTTTAATTTAATACAAGATATACTTCTAGAGGGGCCTTTTGCACCAAATAAATTTATATTTAAGTTTTGGCTAAGTTTTGTTTCTTAGGACAGAAAGATAGCACAGCATGTTTAAAGTACGAAATCATATTCTAAAAACAAAATTATCACACTTTGATTTAAAAAACATCAAAATCGGTATGTTATCATACATAGGTTCAAAATGGTTTATATGGATACAAAATACGTTACTAGGTATTTGCTAAGTACTACATCAAAACAATTTTTAAAGACAATAACAGAAAGCTTTAATTCCAATGTTAACCTATGGTTGTCTTGTCACATCGCATCTCCGAAATGAAAATATCGTAAGGCTAAAAAAAAAAATTTTGTACGGCACATTATTTGAAAAATTATTATATTTTTAACATTTCTTATGTCTGATTAACATTAAAATTTTCATTGTTAGTTCCAATAGTAAACTTAATTCTAAGTATCGCACATTTCAAGTTCTGAAGTTGTAATCGAACAAGCGCAACTAGATACACGAACAAATTCTTAAAAAAAAATAAAGAAATAAATCAAATCAAAATTTAGATTATTAACATTAATTTTTACCACATTTGTCTCCACAAGACGCTGCAATCATAGTACAAGCATTAGGAAAAGTTTGAAAACAATTTCCATTGAAAGCACATAAAGGTGCATTCGTAACACCAGCACATGCTATCGAACTATCTACAACTGATTGAACATTTTTAACGTGTAGAATACCTGAAAATTTATTTTCAAATAAAAATATTGTAGTTTAATACGTTTGATGTTTATAATACTTTATAACATTAAAAGTATATAGTTTCTATATTCTTGGTAAAAAATCAGAAATAATATTTACCCAACAATACAAGAGAAACAAAAAAAGCCTTCATTTTATAATGGACTGCACTATATATAAGAATTTTAAAAATAAAATGAATTTAATGCAATTCATTTAAATTTATATTAAAACACATTAAATTAACTCATACATTACTTATGTAATTATTTGTTTCTGTCGGAACGTAAAATTAGATAATTTACAATAAAAAATATCAGTTAATAAATTTATTGTATAATAAGTATTTATACCCGTTTAAATTTTTATTAAAATAAATAAGTTGTAAAAAAATTTCGAAGAAATTCATATAAAAGGTGGAAATTGATATCTGATAAAAAATATTACCTAGAATCGTTAAATGTATTCTTATAAAATTGAATAAAAAACTTTATTCGCCTCAAAGTATTTTATACAAATATATTTTTGAAACACAATTGGATACATGACCACTAACACGATGTTTCTTCGTCTTAAACGAAATTTTTTTACTAACCCCAATCAAAAGTTGTATGAAAAGACGGATAAGATTGTACATTTTTAAGCATAAGGTATACAACATAACAATCATCGATTAAACTTATGAAATTAAATTCTGACAAGAGTGACTAGTACACGTGTTTATTATTTCTAATATAATGTCATACATGATAAACATTGTTCTTTGATATAGCCTATATTAACAATATTTTTGAGAATCAATATAAAGCTAAAAGTTCTATATTTTTGAACTCAAGCATTGTGGGGTTAATTACTTCATTTATTAATAATTTTTAAATATAAAAACATTTGATTTAGCACGTGTTGTTATGCAAATATTCAAAAAATGTAAGAATGTAAGAAAAAATTATTTAACTTTCTGTTATAAAACCTACAGAAATTAGGGTGACGGCAGAGCACGATCTAGCAGAAAGACGAAATGGTGATATAAGACTTTATATGTGCTGCAATATCACAAAATTACAGATTTTTCCTTCAGTTTGGCATTTGAGTGTTAAGTAAATATATATTATGTAGTTTGTATAATTTTCATAAAATTTTTCTTATAAAAATTTATTAAAAAAAATAGGTACTGCAATGTGATAATTGTAAAAATAGAAATATTGGACGTGCAAAACATTTGTAAGTATATTATTTTATTAATTTTTGGATTCTGATTAAAAAAAAATTGGATTCTTGTTGTCTAATATAATATATTTTTTATTATTTTAAATTTAAATCAAAAAGTCATAAAATCTTATTATGCCACTTAATAAAAAAGAACTATATAACTCTATAATTACAGCAAGTAAAACTTTTATAGGTAGGAAATCTGTAATTTATAAGTCATATTAGCTAAGTATAATATTGATACAAAACTCAGTAAAACAAAAAATAAAGCGTAACAATTTATTTCAAGAAAGGAATTACATAAATAACCTTCTCATTCTGCTATTCCAAATAGAAATTCTTAAAAAGGTTTTTTACATTGAACAAAATGAAATGTATTAAAGTGAGTATAGAAATATTATAAAATAAGATTTTTTTATACTACATATATTATGTACAAAAAATAAATAAACATAGTCTGGGCGTCTAGGGGTTTTTATATTTTACCCTGCAATAAATTAGTAGGAATCAATAGTATTTAATAATTTAGTTTTCACAGTTTTTTCATAATCTCTTGTATTTCATAATCTCTTGTGTTTCATAAGGAGATTTATCTTCAATTGCAGAAAGAAAATTTATCTTCAATTGCATAATAATGATATTAAAATATTCAATATTCAGTTCTTCTTCATACTATTAAATATTTTCAAGGTAGTTGACAAAAAATACTCGATAGTTCCAATCTAATCCTCTTAACGAATAATTAAAAATAAATAAAAAAACCGATTACATAAAAAATATTTACCTAATTTGATATATATGTATATATTTGAAATAAAATAAAATCATGTACATAAGAATGTAATTATGACATAAAAATAAACGCACAACATTCAGTGCGTAGTTTAGTAGTTTGCTTACAAATATTTTAAAAAAACTATTTATCTAAACATTAATTTTAACATTTATATAAATACAGTAAAAAACAAAATTTAAACATTGAAAATATTATTAACGGGTTAATTGAAAATACTTATTCAACTATTAAATTTTTTAAATAATTCGTAACACATGTAAAAATTTACGTTTTAAAATTAATCAATTGCTTAGCCAAAAAATAAAATAATGGTAAAAGAAAGTTTTATATTGTAAAAATAACAAAAACAAATCTTTCTCTATTTTATTTTAAGAATATTATGGAAACAAATAAAGTAGGTGTACCATCTCTTAACTTCAAAAATATCAAATAATAATATTAATCATGTGCAACAAATTATTCAATAACAACAATTTTTTGTCAGTGTTACTTTTAATTACATAATTATTATTTTACATTTTAACTATTTTATTGCATTAATCTAAATGTATAATTACCATACTATTATATAGATATAGGTATATTAATTTTATTTTTAAATTTAACCTATAAGTGAAAAAAATAATCTCATTTAAAAATTTTAGTTTGATTGAAAGTTAAAATATTCTTAATAAAGAAAATTAAATATTTCTCGCATGGTTTTATCTTTAAAAGCATAACTTTTTGATACAAAATTCTTAAAATACACAAATATAAGATATTCAATTTATTTAACAAGATTAAAAAAAATAAATTTTTATTTACAAAATAATCTTATATTTGGTAAACAAATCAGAATCTGTTTCTTAAGTTTTAGGGCTGGAATTAAAGATAATAAATTGAAATAAATCAAAACTTTTCAAACTTGAAAACGTTTGAAATTTAGGTTTATTAGTATTATTATTTTTACTTTTTTATCAATCAAAAAGATTTACAAAAAAAAAACTTATAATAGTTATGAATATAACTACTATATGTACGTAAAGCTTACATTTGGTATCTATGATAATAATGCTATACACTTTATATTAAAATAATATTGTTTCTCAAAATTACTGATAATTTAAAAATTTCAATACATTAAATATTTTTAACTTGAATTTAATACAGCAAAACATAGTTTAAGAGAGGCATTTTAGTTAAATTGCTAAACTTAATTTATAAATTGATATTTTTTAAGATCTTCATTTTGATTATAATATATATGTTATACATAAATTTTGCTTTTACTTTATTAAATTTGAAATTTATTTATTCACTGAACTTCAATATATTCAACATTTTTATACTTGAACTAATAGTGTTATTTTTATTTTTGTTTTCCTAATGTAATTCCACTAATTTCAATGAAATATTAAGTTAAAAATATACGTAATTATTATTTTAGTGTACATATAATTATTAAAGATTTTCAGTCTTTTATTTTTTATTTTAGTTATGAAATTAAAACAAAAATTAACCAATAAGCTAGATTAGAAACTTTAAAATAATTTGTCTCGTAAAGCATTTAAAGGAAACTTTTGGATTGTTTTAGTATATAATTTAATCCAGATGATTTGGACCACGATGGATATTGTAGCCAATACTGAGAAATTTTCTTTAAAAAAAAAATTTTTTTTGTACGTAAAGAATTGAAAAAAAAAATTTAAATGTATTCATATTTCGAAATAAAGCTTAAATTGAAGTATGGAGTTAATTTATGGATTACTGTTTTTGAAAGTGAAACTTTCATTACTTTTCATATCTAAGTATAGTAAATTATCTAGATAATATCTTTAAACACTTAGCTTACAGAAACCAGAATAATCTATAACAAATTTAAGTCGTAAGGAATCGTATGAGGGTTTTTAAAAATAATAATAGGATTTATAAAAAACGTTAAAACAAAGTTAAGTGCTTAACGTTGAAAACAAATTATTGCTTAATTTTTGAATAAAATACAAAAATCTCAATTGGTTTTATATAATAGATAAAAACATCAACTTTCACAATTAAAAACTAAAACTTAAATTTCATGCCCTATAAATAAAAAATATTCATTATAACTCCTTATTTTATAACTTAATAAAAAAACTTAATTAGTTTTTTCCACTTGATGTGTTCGCTGGTTCTCCAGCATCCTCATCACCAAGTTCACGTTGAATATCTGCTAATGATTTACCTTTTGTCTCGGGAACAACAAAGAATACAAAGAGAACACCAAGAATGGTTAGACCGGCAAATAACCAAAATGTTGGTCCAGCTCCCATGGATTTTTGTAAATTCGTAAAAGTTTTTGTAATAACAAAAGCTAATAGCCAATTAAATGTGCCTGCAATGGATCCAGCAACGCCTTTAATATCAGCCGCAAAAACTTCGCCCATCATAAGCCATGGTACTGGACCAAAACCCAATGAAAACATGATAATAAAAACACATAAACATGCAACTGGCAACCATCCGATATTAGTAACTGATTCTTTATCATTATCCTTCATAAAGAAATATACACCCATTAGAATTGTACAAATAGCCATAACGGAACCTGAGGCTAGAAGCAAAATACGTCTACCCAATCTATCTACGACTAGTGTTGAAACAAATGTAGCTACAACCTGCATCACTCCAACTATAATTGTGGGCGTGGAGCCTTTATCGTCACCTTCAGTACTGCCATCCTAAAATAATAATAATGAAAAATAAGTAAAGTAAACAAAAATTTACAGTCATCAAAAAGTTTCTTTCCTACATAAAAGCGGTGTTGTCATATAGCGGCCGTAATATATCAGAACGAGAGCGGTGGTGGTAAACGTAACATAAATAGCGCAATAGCAGAACTATCATTTCATTACGGTTGCAAATTACAGTGATAGAACTTTTATTTACAATGATAAAACAGGAAATATGAAATTTGTGAATTTAATATGAAAAGATATAAAAGTTTTCTTACGTTATGTTACGTCCAGTCCACATACAACACAGGTTTGTGTTTATTTTTAGATCTTATTTATTTTGATTAGACACGAAATGTAATCGAGGACTTGGGAACCAGAAATATTTTGTTATTTTCCAAAGATTTTTAAAATATTTTAAAGATTTTATAATCATATTATACAAAACTTTTCATATATTAGATTCTTAGCTGGCACAGTATCGATGAAAGACTTCTAAATATAAAATAATAAAAAGTTCTTTAATTTCACCTGAATTATTTTTAAGCAAATTTTTCGCTCGATTGATAATAGTTCGATTAACAAAATAATATCTAACCACATTCCGCAAAAATCTTAAGAAAATAAGAATTCATTATCATTTTGTAGGCGTTCTGTACACATAAATATTTATGTGTATTTTAATATGCCAAATGTATTAAAAAATGTCTGTATCTGTTACAGATTTTATTTCTTTAATTATTATAAAAATAAAAATATCTTCAACATTCACTGAACTTGAACTTGAAAAAAAAACCAGTTCACAATACGATAAGCTCAGTTGTTGCTTTCGTTCTTTTGCACTGATTCTGTTCTTTTTTTTTTTGCATATTTGTAACTTACACTAAATATATCTCCGGTATAGAAAATAACTGCATTAATACCGCTCACTTGTTGGAAAAACATTAAACCCAAACTGATACATAAAGCTTTAATTGTAACTTTGCGAGTTAATGCAGCGCCAATTGAAACAGGATTTTGTTTGATGTGAGCATCTTCAGCTTGTAGGTCAGACAATTCTTTGGAATAATCATATTCATGACCACGTAACCATTTCATAGATTTTATAGCACTCTCTGTTTTACCTTTACTTACCTAAAATTAAATAATTATGTTAAGAAAATAAAATTAAAATACCTATCACTTTTTTTAAATTAAGACTAGAATAGTATGACAGTGTCAATATAAGGAATTAAAAATTCACCTAATGATATACTTTTAATTTATATTCTAATTTTTTACTCCAAGCGTCGTATTGCACACTTTGCACACTTCTATCGTAATGCGTTTCCAGATTTTTTCCTTCATTATTTTTGTTCAAAGCAACTTTAATATTAAGTTTAAACAGTTTGGTTTTTTAGGTGACATCTTTCCATAAATCCAATTTTTTTTTTGTAGTGAAAAAAGTTTAATGAATTTTTATTAAAAAAAAAAAAATCACTAAAAAAGATTTTTATATGATAATTCACAAGTTTTATATATCAGGTTTTGTAATAATTTTTTGATTATTAAATATTAGTTTAAGAATTAAACGATGTATAAAATAAATTTGACATAATTATGAAAGAACTCACCAAATAGGTAGGAGATTCTGGCATAAAAACAAAAACAGCTCCAAATACTAACGGTATCACACCGCAAATTATGCTCATTGGAAAAACTTTCATGCTCATTCCGAGAACAAATGATAGTAATATTCCCACAGTTATCATAAGTTGGAAAAAACTTCCAAGACTACCTCTAATTTCTTTTGATGCTATTTCTCCAGTATACATTGGTGATGTTACACAAAATGCACCTCCTGCTATTCCAAGAATAAATCGAGCTGCGTACATCATTTCAACATTTTGAGACCATATTAAAAGTGCCCAACCTAATGTGAATGGTAAAATCAAAATAAGCATTGATAATTTTCTTCCGATTGCATTTATTAAGAAACCGATTGGAATACACACAGCAGCAGCACCCAAATTCACTGACGAACCAACCCATGAAAATTGTTCTTCTGTTACATTAAATTTATATTCAGGACTTTTAATTTCTTGTCCAGTTAAAGATGTCCAGCCGAGTACCACTCCAGCAGCTAAAGCGCCACCAGCTGCAGCTAACGCTGCAATATATTGTGGTAATGTCTTTTGATTCGATGTATCAAATCCTCCCATATTGGTACCGCTAACGAATGTTTCTGGCTCCTATAATGAAAGATAATTTAATATCAATTAAAAATTGATTGCCAGTAAACAAAGATAATTCGAAAATTCATATTATGATTATGTAGATAAAGAATAATTATATTTTATATAATCGTAAGCTAATCAAAAGGTATTAAAAATAAAAATTATTAGTCTGATAAGAAAATGTTACAAAAAATGTCATACTGTTGGTGCTATAACCACTCAGCTTTAAACCCACATTAATAAAATATTTGATTAAATTTGTTAAGTAGGTATATCAGAAATCTCAAGATGAAAATATATTTGATAACAAAAATTTGAAAACGGCCCTAATCCAACTGATAAAATAAACGAACGTACGAATTTTTGAATACATACTGCATGAAATCTGTTTTCATGTTTCGTACATATGTATGTGTTTATAAAAATAGTGTCAAATATTTAAAAACTTAAACAAATTTCGAAAACCGAAACTTCGGCTATCTTGCTTCTATCATTTAAGTTAAATAATCAGTACTAAGGACAAAAGTCCAAATTTTTTGATAAATGATAAACAGGTAAATTAAATCATTAATATTTTGTTTTTGGTTTAAAAATTTAATATTAAAAAACTTGGATTAAAATTTTTATATGAATTCAAATTTGGCTGAAAGCATATGAAGGGAAATATATGAAAACGACCACCGTTTTAATGGAGGCGTAAACGATGTTCATTTTCTTCGGCATTCGAATTTTTTGATGCGAAGAAAAATCTCATTTTTAATATTTTTAACCTTAACTACCTGTCTTTACTTTTATAAAATAATAAAAATATTTGAAATAGAGCTAGCTGTTCACTCTGTGAAATTTTTTGAATTTTAGTTTTTTTCTAACATTTTTAATGCTTAGTATCTGAGAAACTAGAGGGGAGAAAATAATTTTTAATTGATGATCCTCTCCAATGAATAATTATATATATTTTATTTTGATTTTTGTACATATACTTATTTATGTAATATTTTTTAAAAAAATTTTATATTTAATATTACCCTACTTCTCTATAAACATTTTCTTTTTTAAAAATAGTTAATTATAATAAAAATGTCGTTTTAAATTGATGATGAAGTTTTTGTAAAAATTATTTAAAAAAATTAATTAGGTAATTGAACTTCGTAGAATTGGAAAATTAAAAATTTTAATATCACACATCATATTATATTAGCTATACGTTTAGTTATGAAAATAGTTTTCAAATTCAGTGCGATGTTATTTCACCAATTTACAAAACAAGTGAAAAGCTTAAATAATTTTTATAGGACGTTCAATACAATAAATGATTTATATAAATATAATCTACCTACTTGTTTTTAATTTGAATATTTAAATATTTTAGAAAAATGTGAATGTGAAGTTGTGTATGCAATCAAGAGGCACATTTAAGAAAACAACTTTTAATTCATTGTTATTTCTTTTTACTTTTGCAATTTAAATTTTTTTCTAATGTTCCACTTTCAAAAAAAAAACCTAAATTTAAAAAAATATATATATAAAATGATTTGAATATGTATTATGTGTGTATAATGTAAATATTATATTATACATAACGTAAAACATAGATATATTCATAACACACATATAAATACATACTCTAATAAATAATTCACAAAATATTATGAAATTTTAAAAATCAAAATAACAAAAACTAAATTTAAATTATAGGTAATATGGTAAATATTATGTATAGAAATAATTTCACAGATTTGATAAATATTAAAATAATACTGAATGAATGGAAAAAAGGTATGTCGTATCATAGATTCTGTATTCTTAATCTATGGTCGTATGTAATATGCTTTTATTAATTTTTAAAAGTATATGCACCTACTAAACATTATAAGTAGATGACTATTAACTTCATTTCATTTTTCGTTTATCATTGAGCGTCAAAAAAAACAATTTAGTAAAAGGAGAAGTAAACTGAAAATAATATGTCTATTATATGCTTCAACATATTAAGAACCCTGACACCCAAAGAATGGTTTTAGTCGATTGTAAAGCTAATACAATCTCGATTAAAGTGATTTTTTTGATATTTCACAGAATGGTTTCCTCGCTCAAGGGTTTTATTTTTCACACCCGTTTACTTTTCTACGGCAAGGCTCTTCAGTAGTAAAAAAATTCGTTATACAAATTTCAATATTTAATAGTATTGTGTGCAAATACAAGTATTCTAGTCAAATAAGAACTTTCATTTAACAAATAAAAAACTTAATCAAGGCTAGATATCTCTTTATGGCATTAATTTTTTATTGAATCTTAGCAAAAGTCGAGTTTTTATTTTTTTCCGCCTAAAAAATTGATATTTTTTAATATAATTGAAGAGTGTATTTTTTAAAAACGTTGTGTACATACGATTTTGCCACATATGGCCACATATTAGGTTTAGAAATTTTTGAGTTAGTCGTACTAAAAATCTAAAACTAAGATTCTAACAAAAGGAAATACATAAATGAAAAATAGCTTTTATTTATTTTTAAACAAAGTTATTACAACTAGTAACTGCTTGCACTCGAAATTCTATTGAAAATACTTTTTGATTTTGATTAGGATGAATCACAAAAACAACTATTGTGAACATAAAAAAAATAATTTGAAGGTGAAAAGATAGGTGAAATTAATGTTATATAATTTTATGAAAATCGGTTCATAAATATGATTTTTCGGGTAAACATAAAGGCTTGTATGAAGAGACCATTAATTCATATATAGGTGCACAGATAATAATTCGAACGATTTAATTCTTTTTTCATCCACAAGATAAAAAAGAGACAAAAATTGATACATATGTATTATGTACATATGTACCTGAGTGGTTAAAAATACTGTACCTATACTCAACGTTTTATTTTTATAATATTATTCAAGTTAGAATCTCTCTCAAATTTTAAATATATACACACAGATAAGGTTGAAAATATTAATCGTAGGTATTTAAAAAATCTAAATTAATTAACGAAATGTTATTGTACCTCATATCAAACCGCAACTTTATTTATTCTCTATTCTATTTAGTATAAAGCCAAGATATTATAATATCATACAACTGGTTTACATTTCATATATTTGTTGGTTTTGAAAAAATTACGTTTTTACTTTTTTTCCCCTCTTCTACCTCCATAGATATTAATTTCTTTTCTTTGAAATTTAGGTTGTAGTTTTTTGTATACGAATAGTAAAATATAAAAATATATTAAAATTAATTTTATTCTAATTTTTAAAAATAATAATATAGGTGTTTGTTTATACGATTTTCAGTTAAATATTTTTATTCTTCTTTAACAATATTAATTTGAAAATAATAGTGCGAAGAGCAATCGTAAAACAAAAATATAATGCTATCCGAATGTAATTTATAAGATTTATTAAATTTTAAGTTTTACGCTTAGTTTTTAATATTTTGAATTTATTCATCATTAAAGAATGTTATCTTTCAAATTACGATAAATTGGGTACATTACATACATAATATGAGAAGGGTGGTATGTGGTATCATCATGTGTATATTGATTTTTTAGACTTAAATAATTCAGTTACCAATTCTCACTTAATTTTTGTAACCTGGACGCGTCGATAAACTGAATGTTATAAAAATAAAAAATGAATAATTGCGGTACTACGGACTTAACTTTTACACACACAGAAAATAACTATAGGTTTACCATTAATTACCCGAGTTTTCCTTACACTGCCAGAATAAGAAAGGACTCAGCAAGCCGTTGCTCGTAAAAAGGTTATTAGTTTTTGGGAGCATAGCCGTCGAAGACAGGTCATATCTAGTTACTAATACATTACATATTTAAATAGAATGTAAATTTTCACGTGAGCGTATATGTGTACATTCAATATTTTCTGCCAAACATCTGGATTTATTAATTTTAAACGTATAAATAAGAAGTAGGTGTGTTACACATGACATATTTAATTATTGATTTTTTACATCATGTGGACTGGAAAACATTTTATGCAAATAATATTCAAATTTTTGTAACAATTAAAGCAAATATTTCCTCGTTGTTTCGTATTATTTATAATTAAGAAAAAATTTACCACTATTCTACATCCGTATTCAGCTGCAGACCCAGAACTTATCAGCAATCTAGATTTTTCTTCTCCATTCTCTGTATCTTGTTCTGCCATTTTTTATTTATTTATATATAAATTAGGTTCTTATTAAATGAATTGAGTATTTTAAATTTTGTACTAAATTTAACTTAATTTGTTAGTTAGTTTTCTTTTCTAGAATATTATTTTTCAATATCACACTAAAAATTACAAAAAATAATAATAAAAAATATTGCACAGGAATATGTTTAGTATTTTTGAAGGACGAAATACGGACAAAGTCACCCACATAAATATAAAATGAAAATATCCTTTTTATCGATATAGTGATTAAGCTGACGAATGATAAATTGTGTTTACTAAGGGATCACAAAATGCACTCAATTAGGAAAACGATGATGATCTCAAATCAAATTCTATATCGAACGAGTGTTGTGTTATTGATTAGTATACATAATATATAATCATGATCATGTTAGTAAAGTCACGATACAACATAGAACACACTTCTGTTGTCAGCCTTGATAAGTTTATCTCTAAAATATAATGCAGATAATTGCAAAAAACATGGTATATATGTATAAGGTTGTCGTTATAAGTAACTCGTCGTTGATATTCAATATCAAGACAGGTGAAAAAACCATATAGTTTTGGTTTCATAGGCAAAAAAGGCAGAATAGAAATAAACAAATCACCATATGAATGAAAACTTTTTTTTCTATAATATTCTAGTTCAAAAGTCATTTCGCTTAACCACACATAAAAAATCTATTCATTTAAATTATATGTAGCATACATTGTATAAATACAAATATTATATATGCAAAATCTATTGGTAACTTTCTATAATTTAATATTTTTTATAGTTTATTATTAAGTTAATAATTATTTAAATTTTTAATACAACTTTAGTTATTAAACTTTTTATTTAATAAATTTAACACTTGTTAGCTCTTTTTTTTATGAATTCGTATAAATGGTTCATTATTGTCTTTTATGGAAAAAAAATTTATGTTCATGCGCTGCAAAACCAAAATATACACATGTATTTTTGTCTTTCTATAATTTATATTAATTATTGCACATGAATAAATAGAAATGAAAATTAATTTAATTTTTTTTTTTAATTTTATTACTTTAATTTAAATTTGAATTAAACTATGTTAGATTACGCACAAAAAGAACATATCTTTACTCAACTAACTCAACTTTTAAAATAACTTTGTTGTTTTAAAATTCTCTGATAATAACAAAAAAATAAAAACCAAACCATACCACCATACAACATTTTTTTATGTTTTACTTTTTAAAATGTACAACAATAATATTCTCGTACATAAATGTAGATAGATATAGATACATATTATATTCATTTAAATTTTGTGACGCAACAACGAATAAAAGAGGCTCGTCCGGTTCTAGTGTTGCCATTAAATGTAATTTGTCCGTATACTCAGCTAATGATATACATATATAATAAATATTATATATCCATATGAGCAAATTTTAATTTTATAATATTCTAGATATTTATATATATGTAGCATGTATACAAAACATAATGGAAAATTGAAAACCTGAAAATATCCTATATTTTTTATAATATACATATAAAAGAAATGCATACATATAAATGTATATGAGTAGGTATATTTTATTCGTTATTATATGTATTATTTTAATTATAAATGTAATATTTGAATGTATCTGAACGGAAGATTCATTTCATTTGGGTGAACAAAAACATTCATTAACCTCCTTCACTATTTAATTTTACCTTATTCCCCTTCATAATAAAAGTATAAAACTATATGTGATGACGAAAAATAAAATTATAAATTTATATATAAAGGGGCTCGCACTATTATATCATTAGAGAATACAAAATATAAACAAGAAATGTGAGATCTTTAGAATTTAGAGTATAGAGAATATAACAACAAAAAATCAGTGGAATTACCTGTAAACTACATATGTATAAGTATAGGTTGAAAAAAAAGTAAATTACAAGGTTTACTATTCATTATTCAGATTAATTTTGGAAAATAATACTAGCGAACGAAATAATTATGAAAATCATGAAATATTTATTTTATAATATTATTATCCTGTGCACAAAATTTTACACATTCATACACGACGCTGGATTATAAATATATACAAAATATGTCGGTGATTATTTGATCTGATTTCATTGACATTTTTGTTATTTTGGATATTTTCTTAATTATTTATTTTTAATAACGAAAGTACTTTTCAAAAGCTAAATAACATTCAGTAGAAAATTTAGAAAATTCTGTGTACCCTTAATATCAGACATCCTTGTAATTGTAATTATGATTTATAAGATGATTAAATTATATATTTTTTTATCAATGTTTTTTAATTAACGGGTATATGTTATTGAGTAATTTAGATTTCTTAAAAACTCTTTATTGATAAGATTTAATTCGGCCATGATTTCTATTTTTGTTTTTCATTATTAGATTATGTCGAAGTATTGATAGATAAAATTTAAGAATTTTTTTTTAAAATAAACCCTGAAAATAAGCTATTATGGATTCATTGTACGTTTGATTAAACGTTTATTGAAGGCGTACTTAAGAGAAAATAGATACAATGAAAAATAAAGCAAAAATCTTATAAGAATGTATTGGCAAAAAAAAATCTGGAAGCTCAACAATGGGACGAGTGCGAGTGCCCAACGAAAAAAGCCTCAATCTCTTCTGTTTTATTCTTTTTTTTTTTCAATAATTCAACTGTAGTTAAAATAGAACTATTAAAAAATTTACGCTATAACAGAAACTGACAATTTTCTTATATTTGTAACCGTTAAGTATATAATACTGAAAGATAACGTTTATCGTGAATGAATTAAACTACAACTTATCGTTTGTCCACTAAAAAAAAGCTTTAAATATTTCCGCATCTAATCTTATTATTTATTTTATATATATTATAATTTTACTTTGAATTTTTCGATTAAGTGACAGTTGAAAGCTTTTTTTTGTATGCTAAGTTCTAGCGTAAAGTTTGGCGGCCGTATTGCGGTGTATAAAATAATACAATAACAACTTAAACTTCTAAAGATGATTTAAGAAAAGTATATTTTCTTAAAATCGTTAATCATTTAAAATTTATAGGGAAATAAACAGATTAATTATTTTTATTATCATAACATTAGCAGTTTAGATTTGAACATTTGAGATTTCAATTTTCAGTCTTAAATTTTTTATTTTTAAAATTTATAAGGGAAACACCGCAAAATAAACTATTCTATAGCTTATATATACTATTCTATAGTTTTTTAATTAAATTGTATGTTGTGCGATATAAGTATAGTATAATCATGCATAAAAAAATATTTTCTTATCAATAAAATTATTAAATCAAAAGCTTGACAGATTTTAATATACCAAAGTTATCAAAAAGTTTGACCTACAATAAAAATATTCACTTTTATTATCAAGATATTATAATTTGAAAAACTTAGAACAGTCCCTTGTAAATAAAGTGAAAATCCCGTTTCTAAACATATAAATTTTGATTTAAAATATTATCGCAATTTAATTAAAATTTAATTAAGGTTTCTACAATCAAGATAACAATTTTAATGAAATTCATTTTTAGTAGATACTCAAGTTGAATTTTTGGACATAAGAAACCATGGATGAAAGAAACCATCAGTTTTTTGAAGTTTTTACAATTCCATATTTCAATATTAATTTAAACTAAATACAGAATTCTGCTGTCTGTATTATATAACTTAGTTTTTAGCCCGTTTTCCATCGAAAATAAAAAAAAAGGACTATATGTTTTCATTTTCTGTCTGTTATTACAAAATGCATCGTTGAACTTAATAATTAACTCAATATATATGAATATCAGATTTTCACTTACCTATTTGGTATTTTAAAAATTCCTTTTTATTGTGATGGACAAACCTTAGTTTGTTAATTCCTAAAAAGAAATACAATTTTTAAATAAATTACTCATATTTTTTTGTACTTACATTTACATATGAATTATTTTATAATATGTACTACGTTTAGAATTAAAATTTTATTTGTATAATCTGATTTCAGCAGAACAAATAATATCAGTTTTCGAACAAGGAATTTTGAAAAATATTGACTAATATCTAAATATAATATAAAAAAAGGTTATTTCCGTCACATTGTATCCCAGAACATAAAGTTCAATTAAAATAATTCAAATTCGAAGAAAAAAAATATTGAAAAACAGATCTGACTAGAATTCAACTGTGCGCATATAAGAATTGTTACAACAAGTAACAAGATTAGTAGACAACTAATAAAAAACTTAAAATATAATATCATTAACTTTTCAAATGAGCCTAAAAAGTCAAACAATTTATGTCTCATTATTTTATTCTTTTCCATTTATTAACTTGAAATTCATTTATAATTGAGTCGTTCATGCGCAAAATACTAATTTATGTTATTGTCTGTCAATGATACAAAAAAAATTATTAGCATTAAGATTGTATGAAAGCACCCAATTCTAATTGAGCAATTTAATTCCGGAATACGGACGTTGTTGAAATAAAAAAATATAAAATATGGAAAAAATAAAAATAAAAAATGAGACTAGCCCTCTAGGGCTTGCAAAAATTGTCACACGATGCCTCATCATTTAAAATATTTCCCAATTTTTTTTTTATGCTCCTACAATTATATATATACCAATTTTGAATGAAATCCACTTCACGGTTGAGAGCTTATAACTCTGCGTATAACTTGGAGAATCTCTTGGGGAGGCTGAAAGTGAACGAAAGTGGCTTTTAAACAAACAAAATAGTTATAAGCAATTAAGTACGCGAGAGACGAACAGACAGAGAGTGAATATATATATACTTAGTCCGTTTTTTTATTTGATTTTTTTTGATGGACGAGTTAAAGAGAACTTTTTTAAATATGGGCCCAAGTTGCAATAATTACATTAAAAATCTTTTTATCATTTTTTTCTCCGAGAATCAATTTTCAAGGGTGTATTCCAATCAATTATTAAGCATTTATTTCAGATTTTCACCACAAATAAGACATGTTCAAGCAAATTTGCTTTATAATATTAAAAACTTCATAACGGAAAATAAAAACTGATTTTTAATTGAACTATTTTTTACACAATTTCATGTTTTCTGTAAGACAAATATCTATATATGTTGTATGTTTGTAAAAGCTTTTAGTTACATGAAGTACTGTGATTTTTCTTACAGAATAAACTTCCATTAAAATAATGTAGAAATATCCCGGAAATACCCATGTCAGCACACTTTAGAGCTAATTGATTAATTTAGTAAAAAATTGATTACCTTTATGACTATTTACGGCTACAATGTGTGCAAATAATTAAAATTTAGTATAATAATAAAATTACAAAGCTTTTGTAACGTAATATGTATATTTAAGTAAGTGTAAAAAATTAAAGAAAAATTCAAATGAGTGCATACAATATTTAAATAATCTAATAAAAATTTTACGCTTTGTAATGGAAAATTCCAAAAATTGATCAATTACCAAACCGCACTAAATAAATTATCTGTAAATTATAGTTGAAATTTATAAAATTATTAATAGCGATGCAATATTTTCTGATAGTATATGAAGAAAACTTTGCATTTATTGTTAACTACATAATAACTCGTAATAGGTAGGTATATAGCAAATGAATTGTAGCAAAATTTGCTGTTGGAAAATTATATTTTTTATTGTTTTTTGTAGCGAAAAATAAATAATAAAAATATTTTTGTATACAATATGAGTTTCTGAAATTTTTATGACAAATATTTCTATAATCATATATGAATATTAAAAATTAAAAGTAAAACTATCACGACATACTCTATCAAATTTGGACTAGTTTAGTGTTTTAGTATGGTGTGAACGGTTTAGCTAAAACTACAAAAGTTTGTAGTTTTTAAGCATTAGTGAGAACATGTTATAACACAGCCTTACCTATCAAAAACCTGTCTTATTATGTACACATTATGGAAAAACAAATTAATATACATTTATTTCATTTAGATATTTAATTTTTGTAATTAATTACACCTTTTTTTATTTTAATAAATTAAATTAGAAATTGTAATATAAAAATTAGATTCATTTAGCAGTTAATTTAATATACATAATTTAACTTCAGTGACTTTATTTCAATGAAATGATATATAAACATCAATTATGAATAAAAGCAATAAAAAAGGGTTAACTTTATCAAAAAAAAAAAAAAAAGAAAGAAAAAAACAGTGTCAGGGTTAAAATAATTGAAAAGTTATCAAACACATTTTAATCATAAACATCGGTAGCTATAACAATATACCGTGCAGTTATATTTATATTTATTTCATAAACGTTTTGTAAGAGCATTGACAAACATAGTTCGTTGTGTTTCTTTTGTGAAACAAATATTCAGTTGGACTAACGAACTCAACACGAGTATAATACGTTTCTTAAGAAATTTTTCAAAATGCTTTGAATTGGTTTTATGTTAATAAAAAATATTGTAATGCTTATTGATTTTATTATGAACTAGCCGTATTCTCCAGTTTCGCTACTATTCTAATTTTTATTTCAACGAGTGTAAGTTCCACTTTCAAATTTTTTGTTTCAAGTTTCAGTAGTTTCGGCACTGCTTTGATGTGTCACTGAATCAGGGCAAATATATCAATTATCATAGATATAGATTATGAACTGGGGAAAATAAATATTCATTTCAAACCCTAGAATTATTGAAACAAATGTGGTAAATATTTTTTTAACTATAAAAAATTTCCTAAAATTTTCCAAATAAGGAAATTCCAAAGCAGTATTATTTAAAAATAAATTAAGTTTTTTTTCTTTCATTCCGATTCTCTGTATTCTCAAACTTTCTTTTATGTATCAGCATATTAATAGGTACAGCAAAAAAATAAAATTCATTACAAATTTTCAAAGTCAATGTTATATGTTTTTAACTATATATTTGTAAATGTAATAATATAATACGGTGTTTTGTACACCTAATTATAAAAACAACAATTCATAAAAAGTTTAAATCGCTTAATTTTTTTGCAAACACAATAAATAAAAATATACAGATATTTATATATAAATATATACATTGTATAACGCTATACTATAAATTTCATTTAATTTGTTTTTACATCATCAATAATAATTAATGAATTATAGCTTTTAATTTGAAATTGCTTTCTAGTTTTAAAATAGTTCTCTAATGATCTTATGAAGTTTTTTCAAGCTAGATTTAACTATTTCATAAGTAATAAGGTTCAGATTTTATTATGCCGTTATTATTTCGCCAATATTGATTCAAATCTATGTGTTTTTTTTATAAATTTTATTCTAAAGATATATTATTAATATTATTATTATTATTTATTTTCTCCAACATGCGAAATTTCAAATTTCATCATGTATATGAGACGTGATTTGCGAAAAATTTTCTAATGAATGATCATGAGAGATTTTGTTATAAATTTTGAAAATATAAATTTATATTGCATATGCAAATGTTATTGGGTTATAAAAATGTAAATTTATTTTTTTTTAAATCTATAATAAATATATATAACTAGGAATATATTAAAAACTAAATACAACTATGTATCGTATGAAAAATTAATTGTGATCACTTTCTATTATCTCGAGATTAGAATGTGAATCTCATCAAAATTAAAAGGTTATATACCAGAAAACTGCGTAATACTATTCATAAACAAAAACAAATCACTCGCAATATTTCAATACAGAATAATACCAATTACAGAAAAAAAAAAAGAGCTATTCATATTCTACTTGCACATAAGAAACACTTATATTACATTGACTTGCAAAACAACAATATCTACTCAATACCACTTGATGTTGATTTGTTTTTGTTATGAATGCTATGAATGCAGCAAGTGCCTAATATAAAAACAATACGTATGAATGAAAAAATATTATCTAATTAAGTATAGGTACATTTTTAACAATTTTTTTAGGAAATTTTTAGGAAATTTTTAGGAAATATTTAATTTTTTTTTAGGAAACTAAATTTCCTTAGAAGATTACCCAAAGCATTCAATATACGCAATACATATTTCACTATTCACTATACTTGCGAATAGAAATTTGACTTGATACAAAAAACTCAATACAATTCTAATGTATTGAAAAAATATTATGAATCATATATTCACACTTGTTTCTATTTTGAGTTGAACTATTCATATATTGAATAAATCAAGTGTATTCACGAGTGATTTGTAATACAAGTGTACTCATGCATTTCTCTGTTATATACTTCCATATAATATGACCATCACAACGTATTTAATTTTTCTAGATTTAATAGAAGCAACCAAAAGTTCAGTTCTAAATTAATTATTTCCCAAAAAAATTAATTAGGCCCGTCGCAGACAAAAATATACCTAAAACTTAAAAAATCTGCAATTACTACGATACGGTATGTGCTTCATTAAAATGTAATACCGTAATAGTATATTTCAAATCTACTTACTATAAGTTTATTTTTACGTATTTTTCCAAATTTAATTTTTAATTTTGGACTTGCCGTTGAAAAAAAAACAAGGTCTAGGTAGATGTAAATATGCTTCCAAACAAAAGGTAAATTAAATTTATATACAATGTTTGTATACAAAATTATAATAAGCTATTAAAAAATGTCAATAAAGCAATTTGTAAAAAAAAAAATGTAAATAATAACACCTGATGAATTACAGTTTTATTATTACTCGTATTGTAAATTTTTTTTGTAATATATATTTACGATTTCGATAATAATCAATGTAATCATGAATTAATAGAATTTCATATTAGAGAATTTTATATTAGAGTATCTAAAAAGCAAAAGCATAAATGCATTCACAATCTCTAAAAAGATTAATTTTAATTTTTAGTTAAATATATTATGTCAACGAATTTTCTGAAATAAAAATATTATTTTCTCGCAAATTTTACTGAAATTTTTTTTTATTTTTTTCGTAGATATCTAAATAATAAAATCGTGTGAAATAGAGGTTTTAATTCATAAACTAAATAATTAAGTTCCCTTAAGCCTCGCAGTGACATCCACAGAAACCTTTGGAAGCATCAAATCCTTGAAGAATAAGTAAATAATATAGAGTTTTTATTGATAAATTGTTCTATATTTCATAAGCAAATAAACAAATAATTATTGCAAAAGACTTTTATTTAATTTAATTTAATGTGTACTTATCTGCTTATAATATATATATTTGGAAATGATTTCCAAATATTTAAAATTCTTTATTTGATTGAATAAAAAAATTTTATCTTATATTATCTTCTTTAATATTTATTTTATTGTAAGAATAATTTTTATATCTATAAATATTGACTTTATTGATTATTTGATAACAACTATGTACATTAACTATACCTAATTTCAAGAAATATTTTTAAGACATTTTTTCATTATGCAATTAACAATTCTTTTACTCAAAAATATTTGTATACCTACCTATTAGTCTAAGAGCTCGCAACGTTTTTGTCACGTGATTTTAGCAAGGCTCATTTTTTAATATATTGTTCCATGCTACATCGCAGTACCCATAAGGGTAGTCTGGCTGTCAGATGACGTTGCGTTTACCCGTGACAGCAGATCAAGGTAGGTCAAAGAAAAAATGCAAAATTACGTGATAATAGCACGATTTCTAGTTATGTCACTTGTTTGTGCTTAATATATGAAATGTTAATGCATCATTGCCAGACGGCTTCGGAGTTGTTAAAACCGTGCCAGACCTTGATTATAACAAAAAAAAAACATCAATTTCACGTCATTTTAGCAAGGCTGAAATTTTTGTATGTTATAGATTGGATCTTATATAGACTACATCCAATTTGCCAGACGGGAATACCGTTGCTAAATGGATGCCAGACCTATGTCATTTAAAAACAATCTGTTTTTTTCATGTAATTTTGCATTTTTTTTACCTACTTGGTTCTGCTCCCACGGGTAAACGCAACGTCGTCTGACAGCCAGACTACCTTTATGCGTCCTGCACCGTAGCATGGAACATTATATTAAAAAATGAGCCTTGCTAAAATCACGTGATTTCTTACGTTGCGAGCTCTTGGACTATATATTTTTATATATTTGCCAAATAACAAAATTAAGAAACTTTAATTTTAAGTTTCTTTTTTTTTATCAAAAATGATTGTATAAATAAACATGATATTAAACAAATATATATAAATATTTATGTATATTGAAAATATTTAAACCAATAATTGTTGAAAATTAAGAAAATTATGTAGAAACCAATGCATCGAATTAAAATTATTATATTATTATTATATTTAGATCTGTAATAAAAATAAATATTAATGCAGCAGGTATGGCCAAAAAATCTCGTCTTATACACAGTAAAATATTATATTGTATATGATAAGCGTGTTCATTCTCTGAAAATGAAAGCTTACTAACCATTTTGCCAAATAAATTTAAGTTATTATATTGTAAAATAATTCCATTCATTTATAATTCAAACTGGAAAATTTTCAAAAACCTATATTCATACTCATTCAAAAATCATTGAGTGGAAACATTATCTAAATTAGTTTTTTAATAGAAATTTTTCCATGTTTAAAATTTTAAAACGCAAATAAGTTGTATTTTAAAAGTAAATTTTTTGAGTTTTCTCAGAACGAAGGCGACGCGACATATTAAACAAAACAAATTATCTCTTCGTTTTATATTTATTTTTATTTTGGGTATGTATACAATTGCTTTTATTTACTCACAAGTATTTATGTAGTACTATTTTATAAATTCTAATTCTAATATTATAATTAGTAATAACTTTAAGTTGATAATATTATTATAAATTATCAATGTACGAAAACAAATTCTTAAGCATTTATTTCTTAACTAAACATCAAATTATTTTTGTTAAAAAATTCGGTAAATAATAAACGGATATGTTTGGATATAAAAACTAGCAATTATAGGATAAAAACTAGAACTTTTTTATTGTCAATTTTTTCCACATTCCACATAAATACAAAAATAAAAAATTCAAGTTTCTCCTCATTAAAATCTTTCTTATTCAATTTAATAAAATGTTTTGATTAGCATAAAAAAAGTTAAAAAGTTTTGATGAAATTTAAAAAAAAACTTAATGATTTTTATACTTTTGTATAACATGAAATACAGAGTCTATTTTCCACATATCAATTCATCCTTTAATCGACATCGATATCTATCCTCAGACCAATTTTCATTAGAATAGAATCCATTAGAGATAGTTCTTATTTCAGTTTGACATAAAAAAATTTAAATAGGGCTTTTATAGTATAATAGTATGGGATTGTCAGACGAAAGTTCAGACAGACGGGGATGTTCTAAAAGACGAATTAACAGAAAATGAGGAAACATGAAACTAAAAAATCAAAACTTTTTGACAGAATCATCTATACAATCCTCATGCTATATTTGGCATAAACTCTATATTTAAATTGCTATAATAAAAAAACCAATCATACCTAATAACATATAATTGTTTAAAGAAATAAAAAAGGCTTTTATATTCAAAATGTTATCAATCATAAACATTTATATACAAGATTTTGAAAAATTTACTCGTCGAAAATTGATCCAACACTTAAAACATTATGTACAGAGTAAAGACAAACATTGCATGGTTTCATCAATTTGAAATTTTAAGTCTCAAATTTTCTTTAATATAAAACGGAAATCGAGAAAAAAACCTTCCAGGTATGATATAAAATAACTGATAATTTTATCATAAAACATTTTTTATACAAAATTATATTTCATATTAATATCTATCTACATATTTAATGTATGTATAGTATCTGTGTTCACGAATGTGTTTTTCAAAAAATGTATGAATTTTTTGTACGTTTTACATACATTGAAAATTGATTCTCAAAAATTTCTTTTTGACTTCAAATTTTTCTACATATTTAAAATCAAAAATGTCAAAACATTGTAACTTGAAAAATTAAAAAAAAATATTTCAAATTTTAAAACCTGTTTTTTTTTAAGTTAATTTTTTATTTTTGGACATTATATTTTATTATTTTAGTTGAATAAATTATTTTGGTTTATTTATAAATTTGTTGTTGTGTTTACTGTTTACATAATAAATAGAAACTTTCTACCGGTTTTAATTTTTTTTTAATTTTATTGTTTTCAAATTTTTTTTTATATTTTAATGTATGCAAGACTTATTTGCGTGTCACAAATAGTGGAGATGTCAAATTTGCCGGGAATAAAAATATATATGTACGATATTGCATGCTTCTGAGTCTGAGTTGCAGTATTACGCCAAGTCTTAAATAAAAAAAAGTTTAAAACAAACTATCAAAAATGTACGAATAAAACATATAGCAACATAATAATATATATAAAAAAAACATCAAAGCCAAATGAAAAGTTTATGAGAAATTAAACAAAATACTTAGAATTATGAAAATAAAAATAAATTGAAATCAATGTTGTTGACTTTTATGCGAAGTACGCTGACAGAATAGTGCACTCACATTAATATTCATATCATATAATTTTATTTAAAAAAAAAATTTTTATTAACAAGGAAATCAACAGAAAAAATTTTGAGTATTAAATTATATGATCATGCTAATAGAATATAATTTTCTTATTACTTTAAGATTTTTTTTTTTTGAAACAGAGAACGAGAACATTTTTTTTTTAGAATGTATTCATTTTTAAGAAAATTAAACAATTTATTCAATTTGGGAATGCCCCACGATATTTTAATTTACAATAAAAATAAAATAAATGATTATATTTTTATTGTGCACATATCTTGTGTAGACTATAAGAGTAAATAAATCTTATCTAAGTGTAAATATCATCAATTAAATGAAAACCCAAAAACCGATTTACTACTAAATTGTTTGTCTCTAAAATGTAGAATTCAACGCATTTCTTAAAGTGTAACTTAAATAAAAAAGCAGTAAACTTAATAATTTCCAGATTAGTAAAAAATGTAAAACATTTAAATTAGCATAAAATACTTTGGAGATATTTCGAAATTTAGCTGAATATTCTATAAAATATCTGAAGTTTCGAGTTGAAAAGTGTGTTTGTTCTTTTTTTGCCACAATTAGTTCTAACCTTGAACATCCTGACATTAGTCAGACGTAATTCCAATAAAATAAATTAAAATGAAGAAAAAAGTAAATAAAAAACGTGTTCTGATAATAAAGAAAAAACGCATTTAACATTTTTAGTGGTTATAATTGAAACGACAAATATTTCTCATATAAATAACGATTAAAAATCAACATTTTTGAAGCAATGAAGATAACAATAGAAAGTTAGGTTGAAATGAATGCTGAATAATTAACAGCAAATAATTTAGTTTGATTGGTATTAGTCAATTGACATTAAGTCACTTTGAAAACGACAAAATGTCAATTGACTGTAAGTTACTTTAATAAACTAGCAGAAATCATAATCGGAAAGTAACTTTAAGCCTAAGTCAAATTTTTGACAAAAGGCAAAAATTTAAATACTATTTGATTTTAGTCCTTTTTCTTCAGAATATCACGATTAGTGCAAATTTTGATGAAAGAGCAACACAATAATATAATCAAAATCTTTATTCTTATTTCAAAATCTTGACCGGCTTTCAACAAAATTTGATATCATAAAATTATTTTTAATGATATAATATTATGTTAAAAGTATTTTCGAAGCATTCTAATCAAACTTCTAACGAAACAGCTGCAAAAATAATAATACTAATAATTGTATAGACTTTCATTGAAAACAAAAGAGTCCTAAACGAAATAATTTTTGATTGTAATCAAGGAACCCCTCAAGCAGAATATATAAAAAATTTTGCACACTATCAAATCATAAAATTTTTTTTTGTCGAACATTATTTGAAGTTATATACACACAATAATGTAGGTATACACAATATATTTCACAAGACTAAGGGAAACCCATATATACTCATAATAACCATTCTACGTTCACAGAATTATTGGATTTTGAAGAAGATGAAAACACTATACCGGCATTAGGGGAATGAATCAAATCACTTTTAGGATAACAAATGTATGTGTCTAATGTTGAAATAGTATTTTGAACGTATGAATCTATGTCCTTGAAATTTTTTCAGTCGGTATTTGATTTCTTTTCTTTTAAATTTTATTTCAATATTTAAATTATTAAATTATTTATTCACATCATAAAAAACTAAATAGGAACCAAATTCCTATGTATAAATGGCAATGGCAATTTTTATACCCATTATTTCGAAGGTGTACAAAAGCTTAGTAAGTAAATTAAATAAATTTAATATAGACAATAGACCCCCCGTTTTCCAAGTGAACAAAAACGAAAAAGTTATTCTAAAAAAAGTAATGGAAAAAAATCAAATTTTATGAATGAGTTTAGCGTTACTGATAAAAATTTAAAACTAATAATTTTTCGCGTACTTAAGATTATAGAAATTCTTGTGTACAAATTTGTCTCCTAGTTATATATATATATATATATATATATATATATTCATATATAAAAAAAAGTTTAATGTAATGATTCATATTATACACAGGGAAATTTTGCGCAGTCAAAAAATTTTCCATTTCCATTGAAAATTCATGATATGATTATTCATATGTAATATGTACAACGTACTTACGTTTTTCTACTAAGCTTAATGTGTAAATAATAATATTATTATGAATTATATAATTATGTAGAATAATCAGTTAATTCCTTATTCGAATTAATTAATAATCGTGAGCTGATAAATTTATTTCATTTATCTATAAATGATAAATTTTCAATATAAATTTATGGTTTCGTGGAGAAATATCCACAATAGAAAATTACCTCGCAAATATTACAATTATTAATTAATAATTTTAGTTTTAATTTTTGAATCACGTAAAGTCAAACAATTTTTGCAAAATATTTTTGAAAACCGGAAGGTAGACAGAGTCCATGAAATACGTAAAAAAAGGGAGAGCCCGAAATTGTGTTTTTCATAAAAGTTTTATTTCTTTAAATACTACCTACAATTATTATTCTAGAATTTCGAAAAAAATACAAGCATGTCAATTAAGTTTTGAAGAATAGTTAAAAATAATTATTAAGAAAAACTTTTATTAAAGTCAATTACATGAAATAAATAGGGATACAGATTGTGAATGTTTTCTTCTCAAAAATTTGGATTTGAGTATTTGGTTCATACTCTAGTTGCTCAAGTTAAATTATATCTTAAATTCTATTCGCCAAAGAAACTTAGTTTCTCAACAGCAAAAACTATTACGGACGAATGAATATTATTTATTAAGATAAATTTTTCAATATATCTATAAAAATTATGTGTTTCGAGAGGCGTTAAAATTTTATTTATTTTTTGATATGACCTTAATTTTGTTTACGTTTAATTTTCATACAAATTCCTTATCAAAATATTATTAAAAATAAGATAGATAAACCATAACATTTGAATATGGAATAAAATTTAATTTTTTTTTAGTCATAATGTTTTATTAACATTTTCGTCTCTAAACAATCGTAAACTTAATATTTACAAATTAGCACGTAATTTCTTACTTACAATTATTTCAATTATTTAAAATTCATACAAGTTTTAGATAATAAAGATATTTTTAAATCGAGTAAAGTAGAAGGAGTCTACATTATAATAATAATTAAAAAGTATAAAATTTTAAAAGAGATTTTTAATTATGCATTCTTTAAAATTTTCCTTAATTTGTAATTTGGCAAATAACAAATGCTTTACATACTTAACTCTTTTATTATTTTTTGGATTACAAAAAAAATATCCTATTGCTGGAAAACTTTTATTATAGTGAAAAATGATTTTCAGAAAAAAAATAGCCTAATAAAAATAAAAGTAAAAAAACAACTTACTGTAAAATTAAATTTTTATTTCACAATTATCGTTTTATTTCACTGAACTTTGTATAAAGTAATTATTATTAATTATGAAAAAAAAAAAAATAATAATATTCTTTAATTTTTTTTTTTTAATATTTTTGTTTTTTTTTTTGCTAAATTTTCTTTAAAAACTGATTTCATAAAATTAACTTATTTGTTATCAAGAATAAATTTTTTTTGCTGTTTTAACAGCAAGACGTTTTAAAAACAACTGTGCTAGAACAGATAATTTCATTGACTTTTTCATATAAAAAGATTACATATAAAATATTATAACATACTAAAAATGTATAGATGTGTATATAAATATAAATATTTTTTGTATAAAATATATATAAATTATATATTATACAAACATATACATAAGATAGATATTTTTTTAATCAGAATTTTGATTCTTTTTGCTTCGTAAAAAAAAAAAAATATTCTAATACAAGTACAATAAACTTTAGTCATATATCGTTCTTATCAGAAAAAATATATGTATGTACTACGATATTGATGTATTATGAAAAATAAGAAGAAAATTTTTCATTTAAATCTAACTCAAAAAATTAACAAAAAACTCATTTTCTTTTCTGCACGGTTTTCGGATTTTTTTCCAACCAAATAATAAATACATACAAAAAAAGATACTGTGTTTTTTAGGGAGATTTTAAAAGATATTTTGTAATATTTTGATATGTTTATTATTATAAGTATGTGAATCCAATAAGAGAGATAGATAGAAAAAGAGATAAATCAAAAGCAAGAGTCCTTTGTACCAAATAATATGTATCACTACCTACATATGATATTAAGACAAATACAAATTACATTTATTTCTCAAATATTACAAATAAACATTAAAATAAACATTAACCTGCTCTGCAAAGATTACTCATTTCTATCTCATTTCTATGATAAAGGTATGATGAAAAAAATTTATAAAAGAAAAATTATTATTTTCATTATAAATATTTTCATCAAAAGTTATTTTGTAGACTTTAAAAGAAAACAAAAGTAAAGATATGAATATTCTGCTGATTATAATTATAACAACTTGATGAAATTAACTTGTAATTGTTTTAACAAAAAAAGGGGGCTCGCCATCGCGTATTTTACTTTGTATTGGTTTTTCATTCTAAATGTGACTGTTTTTCTTTTTTCTTTTTAACATTTTTGTGTACATTCAGTTGACACATAATAATGCATTTATATTCATTAATTTAAATGCCATGTTTTGTTACAAATTTTCATATATGTGTACCTACTTACAGTGATAATAAATGAACAATAAAAAAATTTTAAATCAAAAAATTTTCTTTAACATTTAGAGTAAAAAAAACTTATATTCTCCGTTAATATATATGCTAGAAAATTTTTTGTTTGGAGATTATGTGCCAATAATTTTATTCTGGATTCCATTTTTTTTTATCCGGAAGCACAATCGAAAATTTAGCAGATATTTTTGTTTATCGAAGTTGTGTTGGACCCATCGGTATAAATGTGATTAGCGAATTTTTTAAGTACTAAATTTAAGCACCATATGTAGTTACTTATTATTGAACATTGTTTAATTATTTTATCTTTAATCGAATGTATAGTTATGAATAGTTAAATTCGCTAACAAATGGTATTACATTTTATTGACGAAGAATATATTTGGAACTCTTCTACACGTTCAGATTTTTGATTAAAATAAGATCTCACAAAAGTAATTAATTCAAAATAATGGATGTATAGCTAATTTTAGAGCGATAAATTATTATAAGTAGTACTTACTTATCAATTTATTTTCAAATAAAATTTTTTTTAAACTAAAAGTTTAATCTCGAATTATGTACATTTATATTAAAAAAAAAATTTAAATAATTAAAATATAATATAATTAAAAAAATAAAAAAAAGTACTTAAGTTCGAAAACACACAATTTAATAAAATTTAATACATTTATTTTTCTTAATTATTAATTGGTGATAGTATAGAGACTTTCAAATAAGACAAGAGGGCTTGAAAGGTTATCAATTAGTTTATTCTGATTTTTTTTTCATTGGGTTTGCAACAAAAAAATAACAATTAATATTTTACTTCTTTTGTTTGGCGAATTTCTTATGATTTTTGCGTTAAAGTAGGGTTTTCAAATTGCCTTTCCAAAAGATAATGTATTATATATACCTATTTCTCTTACTTTTTTCATTACAATAATGGTCTCTTTCAGTAACTTTTTTGAACAAAGCCTTATTTATTCTATTTTACAATCTCGGTGGATTTTCAATATTATCTCGATTGGGAAAGTTTTGAAATAATACCAATTACTTTTTGTATCTTTGTTAAAATCTTGTTTAAAAAACCCGGTAAAATATTTTGCACAAGAATTGTGTTGTAGTTTATACAACGCTATGTTGTGCTTTCATTTTATCCATGCATGATACTATAGGAGGTTTTTCAAATTTATTCCAAGTTTATCTTCTACAAAGTGTATAGGCTTGTGATTTTTGTTAAAATGAATTTCGATTATTATAAAATCTATTTTCTATCTATAAAAATTTTAGATATAGAGAGATATAAAGATATGAGATATGCATATGAGATGTGCCTATAACGGTGCATATCATATGACGATCTGTATGTTAACCAGTAAAAAAAAGTAGTAAGTTGACAAAAAAATATATATATAATATACATATTTAAAATAAAATATATATGAAGATAATGACAAAAAGTGGGAATTGTGGCACAAATCAAAGTGGGAATACATAAATATGTGCGAATTATGTCATAAAGAAAGAAGGCAAATGATTTCAAAATGACAAAAAAGGCTATTTTGTGTGTCCCTGCAGAGTTTCAGGGATTAAAACCCCCTTTTTGCAATTTATTATTTTTCGATAAGAATAGAGCTAAAAGTGGTGCTAAATTTGCAAAATTGGCAATAGTGATTTAAAAATTTCAATATTGAACTGATTATCATCATTCAAATTTAGCAGTCAAAATGATTAAAATTAGCAGCAGTTAATATAAAAATAAAAGTTCACGAGAAATTCGCTTCCACTCACTACTGAGTCGTTTCCATTCCATTCCGTTCGCTTTATTAATTCAAGTCTGACAAAAAATCTTTTAATTTAACTTGGACATTGACAGAAAAAATTTTTTTTGTTTTTTAATTTTATACAAAAATTAAAAAATTTAGAGATTTTCGCATTCTAATAAAAAAATTAATTAATTTTTTATTATTTATTAAATTAAAGAAAGGTAGAATTCTAATTAGCACATAGTTATCATCTTAATTAACATTGATTAATAATTAGGTACGTGTATAGAGGAAGGTGCATTTTATCTAGTAGGTACAAACTTGTCAAAAATTTAGTGGGCTTGGTTGGTTGGCTTGAACATTTAACTTTGAGATATTGGTTTTATTTTAGATGACAATGACATCGTGAAACTTTTCTGCTTCGAGCTAAGAAAAATTTTAAATGAAAAATGCAGTTTTATTCCATCTACCTACGAAATTATTGTTTTCTCACATATAATTTTAAATAGATACCTAACCTAGGTACCTTATAAAATTACTGGTTTAAAGATTTTCACAGTTTGTATCTCTTTACTTTTTTATTTTTAGTTAAACTTGACAATTCCAACAGAATTTTCCAATCAATATCATAACAATGAGTGAATGTAAAATTTCATCAAAAGCTTATGCTAAGATGATTTTTCATGCTGCCAAATATCCACATAATGCTGTTAACGGAATTTTATTGGCACATCGTGATTCGAAGAAACCCTTAAATATTGTCGATGCAATTCCATTATTTCACCAATGTTTATATGTTTCACCGATGGCCGAAGTTGCTTTAGTTCAAGTAAAATAAATATAATTTAAATTCAATTAAAAAAAACAAATAGAAAAAAAAAAGGTAAAATAATCAACCTTGAACATTTTTTTTTCAAATCTATTAATCCACCCACTGTACAAAAAAATCGATACACTTATAGTGAGACTCTCTAGCTAGAGTGCTCTGTCATTGGATGTAAGATGTAGAATGTTTTTTCTAGTAAGAAAGATAAGTGCTGGAGAAATCTATTAGAGATATTATGTACAATTATCATAATTAGTATAGCTACAAAGTCTAAGAATCTGTTGCTATACTCGTTAGTGTTTCTTTGAAATTAAAAAAAAAAACTAATTTTTAATTAAGGAATATAACCCCCTTAACCAATTCATCCCATAATAAAATCATTCTTTAACTTTTAGATTGAAGCATTCGCAGCTGAACAAAATTTGCAAATAGCTGGCTACTATGCAGCACCAGAGAATTTCTATGATTCATCAGTTGAAAAAGTTCCAGCCATTAAAATAGCTGAAAAAATTGTTGAAAACTATCAAAATGCTTGTTTAATCGTATTGGATAATAAATTTATTACTGTCAATAATGAGAAAGCAGCCATTAAAGTATTTCATTCAATTGAAAATCGTTGGAATAAAGCTTCATTCACTTTAGAACAATCGGAAAATACTTTAGATGCAATCGGGGCATTATTGAAGCGCGGTGCAGCGAAGGATATAGTAGATTTTGATAATCATTTAGATAATCCTAGTAAAGATTTTAGAAATAATTATTTAAACTTCGATTTAAGTAAATTAATGGCTATGTATTAATGATTTTGTTCAATAATGGGTACCTAGTTTATTTTTTGTATCGTTTTACTTTTTATTTAAACATTTTTAGTATTCAATTTACTTTATTTTATTTTTCATTAATCAAATTAAAAAAATTTTATTAAATTACATAGGATTTGTAATACATATAATTAAAAAATTATGAATATTAATTGTTAGTTGAAATAAATTAGAAAAATCACCCAAAAATCCTTTTCTTTTTTTTTTACAAATATTCTCTTAAGGAGCATTTATACTTCATTTTTAATGTTCATCGCCAGTGATTCACTCGGATTGAAATAAAAAGTGAACTCACTTTTTGTTCTTTTTTCTCATTTTTACTCCTTACTTTTTCGAGACAACTCTAAGGTTCAAAAATCCTTTTGATTTAAAATCGGATTATTTATAAGTGGGGTAGAGTATTTCACGAACAGTCTATTTCACTCTCTAGTGGCGTCTTAAGAAAAGATTCTATAAATCATAATCACCGTATGGAATAAGTTAGAAATTTCGTCTTTAATTTTAAATAAATTTATTATTAATTGGTGAAATTTTTTATGTGAATACTGGTGTCTAAAATATATTAGTTGAAGAAAATCAAAGCGTTTTCCTTTAAAAAGTTTGTAGTTTTCTTTTTAGGATATCAATATACAATCGTTAGTAAAAAAAATATATATTGGCCTGTATATAGAATTCGGCTATTAGATCCTAAAATATTTTTTGGAAATTATTGTCATCATAAATGTTCAATGAAATTCGCGAATCAAAATGTGATCTTTGGTCAACCATCTTTATAATGGATCGATTGGATATGGTAATATACGTTATTTTTTTATAGTAATATACGTATATTGATATAGTTTATCATTTTTTTCAATATTTTATAAATGCATTAAATAAATATATAATTGCTACGCAATGATATTCCGCAGATGTCTTAGTTTTTTTTATACATGTTTTTTAATAATTAATATTTTATAGCTCTAAAAAAATTTATCAATTTTCATACAAATTTTTGCCATAGGATAATACTCAATGATTGAATATAACACTCCATAAATATTTTCAAATAAATTAACTTTTTTATGGGGCGACGTTAACGCCCATCTCTGTTACTTTCAATTTAACTGCAGGATAAATTATTAAAAAAATTGCATTGAAATTGTGTTAGCCGTAATGACGTCAGTTTCACATTAAACTCATAAATCATCACTCGCAAATCAACTCAATTTAAATTTATTATGAGTTTTTTATGTTTTGGCATTTGACATTTTGGCAAATTTGTTTTGTTTTTATTTTTTGATTATTGAAAATGAAAATGAAAAAACTTGAAAAAGAAAAGAAATCACTTTAAATAATTTTAAACGAAAATATAATAAACAAAAATTTCTGAATCGAGAACCAAGCAAACCAATAATCAATAATAATAATCGGGTACCTTTACTACAGTCGTGATTTTGAGATTTTGAGGACAAATTGAGCCATTGAGGACTGGAGAAGACGGACATCAATAAATTTATCAATAAATAGACAGACAGAAAAGAAAAAGAAAACCAGAAATTTATCTTTTTTTTTTTAATTTTTATTATGCCAACACCGAATGTTGAGCTCACATGCAATGGCGATGAGATATGTCGTTTATGCATATCGAAAATACAGGTAATTGATTTATTCTCAAAACCGAAAACTGCATTTTTTAGTAATTTAACACCAATTCTGGAGAATTATCGGTATTATGAAATTGCCCAAATTTTGGCCGAAATTGAAATTCAACAAAATGATCAATATTCGAAAGGTATTTGCGGTGATTGTGCATTGAAATTAATTCAATTCTTCTCATTTAAAATTCAAATTGAGAAATCACAAAAAGAATTAGAAGCAACTATATTGATTTCAGAAAATATAGAAGAAATAGATTTGAAGCATGAGAATATGCTATCGCCGATGATAGTTGAAAAAATTGAAGATTGTCAAAAAATTGATGATGAAAAATTGAATGAGAATATCGAAGATTTTGATTTCCAAGAAATTGAAAGTGTTCAGGGCTACTACGATTCAACCGATAAAAAGATCTATATCGAATCGGATGAGTATTTTGAGTACATTGAGGAAAGAAGCTTCACAAAAAATTCACCGTCACAAGCACGAAATTTTTCTACATCAACAAAGAAATTATCGCCTGAGGAGCAGAAAATTTGGACAAATAAATTAAATACATGGATGAAAAGGCAAGAACAAAAGGAAGGTAGAGGACCTAGTAAAGGACAATATAAAACTGCAGCGGCAGCAGCACAGATTGATGGTGGTTTTAAATGTGAACATTGTGATCGAGTTTATAAAACTAAAAGATCACTGGACGAGCATTCGTATGTGCACACGGGAATTATGAATTATCAATGTGACGAATGTGGTATGTTTAGAAACAAGATAAAAGGTTTGGATGTAAGATATTGAGAATTTCAATAGAGTTCATTGATCAGTATACTAATTAGCTAGCTTAAATTTTGAAAACGGTAGTGGCAAATTATGACGTTAAATATCTGCTAAATATAATTTTACTCAGAAAGTTGTATGTAAATGTGATTAATGTTCAAGAATAATTTTTTTTTTATTTTATTTTCACAATATATTACATATAATAAGGGCAGCTTAAATATTGTTATTATTGATATCACAAATGTTTGTACATTTTATACATAATACAATATTACTGAACAATCGGAATCGTTTGGCGTTGCATCTGATTTTCTCAATGTAGACAAATAAAAGTTTATAGAATAGAAAATAAACTTATCGTATGAATATCTTTGCACCGTTAATTTGTTTTTTGGTTTAAAAATTATATAAGCGAGTTTTAGTATTTTAAATTTTTTTTTTTTATAAATTAGCAACATTATTAATTTAAATGTTTTACTTTTTTCTATTTTAGGACGAAAATTTGGACGTAAGTCATTATTGATGTCACACATTGATGTTAGACATCTAAAAACGAAAATATTTCCATGTGGAGAATGCGGAAAAAATTTTACCCGAAAGTACGTCAATTATATTATTTTTATTTCTATTAAATATTTACATTAAAAATAGGTTAAATATTGTCTTAACCCTGTTATTGCAAATGAAGTAAGCTAGAGGATTGATCAAAAAAGCAAGATACCATGAGACTTACATAGGCTTACATAGGTAGTTTATTTCTCTTAAAGCTCTGTTTACATTTTGCAAGTAAATCAGGCAGATAAAAACATTTTACTTGCTTAAAATAACTTAAAATGAAATGGCTCTTACATGCCTAATTTACATCATAAACAATGCTTAAACCTCAATAAAAAAAACCTCCAATTTTACAACTGTAATTTAAACACGAAGACTGTATACAATATTTCATAAGTAAATAATAAGTCTTAATTTAAAAAAACCCAAAATGGCAAGTTTCCGAAAACAAATTGCACTGTTTATGGATAAGTTCATGTAGCCTCTTTTGTAGCTATTCAAGTATAGTTTGTCTTAGTATTGATGACATAATTTTTGCTTATTAAATCAAATCATTTTCATCATTTTAATTAAATTTAAACCTTTATTTTCTTAAATTTAGAATAGAGATTTATTATCCTAATTAAAATTATTACTATTTTATTTAGAAATAATTTAACAACTCACCAATGGATTCATCAGAATATCAAGCGTTATACTTGCAAGTTCTGCGAAAAAAAGTTCACATGGCGCAGTAAGTGTTCTGTTGCTGTTATACTAAAAATACATAAATAACAATTTTTTTTTATCTAGGTACTTTGCGTCAACATCTTTTGGTCCACACTGGTGAACGTCCATTTAAATGTCATTTATGTGAAAAAGATTACACAAGTGATCCATCTTTAAGGCAAGAACTAATTTATATTATACTAGCTGCCCGTAACTGTAACTCTTTGATCACCCTGCAAACTCTATATTAAAAAAAATATATTATGAATGTATTTGAAACATAAAAAAAAAATCTATCCAAATAAACACGAATTTTGTGATAAATTTGGAAAACAGCATCGCTTATCGGGTCCAAAAGTATACCAATTTTAATTAAAAAAATAATTTATAATATGAATTTGAAATAAATCGGTCCTCAAATACGAATTGAATCTCATTGAACAGGAATATAAACCAAAACCTAAATGGACATAAACTCAACATATGTTGAAAATGTGAGACAATTTAGTCATTTAGTTGTTGCTGAGAAAACCTAGATTTATAAGAACATTTTTAAATTATTTTTATTATTTTAGAAAACATTGTAGAAGAAATCATAATGGAGCTGGCATTAAACCAATAACACAAGTTGAAACCGAGAAAAATTATGCGTAAGTTTTTATGTTCAGTTCATTATAGTAATATTGATTGCTATATATTTGTAGAGATAGGCTGACATCAACTATCATTTAGAATTAGATTTTGCAAGATCTCTTCGATATGAATTTGGATTAAGGTTTTTTTAATTCGTCTATTCATCAAGTATGTTTTTGACGGTAGTGGTCGTGAGGAATTTTTTTTTCATATAGATGTATTCTAAATTTGTAAAAGACCCTTTTATTTTATTAATTAAATAATTTTTATTTTTCAATTATTTTTCAAAACAATTTATTTTTTGTTTTTATTTTAATTTTTTGTTCTTTTTTTAAATTTTTTATTTTTTTCATGTTTTTTTATTTTATTTTATTTTGAATACTTATTGCCATTGCATTGCATATTCTTGCATAAACAAAGTATTCTTATTCTTATTTGTTTTTTATTTTGGTTTTGATACAAAATTACTTTTTTTTAATTATCTTTGTAATACCTATAAGATTTTTTGTTTAATAATAAATAATACAGCTTTTTACAATGAAGTAATGAAATTGTTTTTAAAATAAATTTTCACGTAAGCCTTTTACATTGCGCCAGATTATCAAGATTATAAATTTTGCCAGGAAATTTTACAAACATGAATTGTGTTTTATTTAGATATTGTCAGATAGATTTTATCAATTTTACAAGTAAATGCAGTAAATATGTTTTTTTTTTATTCAATTAGAAAAAAGGAAAAACGAAGTTAATAATTGCAGGAAAAATATTTAAAACTATAATATTAATTAAACGAATTTATTTGCATTGAATTTTTGATCAAATAATTTGTATTTACCCATAAAACATAACTTCTAAAAACTTTTCTTATTATGGTACATTACAAATCTGATCGCTTTTATTTGATATTTACTGGAATGAAAAAGCCTAAAAGGCTATTTTTGATTTGTCACAGTTTTTGAATGCCATTATGAGTCAGTTATATCTCCAAATTATTGCTTAGAAAAAATATTTTTTTTTTTGAATAACTTTCAGATAAATAAAATTTTGTATCTAAAACATAGAAAAATTTTGCGCCAATATATTATTAACACAATAACACACAGTGTTAATTTGAGTTCGAAATATAATTCTAATCAAAGAGCTTCTATTAATCCAAGTTTTTAAAAGATCCTCGACAAAATTTTGTCTAGAAATAATTAACAATTTTTTTAGAACCGTTAAATTAAATATTAGCAAATTCATTTTCACATTATTAATTGTTTTATTTTTTTTTTTAATTTTAAGCTGAATTCTATTTTAAATTGAGTAATATATAGTTTGTTTACTTTTAAATGATTGCGTTTTTGTTTATTTTTGTATTTTTTAAGTACATGTTATCTTAAAAGTAATAATAATAATTTAGGTTAAATTTGATGAGAATATTGAATTTTTTTTTTTTATTTATTTTGTTGAGTATTATATAATTTTTTTTTTTTTAATTTATTTGGTTTCTGGCTTACAGTACTTAAATATTTTTTTTAAACATATATTTTAATTATTTAGTACAATTTTCCGCTAAATGTTATTAAAGTAATACCTATTTTTATAATTTGTAAATTTAGTGATTAAATATATCAGGCATTAAAATCTACATAATTATGAAAGCATTTTTGTTATGAATTTGCATTAGGTATTTAATTTCATTTTAATTTAAAAAATATTTTATATGAGTAATTTATTGTTTTATAGTAATGCAAAATGTTGACCTGGACGTGTTTTGTATGCTTTCTTATTTTGAAAAAAAAAAAAAAAAAAAAAAACGAATTTTTCAAATTTTTTTTTATTCGAAAGCAATTTTAATATAATTATGTATATTTTTAACTCAGGTGAATTTTATTATTTTTTTTTTGTCTAGCTTAATCTAAAATTTGTATTTTTCTTTTAAAAAAAATATATTTGTAATCTTTTCATATCAAGTAGTTTTCTTGGGTTATGTCACTAAAATGTGATGAATAATTAATTTAGCCAGCTTGATCACAAGAAAGAACGCGCTTGATAACATTAATTATATTACATATGTAATATGTGTAATAAGTAAAATATATTACACATTGAAAAACTTCTTTTAAAAATTAAAAATTGAACAGGAAACCTCCAATTATTGGTTAAAAATATTTACTTTTAAAAATGATTCATTGACTAAAGACTTTATAAATAATTAAATTAAAACATTGTGAATTATTTATAAATAATTATAAATATTTACGATAATAATTATTACAATTGTATTAAAAAAAAAATACATTAGAATTATTATTGAATAATATTTTATATTATTTACAATAATTAATAATTCTAGATTTTTTTTAAATTACAAATAATTATTATAATAAATATTTTATTAATATTAATATAGTGGATTTCACATAATACACAAAACAAAAATTACTGTAAAATAATTAAAGCATAAATCAAAATATGTACATTGCTCATTGTACATTGTATAATGTACATATTCGATATCACAATAATATGTAAATTTTTTTCAGGTACAAGCAAATTAAGATTGAATGAAATCAATATTAAAGGACTTAACTATCAAAATTTCATTAGTGCAGGACTACAGGACTATAATTAAATATAAAAATCATTGTTAAATGCATGTCGGAAACAAAATTCATTCGCAAATCTAATTATACAGTGAAAAATAATTTTTTGCATTATTCTTAAGCGAGAATGCCATCAATAAATAAAACAATTTGGAACTGAAATATCATTGTATTTCAATCAACTAGTATCTTTATAATTAATTTTAATAATCTTTATAATGTAAATGTAAATAAATCAATGAATCCTAAACAACAAATGGTTGTTTTCTTTTTTACAACAATTAAAAATGAAATCAAACATGATCAAGCAATTGAATCTACACTTTTATTTAATAGATACATTTAAGAAAATATTTATCTTGTGGTTTCTTGAAGATATCTAATATCAGATATTAATTTATTAGTCTGGCATGAAGAGCTATTGATTTTGACAACAATTGGATTTTTATTTTATTTACATTATGTACTATTCTTCTAAATATCAGATATATTAGAAACATAATGAGATTTTATTCAAAAAACATTTACATTACAAAATAAAAATGTTTTAGAAGTTAAAAAAATATTTCAATCTGGTATATTTCAATTTTGGTATCTTTTTACAATAAGTACTTACTGAGATCTTTGAAAATTACAACTATTTAAAGCATTTTTACTCAATAATTCATTCTAGCTTAAGTAATTTACAATCATTTAATACATGTGTATGTAAATTTATCGAAAAACATATTGAATTCACATTATCTGAGTTAACTAGATTAAGCTTTAATGTATTAGCATAATTTTAAGATTTTTTTTTTCATATCGAATCCACCTCGAAGTGAGGTTGAGTATTATTTTGTAATACAACATCTAGATTCTAGATTAAAAAATAAATGTTCACGAAGTTTTTTTATGATTAATGGCGTAAATAAAATCCTTTTTTGTTATAAAATATAAATTATAAATTTAAGATTTTTCAATCTTTTAAGAAAGCAAAATTTTAAACTTTGATTATCTAATAAAATTATTTTTTTTTTTTTCATTTCTAAATTTGATACAAAAAAAGTTCTTTTTTTTGTTATAATACATTATTCTTTCTTTTATAAACTAATCAACAACTTTTATTTTTCTTTTTAATTTGATTTAATTTAAATTTTATTTTATTTTTCTTTTTTGAATTAATTTTTGTATTAAATTAGTAATTCTTACAAGCCTAGCCCTAACTAATTTGTATCAACGCTGTTCAAAAATTACAATATTTGTGAATTCGAAATCGAATGTTATTATTAAGAGATTTTTCTTTATAATTTTCAAATTGCTAAAAGATTATTTTATTAGTTCTTAGTAAATCATATCAAACAGAATTGTACACTGTTTAAATTTTTTGTAAATATCGTTTGTTATATTTGTTATTTTATAAGCAAAGCTCATCTCTTATTAAGTTCTGTATTTCATTTCAATGTTCTTTAATTAATTTGAAATCTTTTTTGAGATGTAAGTCAAATAACAGAACCCCAAATAAATTTAATTGTATCATCATAAAGTATCTTCAGGGCTTAATTTGTCTAATACAAATTATTTTTACACACTTGTTAAAAACCACTCGAATTAGTAATCTTTTTAATGAGATGACGATTATTATCTACAAATTTTAAAATTTTATTTTTAAATTATTAAATACCTACGTAATTTTTCTCTGATTTAGTTAGTTGAATAAATTTTTGCGATACGCTGCGCTGTAACAATTTATTGGACTTCTGAATAGATATTGCACATTTTAGTTCGCTTTGTCTTCTTGAAAATTAAACACAATTTATTTATTAAATTCTTAAATTGAAAATTAAATCCTGAGTTTTTGTAATTTTAAACTTTTTAACAAACTGAAATTGTTGATTGCATGAACACATCAATTGAACATTTACATAAGTATAAGACAGACATTAATAACGCTAAAAAAATATAATTTATAATTATTAAAATAAACTTTGTATTTATCGTTTTTTTTAGTGAAAAAAAAACAAATATTTTTTCTAATTATTGTACCTAAGAAATAAACTCACATTTCTTAATCATTCAATTTTTGATTTAAAAAATTTACAAACAAAAGAATATCTTATTCCGTTTTCATAACCCACTGTTCATTATTACATTTTATTTCGATTTTCAGATGAATAATGAAATATCACTTAATAAAATGATATACATACATTAGTACATGTATATTATAAAAATTATATCTGCCTTTAATAAATATCTTCAGATTTAAAAGAATGATCCGTTACAATCACCCTGCAGCTGTCTATTAAAATTAAAACAAATCTGGGGGCAAATTCTATATTTTTTCGAAAGACATTTTATAAAAGACATATTATTATAATTCTTTTAAAAAATATTTTTCGGGACACTTTTTGTGATACATAGTTATAGAATTTGACCCCAGTTTGATAAATTTTATTTTAACCCTCAAAAGTAAAATTTTGTAAATAAAAATTATATGATTATTTCTTTAAATTATTTCGATGTTAGGTTATTTCCAAAGCACAAAATTATGTAAAAAAAGTGACTGTGACTGTAGCAAAAAAAAACTAGTACCTTTTATGTTTTGAAATTTTGTAAAAAGCTCATTTAATTAAATTACAAAGTTCAATCCCAGAAGTTAGAATTTATACTTAAATCACGTCTTATAAAAATTGTAATGCAATACAGATGCAATTCTAAAAATTTTCATTGGAAAATGCCTTTAAAACTTAAAACTGATTTTCTAAATTCTGTAACATAATTCGAATACCTAATAAAAAAAAATTAAAAAAATTTAAAAAGTAAAAATAAAATAATAAAATAAAAATTAAAAAAATATATTTAAAATATAAAAATTTAAAAAAAGTTTGCAAAATGTAACCTTTTTACGGGGCTATCGCCTTTAAATTTCTAGTATTGTATATTTTAATAAAAATAAATATTTTTCGAGTACAGAGGATAAAATATGTAAATACACGTATTGTAATAAATACGTATATGTTGATTGATTTATGATACTTATTTTAATTTTAGTTAGAATACTTAGCTTTTAATAAAATATCAAAACATTTTTAATTACATAATTTTTGGTGAGTGTATGAAAAATATTTTTTATTAATTAATACAACACAAAAACAAATTAAAATGAAATTGGAGCTTAATATCACCATTATTTTCTTAATTTAAAGTATAATTTTTAGCTTTACGTACAGGCAAAAATAAACAATTTTGATATTAAAGTTCAAATTTTTGTTTCTTTTCCAAAATACAGTTTACGTGAATCCATACAAAGAGTCTTGTACTGTACATATTAATGTGATTTTCTCAAAGGTGCAAAACATGCTTTATAAGTGTCTATTAAGAGTATTAATTTTTTTTTTTAGTTAAGTGCGTCCTTAATTAAAGTAGTACATGTAGATAAGTAAAGTTAGATTAGCTTTTAGCACTTTGAATAACCTGCATCTGATGTGCATCCAATTGTTTTACATATATAAGCAGCAGCAATGGCTATAGAAGCTGGAACTAAAACAAATATTGATAATCGTAAGAAGCAAGCTTTTCTTTGGTTTTCATGTGATTTTTGTGTCTGATGTAATTTATCATGAAATAATCCAATCGTAGTCTTAGAAGTAGCATTTGTTGAATCTAATGAAATTTTCGTTGTTCTGGGTATTCGGGTAGTTTTGGTTGGAGTTAATGGAGCAAATCGCACACATTTTTTACCGCCACTACAACCAGTAGCAGAAGCTGAACTTGAATCATTATGATTATATATGCAATTATTTTCATTATTATTTAAAATATTTTTATTATTTATTATTAAATTATTATTGTTATGATTTGTAATGTTGGTAGCTTTAACAATAACGGTTTTCAATTTTATTGGTGATTGTGCCGAATTGGATAAAATTTTAGAAGTCTTTTTTAATATCGGTGAACAATTTATACGTTGTGAATTATTTTCAAACTCATCATCAGTTGTTGAATAATAAATTTCATCAATTAAAGTAGTACGCAAAGGTTTATTTTTCATCCAAAATCTTTTTAACCGATAGCCAAATCAGAGAAATAATTCTCATGCGATTGCACTGCCGGACATCGTAGTAGACTGCCTCTCGGATGGATTATCTCTAGACCGTTCATGGTCCGTTTGTTCAGAGCTAAAAAAAAAAACATAAATGAAATACTACTAATAAAGTTTTAATTGTAATCTAAAAATTAAAAAGTGAAATTAATTGAAAAAACGAAATTATGAAAATTGAATATTATTGAAATTGAAAAAAATAGATAGTGGTAGTGAAAAAAATAAATATGTAGATAGAAAATTTATATAACAAATAATAAAATATTCCTACAAGATCATTATTACTATTATTTTTCAAGTTTTATTTTAATTTTAAATAATAATACTTACTTCGATCGAACTGTTTTCGGACTGCCTGGTGAATCGATTACTTGATTATTATTGTTGGTACTTGCTGATGCTCTTCGTCCGTTCCCTGGCTTACAATCAAAAATGGTTTCTGAGTCTAGATCATTTTCGATTTGCTAAAAACGAAATTAAAATTAATTTATATTGATAAATATTTTACCCATTTAGTTTATATTGTCAAAGTAAAAAAAATTCGAAAATATAGTATAAAATTCATTACATGTCTCTTATAACATAAACGTTCACTTGAATCTGAACCACATGAGGAACTTTCTGACACAGCTTGTGTTACGGATGGTATTGTCGGTGGACTACTAGGATCAACTGGAAATCTTTTTGAACATACTTGTGATTGAATATGTTCACATATTCTTCTAAATCTACGTATATTTCCTGAAAAAAAATTTCCAATATTTGAATTTAAAGGAGCAAAAACATTATAACGATATACGAAATTTAAATTGTTTATAAAAAACGAATAATGAATGTAGATATTATATAAAAAAATTACCAAAATTTACCTGATAAAAGAGTAAATGTGATGGCAAATAACATATCAGCAACATCTCCTTGTTTACAAATTGCACTTATGTCAACCTAAATTTGTATGAACAAAAAATTATTTAATTTTCGAATTAAAAAATCGTGGTGATATTGTTGTTTACCTGAAATCTAACATGACGTTGAAACATTACTGGACCAGTACCGGCTCGCTTATATTCTACTCGAAAAGACGTAGGCGATATTACACTATGAGACAATTCTGCCATCTGAAACAAATTTACAAAATTAGTTTCTTCGTTTTGCTTGTGGATTATCGAATTTGCCAGTTCCATTTAAAAAATAACTTCAGCCTAAAACTTTTAGGATTAAGCTAAGTTTTTTAAACACTCATTCCTTATTTTTGTTTCAAATAAATACCCAAATATAAATTTTAATTTTTTTGGGTTACATTCATAAATCAACACAATTCAAAAACCAATAATTTGGATATGTGTGGATTAGATTTTACAATCTGCGTCTGTAATATCATATTGACATACAATATTTTGGGTATTAGGATTAACAGTATTTTGATGTAGTATTTTGTTATGACACCATTCCCTAGATTTTAAGCAAAATATTTACATGATAACTTACCGATAGAAAAGCATGAATAAGATGCGCCTTGACTGTAGCAATAGGTTTGCCCTTAACAAGTATGGTAAAAGTTTCATCTTTTTCAGTTGTCATTAAATTACCAAACCATGAACGTTTCGTTAATTCTGGGGATGATTCTGGAGTATGAACTTCATCCACAGAAACTGTATATTCATAAAAACCAATAATTAATTAATATAAATTTATAGTCTTTTATTTAATAATCATCAAACCTTGAAGTTTTCTCCTATGAAATCTTGGACTACCTAAAAAACTATTTTTGATATTAGTAAGTCTAGTTTTCCATAGTTGACCACCAGTTGCACTGCATTGTGAGCCCGTCATTACATTTTGTGGTTGTGATTGCATATTCATATGAGGTGAACAAGGAGGTGACATGACTGTTCATTTGTAAATAAAAAATAATCCAAATTTATGAAAGTTATACATTTTTTTAACATACATAAATTTAATTCTAGTAGCTGAAAATTGGTTAACAAATTCAGTAATAAATGGAATTAGTTAACAATTCAGTAATAAATCGAATAAATTAATTAAATTTTATTAAAGATCAGATTAAAAAAGTAAATATAATAATTTTAATTGATATTAGATATTAGGTCGCCAGTCTTCACCATAAAAGAATTTGAAATACTTAATTTCAAATTCCTAATGTATTTTGTTGTTGCGAATTTCAAATACACGTCCCAGAGCGTGTATTTGATATATCATTACTGTATATGTAGATTGACAATTGCATAATCAATAATTTTTTTTTTAGATAAAATTTTGAAAAGCAGAATTTCTGAACGTTGTAAAAATACAATGTTAAATTAGTCTTTGATTCTTTAATAAATATTATAATAATACAGACGTCCAGCAAATAAATTAATCAATTTTAAGTTTGATACAAAAGTTTTGTAAAGTATTCCAATTTTTTTGTTTCTTACCACTATTACTTTCGGAGTCTTGGAACATACTAATTGCAATAGTCGGACCTGAATTAGCACGATGATGAGCCGGTGAAGTATTATTTGAATCGGTAGCACTTAATTGTGAAGGGGTACGACTAACCGGTGATGGTGAATGAGTAGAGTGTCTTGTCTGTGAAACAGCTGCCGGTGATGATGGTCTAGAAATGACTGTTGTCTGTATTGAAGAATTTATTGGAGAACCACCACGTGTTGGACTGTGATATGATGACGAACGTATAGTTGAAGCAGGTGATCGACGTGCATTATGATGGTTTCTTGCGTTGCTATAGGATCGGAAACTGTAATATTATAAGTATACAGAAACACAAATAAAAAAAAAATAAAGCAAAAATATAAGACTAAATATAAGCAACATATTTCCATAAAATATAAGTTATAATAATAAACGAACAAAAAGTGAACGTTTGTTATATTAATGTCATTGGTCATTTATGAATTAGTTTCCTGCGGCTCGAATCATAATATATTGATTATAGTTTCAAAATAGAAACTAATTAAATTTTTGAAACAAAGAGCACAATAGAGTTTCCAAGTAATATTTCTCTTGCTTTTCATTGGATTCAAATTCCAAGATAATACGAAGACGACATTAAAAATTTCTTGCTTTGTGGGTTAAATCGTTTTTAATGTTCATTTATATTTTAAAAATTTTAGTGTTCTCAAAATACTTTCCCTTTTTTAATATTATGCCATATATATATGTATTATGTATATACTAAAAAAAAATTGTTTATTCTTTTTTGATATAAAAAATTTAACCATCTTTTCTAAAACATTTAGAAGTTACTGACATATATAATTATACAACATATATTATGTAAACATCGTATTTTTTTTTTTTTAGAAATTTCAATTTTATAAAATTTGAAAACAATAATTTTGAATTTGTGTTTGATTGGGTTAATTATAGTTTGGCTTATTTAATATTTTCAGCGCTGTTTTGTCCTTTATGTTTAGAGCCGCAGACAATCGTTTATTTATTTAAGATTTGTGTGTCAACCTTGCAATGCGCATTAATTTTTAATGATGTTTGAAATATACATGTCTTATAGATAATATACATAAATATGCAATATACACATAATATAACTACTTGTATTTTATTATTTTTTATGATGGTTTCCACAAATAATTTTTCTGTGCTCATTCATAAGAGAAAATATACATTATATAATTATATTATTATCTATATAAATTAAATAGTATATTACTGTAGGTAAATATATATTTGTACAATATTTGCAAAAACTAAAACTAGAAATGAAATAAATAATTGCATTTAATTGATTTTATTAAGTCTTATTTTTGTTAAATCTGTAATAATGCTATAAAATAATAAAAAATATTATTTGTTTAAAGTTAAGGGTATTATTTTTTTAATTAAATCTAAGTTTTGAAAACATAGCCATTAATACTCAAATGGTTATTAAATAAAAGTAAATAAATTCAAAAACCGCAATAATGTTCAAATTCATATGCATACAATTTTTCTTTATAAGTGGACTGTACATAATGTATTTTGTATGTACCTTTGTAACACGTTTATTTAAATTTTATATATTTTATTTATTAAAATAAGAACATTTGTACATTAAAATAAGAACATTTGTAAAGTTAGACGAAGCCGAAAATTTGTCAATTCTTGATTCTTGAAACGAGATTTTTTCAATGTCAATGAAGGTGTAAAAAAAATATTTGAGTTTTGTGTTCAAAAATAAAATTGCTTTCTGTATATTTGGAACCTTAGAAAAATAAGTGAAGTAAAAGGCGCAAATAAAAAATATAAATTCAAATAAAGAGCATGTTCAAATATCCAAATTCATGCATTTATATAAAAAACCGCTGTCTATAATTATATTTTAACAAAAAAAAAAACTATTAATTTATCATCAAGTCTAATTTAAAAATACAGTTCTATATGAACTGAAAATAAAAGTGAAAGAAAAATTTTAATTTTGTTTTAAGGAACATACTTAAATGCTTGTCTTCTCGGAGTCAATGGAGAACCTTCACTTATTTGACCTAAATTCATACAATTTGCACCATTAACTCGAACTGAGTCTAAACGCTTCCTTGGTGGATCAATTGGATCCCCTTCCGAACGAACTTTTGGTGTTTCTTCTTCATCTTCTAATGCAGGACGCCTTCTTTTTCGTTCCAATAACAAAAAATATATTACTTTTTCTGTATTATGACTGAAAAAAATAAATAAATAAATTAGACTAAAAATATTGGATACATGTACTTATACATATTTTTCGAAATTTACCTGGGACTAAGCAGTTCTTGTATTAATTTTTCTTTTTCTTTAAAACATCCTAAAGAGCATATTGCATTTAATACATCCGGATCAACAGCTGAGGCAGTAGGTATCACATGAGTCTGAACAACTTCCATCATTGGTAATTCTAGTTCTAATTCCCCTTTACCACCAGCGGTTACCCATGGATGTCGATTTATTTCAGTTAACTTAAAAAATAAAAGTTTTAATGGAATTAAATTAATTTATTAAAATCGATGCCTGTAAATTTTCCAACAAATATCGTTTTGATGGATCGAACTTAAGTTACTGTATATTCTTCTGATTCGATAACAGAAGTATTTTTGAAAATTACGAGGCTTTTGTTATAATTATGATAAATGTTAAAAAGAAATTCTTTTTATTTGAGAGATCTAAATAGTTAAATGTTAAATTTTTGGAATAAATCAATAATAAAATTCTTCCTGGAAAGCCATATCCTTCCAATTTTTAAATCTGCACTAATGAGTATAATCGGATTAGAAATAATTTTGAAGAAGTTCGGAGCTCTACCGATAAAAAGTTTGTGCAGAAAATGAAATTGATTTATAGTCGAGATCTGGCGATCACAATCAAAAAGAGAAAAAAGTGAGAGACAACAAAATTAAAATTAGAATGGAATTACTTTTACTTATATAAATTTTCATATCATATTTATTATTAATATTTACTGTTAGTCTTCTATCTGGATTAACTTCAATCATTCCACGCAATAAACTTTGGCAATCAGGCGGTACAAAATGTGGTATATGAAACACACCACGTTTAACTTTTTCTAATAATTGTCTTAAATTATCATCATCAAATGGTAAAGCACCAACTAAAAGTGCATACAATATAACACCACATGACCAAACATCTGCTTTCCTGCCATCATATTTTTCACCCTGAAAGAAAAAAAAAATTAAAAAAAAAATATGTAGTTATTTTTAATTTTATATTTCAACAATCTTTAGGTTACACAAAAGAAATAAACATCAGTTAAGAAAGTCGATATTGCTATGCTGTTGACCCATAATGCTATTGAACTCTTTCAACACAGCTCTTTTCGTTGCTTCTATCGTTTATTCCAGCTTCAATATAAACGTACTCCAAAGCTTAAGATAGAAGCATTTTATAACCGAGATACTCAAGTATATACATAGAAATAAGAATCTAAGTTAGTTGAGTTATGTTTCAAAAAGCATTTTTACAATATTATATGAACCTTCATTTTTTTAGCAAAAAAAAAATCCAAACAAAAATAAATTGGAAAAACGTTTTTTAACGATTATGTACATAATGTATGTATTAACATAAGAATTTTTCTTTTCACAATTAACTTTTTTTTTAATCTTTTGAAGTCACTTTTTTCTGGTCTTTTTATTTTACGTAACGTAACTATACATTGTTTCTTTTTTAGTACAATACATTTATGTTACATAATATAAGTAAGTATCTACTGTTTTTTTTTTTTTTGTAAAACATAGCGTAAATAAATACTTAATTGGTTACAAAAGCAATTGTATGAACTCCCTATAGTTACCTGATTGATATCTTCCTGGTTAAAATGTATTTATAGATTTTTCGTTTTTCTTTTGCATATTTATTTAAAGACTATTTTTAGTATTTTTACTTACATCTACTTAAATAATAACATTTAATTAATTAAAGTCGAAAAAACATTTTTTTTTTTAAAGAGTAGAGTAGTTCTAAAAATAATATTAAGGATAACATGTTTTATTTCTTGATATTTCCACACGAATTATCGGTAACAATTAGGTCAGCATAATTTATTATTATACAGTCACTGTAAGGTTAAAAGAAGACTGAATAACCTGTGCTATTAACTAATTTCAAATCATTAAAAGTAAATTTACAACTTAATAGGTACATAAATTATATGACGTATAATGTGTTATTAATATAATTTATATTCCTACTTGTTGGTCCTTTAATGGTGGTCATATTTTTGGTGCCAATTGAAACTTATTCATTTTTAAAGTATAAAACTTCCAAAGTAAAAAAAAAATATACATATATGTATCCAAATGTCATACCTACTTCTTAACTTTTTAATGAAGTTATGAAATAAATAATGTACTATTTATTTAAAACTTTTAGCTTTTAAAAATTCAATTACGATATATGTCAGTAATCAATTATGGAGGAAATAAATTTATCGATATTTATATTTTATTATTTAACCTGTATATAAACCAAAGTTGCACATGGAAAAGAAAATGTTTCAAGAAATAAAAGAGAACGATAAAAATAAAATTTTTAGACAAAGTATAAAAACATACTCTAATAACTTCAGGGCAGGCATAATGTGGAGAGCCACAAGATGTTTCTAACATTGAACCTGCAGGCTGTAATGACGCCATACCAAAATCAGCAATTTTAATGTTATTCTTTTCATCTAATAATAAATTTTCGGGCTTAAGATCTCGGTGACTGAAATTAAAAAAAAAAAAAAAGTTAAACCATTAAAAATTATAAGCCAATTTTAATCTCTCATCTTACCATATTGAATGTGAGTGGCAAAAATCTAATGCAGAAATAATTTGGCGAAAAAACTTTCTAGCTTCTTTGGGCGTTAAACGTCCTTTTTTAACTAAATAATCGAATAATTCGCCACCTGACACATGTTCTAATATTAGATATAAATATTTTTTATTTTCATAAACATCTGATAATCCTAATACGTGCGGATGATCTATTAGTTTCATAATTGCTATTTCACGTTCAACCTGATAAATAAACAAGCAAACGATTAAAAATAATATTACTATATTAATTGCATGAATCAAAGAGCTTTTTCTTAACATTAATAAACACATTTTTTTTAACCCAAATTTTTCTTAATTTATTTAATTTAAAATTTTCAAAAATGGACTCAATCAAAAATTATTATATTTATTACCTTCATCAAAACAGATTCACTTAATTTTTCTCTATTGATTATTTTGATGGCAACTTTTTTCCCAAGCACACAATGTATACCAAGTTTAACTAAGCCTGAAAAAAAAATTTAAAAATAATAGTAATAAAAATATATAATATTATATATTTTATATCTCACATACAAAAAATGTACATAAAAATAAAGCGTTAATCAGCAAAATTTAGGCGCATAAAATTCAATAGTCTTTTTATACGTTTAATTTATGTATTTTATTTGAAAAAAACTAGTGATTTAAATTTTATTTTTATTCATTTTATTATTTTTTATTTTTCTTATTCTATGCATTACATACTTATTTAGTAAGTTCTAAGTTTATTACATAACTAATAAAGTGCTTCTTAAAAAATAATGGAAAAAACTGAAAACAGATAATTAATTGAATAATTTAAGAATGAAGACTACCTTTCTGTACTTATTTATACTATATAATATCACCTAATAATTTAATCTAAATTTTCAAGCAATTCGGATTTCGATGAAAATTGTAAAATTGACATAGAGCGATATTAAAAAAATATTCCTACTTTTACTGCACCAAAAAATAAGGTCGTAGAAAAATGTTTAATTTACAAAAATCTGAAGAGATCCATAATACTTTTTATTTCAGGTAATTGTTATTCAAATGTTTGATATAACAATATCTTTTTTATCTCAAATACTGGTGTAAGATTGGTTGCATGATAATTACGGAAAATTTTAGCCTGATTTTTTATCCATCTAATGTGATAATATTTTGAGCAAATCTTTTTCAATTTTTTTTTGTGCGCCCTTTAACACCCTGATCATTTGACCACTTCGCCTGTATATAGTTATGTTTGTGCTGCAACTCTACTCTCTCATTTTTCCAATGTTGATTATTAAGAAAGTTATGTCTCATTGTCAAATAATGTTGCCAAAAAATAATAAAACATCAAATAAAAAAACTAAAAGTTAGAAACAATAAACACGTAAATAATTCTTAGCTGCGATTCATCCTTTAATCAAAAATAACACCTCAGGAGAAAATAATTTATTCAAAAAAGCATAAATGCTTCTTGAAATTTTTTTTGAGCATTTTTCTATTTTTTATTTTGGAATCTATAAATATTATAGACGCCAATGTATTGGTTGCATCAATTTGAAAAGTATTATAGGTATAATGTGCAAAATGAAGAATTAAGGAACCAAACTGACTAAATAAATTTAAAAAATGTATACACTTTTATATAAACATAAAAAAATGATTTGATTACAATGCCCTATTTTATCTAATATAAAATCAATGCTTGTAATAAGATTGCACAACCAAATGAAAATATTCTCTTATATGAACTGAAGAAAACCTTGACCTCATAGAATTCTGACATATGAAAATATTGGATTTTGTATTGAAATACATATTATTTATATTACAATTTTCTACCTATTTAATATCCATATAATATTATATTTTTCATATTTTATAACTACCTACTATATCATTTACATTTTAGATACTTATATAGGTTTAATAAGTTTAATTAAATGATTTCATATAGGTATTTAATTGCTATTTCTTATTTATATGTTTCCTGACACTAAGTGCGAATATATTTTGTCATTTAAAATTTCTTTTAAACACATCTAAAGTGTACATTTAATTTTGGAAAATTGTCATAACAGAGTTGCTGCACTTTGTGATTACAAGACAGATATTATTTTTCGTGATCATCGTCGGTTGTTAAAGTCAGGACAAATAAAAAAAATCATATATAAGTATGTGTAGATGCATTTACCTAAATATTTTTGTGTCATATTAAAACAAACGTTTCGTATGCTTGATGCTTTCAATTAAATAAAATTTTAAAATTAACAAAAATAAAATAACAGTAGGATTGTAGAATAAGTAGTTAACTTACCGGTTTGCCCTTTTCCCAAAGTTTTTTCCAGTCTATAAGGACCAACATATTGATGATTTTCAATAGGTGCATTATTTTCTTTTTGCATTTTGTTAGAATTTAAGATCAATTAATGAAATTCTAACTATTATTAAAACAAAAAAAAAATTATTAATTTTTTTATTCAATTTATCAGATTTTTTTTTTAAACATAAATTCTAAATTATTCATTTAATTAAAGTTTAGTAGTATTATTAAAATAAATCATCATTAATACATTTTTCTAGCTATATTATATTATAGCTATAGGTATTTCATTAATTTCTAGAATTACAAGAATAATGTAATTTTCAATAGTCTAACTTTATTTCTCGTGCCTAACATGGCATAAATGGCAATCCTCACTCATTTCTCATAAAAACTCATTTGTTTTAACTTTTGAGTGAGGAATGAGGAACCAAATGAAATTTCATTAGAAAGGTCCGAAATTTCAAGTGTTAGCTGAAAAAAAAAAACAACTTTTAAATTTTAAATATTTTAAACTTTTTCAATCTTTTTTATTGATATAATTTAATGCAACATGCAACTAAAGGTAATATCACAAAAATTTTCAAAAATATTGCATTATTATTTGAAATATGACGGTTATGGAATAAAAATAATTTAAAGTTCTTGAAATGAATCAATTCCAGCATCGGACTTTAAATTTATAATATGTACATAAAAATAATCTAGAACCGATCTTTTAGTCCTCATTTCTTTCTCACTCACTCACAAACATTTTAGTCAATGAGGTAAAGTGAGGTAAGAATGATTTCCTCAATTGAAGAAAAAAAGTGAGTAACAAATGAGAAATTGCGATGCATTATATATAAATATCTATATCTATACAGTAGTGTACATTTAGACGTATATAATGAATATGATAGTGATAATTATGAGAAAAAAAATAAATTAAATAAATCGTTGGAGTTTCCATTACAATCGTCAGTTAAAATATTAAAGCAATCCTTTACTGGGTTAATTTCGGATTTTAATTAATTCATCAAATACCCATAGCGTAGATGCATTAAAATTCCTGACACTTATTTAAGTATAATATAATTAGCTATAGTTTATGTCAAGGTGAAAAACTTTTAATTTTCTTACTTAAATCAGATTATAATAACTAACAGTAGAAAATTTATCTAGATTATTTGAGTAATGTTATAACTTATAACAGACATTTATGAATACAAGATTATCAATTGTACAAAATGAAAAAAAAAATGTTTTTGTTTTTAAAATATTCTCATAAATTTCAAAACCTATTTATTTTATCAAATTCCATCAAACCTATAGAGTTTTAAAATAAGATAATTTGAAGTTATAATTGAAATCGACAACTGGGTATAGGTGCGGGTAAAATAAATAAATGCTTCCGTATTTTATTTCATTTCGAAAAACGCAGATTCTAGAGGCGTAGGGGTGGGATTTAAGCTTTAAATGTAGAGGAGATGGACAAGGGGAAGAAGCAAAGGATTCTAGAAAAAGGGGAAGGGTGAAATGGAGGATAAAGGATGAAGCTGAATGATGTGGAGACAATTATATATTTATTGTTCATGTAATTAAAAATTCTTAAACCAAACAAATTTACAGATAAATGAAATTGATTTTAAAAATATTCTTCCATATTTCTGCCTCATATAGGAAGTTCGAGACAGTAATATACCGGTCCCAAAAAAAAACTTCCTTTTTTTTGATTTTGTTCGAAACTTTTTTAAGTGATAGGTACTCGAAAATTTCATGTGCTAGTATTCATCACCATCAAATGTCTTCTTCTGTAATGGCATGAAATTCCCTAACTTTTAAATTGAAACATGACAAAAAAAAAGAAGAAATGTCATTTAGATAAGATTATTGACCTTTAAGGTAAATAAGTCCTTGAGAAAAGAAATAATAAAACAAATTTTTATCGATTTTATAATTATTTATAATAATGCGAAATTGACAATTTGAAGCAAACACGGACAAATTTAATTCTTTATAATTATTTTTATATTTGTTTTAATAAATAGTGATAAATTTTTTATTTTTTATTTGATCAATTTAATATTTATTTTTTTTTATTTTCTAATCTCCTGAACATTTTTTTTTTTTTTTTAATTTTCTATATATTTTTGATTAATTTATCAATATTATAAATTAATTTAATAAAATTAATTAAATGAAAAATTCCATCACATTGAAAAAAATTGTAAAATTTTTAATATAAAAAAAAAACCCCAAAAAATATGACTTTTTATTGTACCGTTATTATAAAACGATATATATATAAAAATTTTCTTTTTCTTTTTGATACGCCGCCATGTTTGTGTAAAAATCGATATTTTGAAAAATATTTAGAGACTATTTTTTCACTGCATTTTTTCACAGTTTTCTTTCTTTCTTTTGTTTCTTCTACCCAAATGAAATAAAAATAATTTTTTGAAAATGCAATTATTATAATTTACTTAATTTTAATTAAAATTTTTTATTTATTATTTATAAAATGCAAATGCAACCGATTTTGTCTACCGGAGCAAATTTATTTCATTTTTATTTTTATTATTTTTAACGCACAATACAAGATTTGATTTTATACTGAAAAAGAAAACTTAAAAAAAAGGACATTCGCAATATTTTTCACTCAAAAAAATAATAGGTAATTTCATATACAAAAACACAAAAAAAGGGGTGCACAGAATGAAAATGTTATTTAATATTTTTAACGTTAAGTTTCCCCACTAAATAATACAAACATATATTTGCACAAAATTACTATTTTTCTAAGACAAAATCCATCATATAAAGCGGCTTTATTTATTATCATTCCTTAATGAATGAAGTGTTTAATTTTTGATATATTTCTGTCATCTCTTATTCCATTTTTACAAGGGTGTTTTTTGTATTAAATTACCTAAATAATGCAAATATAATGTATCATCAAAATTAAAATTCTTATTTAGTATTTGCACTTTGGAGAATACAATATAACACTTTACCGCTGGGGTTCGCATATTTAATTTAATTCCATTAATAATAATATGTTAATAGATTCACTAAGATGATCAAATAACTGACTTTGATACCCAGCAGTATTTATGGAAAAATTACTTAAACATCTGGTTATATGCCTATTTATCTTATTTTATTTATTTTTCCTTAAAAAAACCCATAAAGGCCATATAGTTTCAAAGAATAAATTGAAAAAATTCTCACAGAATATTAAAAATGGTTTTTACTGTAAGTGTATATCGAATCATAATTCTAATTCAATCAAAGAGAAATAATGGTTGATCACTCACAACTATTCTATTCTGTACATTTATTTATTTAGGTTTATGTAGTTTTCCTAGAGAAATCTGAAATAGCTTTTCGTTTTTTTTATAAAGAGTCTTCCAAAAAGGATTTCTTTTTTTATTTTTAAATAAAAGATACAATTTGAATGAAAGTTTCCAATATTTTAATTGAAATATGTTTTAAAGAGCCTAAAATTTAATAATTAAAAATGATTCGGATAAATGTGTACCGCGACGACGTTTACAGTCATTGATTCTTTTAACAAAATTTTCAATTAGATTTTCACATAGTTGAGGTTTAATTGCACGAATTTCTTGTTCAATATTGGGTTTTAAGTTCATAAATTGTTGTTTGGTTGTTCTTATAAACTTACTCTTTCAATATCAATATTGACATGATCAACAAATTAAAAATGGTAACAAAAAAAAAATATCGAAAGAAGGCACGTATGAAACCCACACGAAATAGAAGAGTTTAACATAATTTGGAAAAACGAAAGACTTTGAGACAGACAATCAATAAAAAAATATTAACAGGAAGTAAAAAAAAACACCGATCGCTTTTTCGTAGTTACAATTTATAAAAATGAGCGAGTTATTTGAAAAAGTTTAAAATTTTACAACTTTTATTATTTTTATTTCTTTTCCCCAAGAAAGTTTTTTTTAATTACCTAAAAAAGTTTTATTATATCATTTTTACATTTCCAAAGTGCATATGTAGGTATATACCTAGAAATAAATACCTACATAAAAAAGTTAAAAAAAATATTCGAAGGTACTGAATTTTTCAATAAAAAATTATTATTCAATAGTCAATACCTTCTAAAATTATATCCATTTCGTTCACAAAAATTATTTTATTATTTATTAGTTCTTAGTTTAGTAACAGTACTCAGTATATCAATCTGAAGAAAAAACTCGTTGCATTTTGAGTGGTTTTATTGCTGTTAAAATTAAAAAATATAATTTGTTTATTGATAACAGGAGAAAGTTTGGTTTCCCATAATTTCTACATTCTAAAGTTGTTACAGTGTACAACATGTATCTTATATTGGCTATAATATCCATTAATTTGTACGCATAACTAAACTAAATTTTAGATTTATTATAATCATAAAATGTTCTCTCATATGTCTACTTTATTATGGGCTTATTTGATTCCATATCATATGAGGCCAGGCGCAATATCAAAAGAAAGCTCATTATAATTATTGGAGTGATTCTTTATTCATTCTATTTTATATACATGTGTATATTAAAAAAACATATTTTCTCAGGAAAGGGAATTTTTTTATTATGGTTTCTTACAATTTTTGCACAATGTATAGTATGTATGTAGTAGATAGTAGAGTACACCATGAAATACATCATTATAAAATACAATATTTATTATTTTCATATTATTTGTATTAAAAATATAAAGAATATAGATTATAATACAACATATGAGTCATAAATTTTATGTTACATAGAAAATTCACATTGCAACACCACCTCAATAAAACTATCAAGTTACAATGGCACTGAAAGATATTATGTGTTACACCTTCATAGACATTACACCGTCATTCCGGAAATACCTTTAAACAGAAACGTACATTATATGTTACAAATTAACAAGCTACTTAAAAAAACGTCATAATTCCAAGTCATATGTTTTAGAGAACAATAATGTTACTGTGCTACTCAAAAAATTCATTTGCATGTGTAGTATTTATTTTATGAGAGGAGTTTGCGCTTACAAATGGATGAATTGTAGAATGTGAAGCCATACAATTTTATTTAAAGTTCTGTTTTCACCTTCTTAACTGAAAATTATGCACTGATAAAAAAAATAAAAAAAATACTAGATTGTGATTGTAGGTAGGCAACAAAATATATTTCTTCAAATTATGGAACTAAAATTTATGGTAATTGGAACATATTTGATGTAAGAATGAATGAAATAAAACAGGACCATTCTTAAAAAATTTGAACATTTATTAGTTTTTAAAATTGAACCGATAGACATTTGTCGAATTTTGCCAACGATGCGTATAAACTTTTGTATGAAAATTATTTAGCCGTTTGGCTGGGAAATCGTTTAATCTCATCCTTTAGTTGACGTGAAAGCGAATGAGATTACACATATTTTGACGGTTCTGCTTTATAAATAATTAAGATGCGGTAATTTGATTTTATTTTTTTACGAAGGTACGAAGTTTCTACTTTGTTAGGTAGTAAAGTAATTAAAAATTAATATCAAAGGTATTTTCTGTTTTTTGGACCAATCAATAATGAAGGGAAAAAACCAAAATAGATTTAATAAATAAAAAAATAAATATTTAATAAAAAAAATTGTATTTTTTTCGGATTCCAAATTTTTTATTTGCAATCTTCAATGTATTAACAACTTTTATAAATTAAAAATCATCTTAATTCCTATTTTCATTTAATGATATTGAGGTGAATGTTGAGGTTCAAAATCTTCATATTGCTTTTGATGAATGATCTTAGCATCTGTCATATACATATTAGGAACCATGAACTCAGCTTCGCTTTCGATTTCTCTATCGAAAGGATAACCTAATGTATTCTGGTCAATGTATCTAGTGCCTGAACCAACACCGCATGTGAATGAAGCATCAAAGGTTGAATATGGTTTGTAACTTTCATCATATGGTGATACTACGACAAAGAATTGAACTGGCATACCGGAAGTCCAACCCCTTGGAATCATTAAACGATCTGGGAAACCGCAATGGGCTTCACTCATATCTAATGGGAAATCTCCTTTGCCATCAATTGCTAACATAACTCGCTTATATAATTCGGTATATGTAGTACGATCCTCGACACTCCAATAAAATTCTTCTGAAGTTCTCTTGATTTCAGCTTTTCCAGTTGGTAAATCATACTTAAATTGATCAATAACATAGAAATTTTCACGATTTTCATTCAAATCAATGAGTGAACCGAATTCATCATATTTTGGTCCAAGGAAAGTTCTTACAACAACTTTTTGTGCTTTGTTTGAGTTAACTTCAATGTTTATTGCGAATGGTTTGTGTGTGAGACGCCATTGACGAGCAGCGAACATAACGTTCTGTTCTTTGAACATGAAATCACGACCCATAAGATTTGTAAGATCAGCATCGAATTCTTCAAAGGAAGTATAAATATCTTCAACATCGACATTTTTAATTTCAACACCATTAAATAATAGGTCTTCTGTTTCATAGCTTGGTAATTGGTTTTGGAAGTGGGTATATTTTCTGGCGACGCGTTTGTAAAGCATATAGAAGATTGGATCACGTAAAACAGTTTCAAAATGTTCCATAACGCTTGGTACAATATGGTGATCACTTACAAAATCTATTTGTGCTCCTCCTAAAAGATAATGAGATAAGTACAACCAATAACCGAAGAAACGAGAATCAACAGAGTCTTCATTGGTTTGAATGATATTGCCAATGTAATCAAACGATTCTGGTTTTGTCATATCGATTTTTTTTCCATCACGGGTAGTGTAGAAGCCAAGATCAATGACTTCATGAATTCTGCGTTCATAATCATTGACCAATTGCATAAGATGGAATTCTTCAGAATTGTAAACTTCGTAATAATTTTTCCTTACGGTGAATCCTTGTCCATTATAGTACATTAAATGTGGATTATAACCTTGTTCAATTGGTTGGAATAATGAGTATTCCGGGATATCGCCTAAATGTTGAGACAAACGTTCCAAATAATAACGAGCCAAAATTTGTTGATGCATTTGCAAGAATAACTCTCCGCGATTATCCTTGTCCAAACCGAATTTTTCACCATCCATCCAGAAGGGATAATCCATATTATAATAATAATAGTAACTGTTCCACCCCAAATCTTCAGTGAAATATGATAATTTTGATTCATCATTCATCCAGTAATATTCTTGTGAATAATTTGACCAGGTATACCAGATATCGTAATTCTTGAAGAATGGATTCACTTTAGGAGTTTCTTCATCATAATACCAGTTCTGTTCCCAGAGAGAAATTGGATATTCTTTTTTCAACATTTGTTTTTCAACTTGTTGGTATTTTGTTCTAAATTCATGAGCTGCAGTGATAACTTCACCACTGTGGAACATGTATGGGCAAATTTCGTAAATAGCTGGTAAAACAATACCTCGAGTATCTTCACGATGAAGAACGGCAACTGTTAGAGCGTAAACAAACATACCTTCATTGATATGAACACGAGCCCAGATTACATTGTGGTAGAAAGTCTCCCATTTTTCAGAGAAGTAGAATAAATTGAAAAGATATTTAACTTCCTCCAAGTGTTCTTCATTGAAAACAGAGAATATTTGCCCTCTTTGCAAATAGTGTCCTAATTCGTAGGTTTGGAAAAATGGCTCTACTTCAGTGAAATTCTGTGAATGATAAAAAAAAAATATAAAGTATTTAAGTTAATGAATAAAAATAATGCACTTACTTTGTAATGTTCCTTGCCTTCAACGAATTTTTCAGAAACTTTAGCAAATTCCTCGTTATGGAGTGGTTCATGAATGTGGTGTAAAATTTCGAGTATAAATTTTTGTTTCAACAAAAATTCTTTATCGGCTGTTTATATAAAATAGTAAATTTAGTTAATTTAGTAACAATGAATTGCAACGTAAATGACTGGGCTTCAATTTAAGAAAAAAAGTTATGTTATAAAAGTGGTTTTTTTTTAAAAAGGAGGTTATGTTGTACTTAGAAATTGAAAGAGCCTCTTTGTAAGTAAGTACCTTAATGCTCAAAATTTTTAAAACATACAAATTAACTAGGAATATCGCTGTTATTAGTTATAGCATAATGTTTATTGAGTCAGTTTTGTGAAATGAAAAAATTCTTAACTGTTGTAATTGCAAACAAAATTAATGCTGCAACTGAAAAATAGCGAAATATAGATAAACTGATCCGAAATATTGCATTATATCAATGTTGCACCACCACCGATCCAAGAATATTTGAAGCAAAAGAATAAAAATGTCATTTCTTTTATCCTTTTTTTAAAATAATATTAAGGATACCGTCAGTTTGAAGGTTTGAATGAAATTCATTCACAAACCAAATCTAGAAAAATTTCAGTTTTCAGAAAATATTTATTGCAACTTACCAATTTTAGGTGTTTGGTGTGAGAAGGATTGGGCAGCCACAAGCCCCAGGCAAGCTACAAGAATTATTGAAAATTTCATCTTTCCGGTGTATCCTCGCAATTGTACTGGAATGGAATGATAATTACCAGCATACAACTCGATTCTATTTATACCTTCGATAATACGAAAAAAAATAGATATAGGTGTATTATAATTTTTTTTTCTCAAGTTATTTGATGATAACATTAACATACTAATGATTATATTGTTTTTATGACATTGAACATGACCTGAGTTATGCATTTTTTAAAATAAATCTGAATAAGAAATTTAATACTACTATAATCTTATGTATAGGAAAAAACAAATATTGGGGATTAAATGAAAATTCATTAGAGAAGCTAAAATTAATGTAAAATTTACATTAACATTTAGCTTCTTAAACTATAATAATGAATGCCAATGGTGTCCTTCCCTTCCGTAAATAAGTTCCCTAAATAAGTTTTATGAATGAAAATTCTACCTTGAATAGACAATTGGAAAAATGTTGAATTTTAAAATTTAGAGTACAGAAAATCAGAAATCACAAAAAAACCAACTCCAATGTATAATGCAAGCAATATTTACACCAACAAATGTCGACGTAATTAATAACAGAAAATTATGGATAACTTCTCAAAAACATTATAGTATGATATACAGTTGTGCCGAGCCTGTTGTAAAAAATTAACTATTTCCCAGAAATGGGCTAGTGAATTTCATTTTAAAAAAAATTCAAAAAAAAATTATTTTTCTTTTCCAAAAAGTAAATGAAAATAAAACACTAGTTAACATTTTCATTACATTTTTGCTTATTTATTTTATGATATATGTATAGATAGATAAAACCAGGTATAATAAAGTATAAGATGTTGAACTGGAAACTAAAAAAAAAAATTCTATGAAGATCCATCAACATGTCAAAACATTTATCAAACACCTCGTTGAACGCTTTTTTATTTAAAAAAATATATATCATCCTAACTAATGTACCAAATGTTAAATAGAATGGACCACCACGTCCATTTTTTTAATCAAAATTTTAAACCACTTTTAGTATGCGATATCTTATTCTGTCTTATCTCTGATAACAGTTAATCAGTTATAATCTGTTTACACAACAATATTCCGTTTTTATCTAGAGAATTTACGGATTTTTTATGTAAAGCACACCTAAAAATATATATAAATTCTTTCATATAAAGATTTCTAAAAAAGCATAAAATTTTAAAGATGATTCAGAATTTTCACGTTGTTTATTTGAAACTTCAAACTTTTGTATTTTCATTTTCAAGGTAATCATTCTTAACCTTGAACTTGCTAAAATGATAAGTTATGTTTGATATTTTAGGTTGTTTAAGAAAAATTTTCAACAAAAATACAATTATTTTTATTATTGTTGTTTCCAGTCAGTTGCCGGTCGATTACTAATGGAGGAAGATTAATCTTCTATATTTTTTATTAATAAGCAATAAAAGTAGAACATTGTTTATCTACTTTGAATAGGTGTTACAATATTCTTCTCAATGGCTTAATGGTATATTTTTGACGAATAACTAAAACAGAGAAAGGTAGGTAAATAATTCGAGAGCTAGTGAACAATTTTAAAGATCTTGCTTTTTATTAATTTTTTTAATATGTACCTAATATGTGCAAATTTTTTCTAACAAATTCTTTCATTACAATGCTTTTTTAATACAAATGCTCGATGGATAAATTTTTCCTTACAAATTTTTTCATTCTTATCTTATAAATGAATTCCAAGTCTAACTGTTTGAATTGTTTTAGTTGTTGGAAATTGGACATCTAATTCGTATGTTTTTTTTAATGAAATCATGTATTTTCGTGGGATGTGTATACATGCACCTATACGCTATTTGCATTTCCTTTTTTACAAGTTTTTTCATTCTAAATTTTTTCATTACAAATTTTGACATTTAAAAAATTTTCATTAGCCTCATGCTGTGGACCTTATTTTATCATCCTTCAAATAATTTTTTTTATTGACGATTTTTCGCATTGTGGGCCGTATTGCATTATTAATATTATAGGTTGTAGGGTCTCAGAATTTTTATGAAAGGGCCGCATGTTTAACTTGCCTGCTCTAAGAGAGGTAGTTGTTAACATAAAAATACGATTGAGATTAATAGAAACGTAAAAAGTAATTACTTAAGCTGTAGGTATTCAATAAGGTAAGAACAATCAAAAATTTTAACACACTTTTTCAGAATTTATTGTATACTAATTTCACTATCTCCTCTGGAACAGAAGGACTAATTTTGATGCAATTTGAGCTGTCAGATTTTAAAGCTCAATAATTATCAAAGTGCAACGTTTTAAGATTTAGCTGCTCAAGTTGGGTCGGCACAAGAGGACCATGACCACTTTGAAGGCGATTGTCTGGTACCATACAATTATATCATAAAGAGATTTTAAAACAGATTTGATTAAAATCGGTGTAGCAGTTTCAGAGGAAATAGCGCATGTATCTGTACAAACACATATTTTCATACAAAAATTTTCACCTATCATTATTTTATTATTTTATTATTTTAAATTTTTATGGTCGTAATTGAAATGTTCAAAAAATTAAAAATAAAAATAAACGTCACACAAACGTAACTACTTATTTTGATTCTGGAAACGCCTAAAAAGGAAAAAAATTATTACTAGATAAAGCAAAGAAATTGTAAATCAAGAACGGCCTTTAAAAAAATAAACTACCTATATCAGTTTTTGTTTGGTAACTTTTTTTTTTACAGCACTTATTGTTAAGAATTTTTTTATTAATTATAAAAAATATTATTATTAATAATGATAACCTTTCGAATGAGATATATTATGATAGAGACTCTCATTATAGTTAAGAATTAGTTTAATTAAATAAAGAATTTATGATAAATTATTAATATATGATCACTGAAACTGAACTTAATCAATGATCACTTAAAATGAATAATAAAGCATTTTTATTTTTATTTTAGTTAAATAAAGATACTATAAAGATGTTGTAGGCAATATTTGGAGAGGTTTATATTAAAACTAACTAATATAATAAAACATAAATAAAACGTATTTCTCAATAATAGAAAAGTATAAAAATATTAAAAATTCAATGAAAAAATATTATTTCAACTCTACATTTTTCTTACTTCAGAAAACATTTTTTATTGGAAGAACTATTCTATTCAGTTTTACTTAAAAATTACATGTTATTTTTGTTTTGGGGTCTGATTCCAAACAAAAACTGATATCGCTAGCTGTATACTAAGAATAGCAAATTCAATGGCAGTTCAATATTTATAATTTCTTTGGATAAAAGTTTTTAAATAAGTGATAAATATACTTATTGATTTTTTTCACAAGTTCCAAGCATGAGAGTCCTTTTAAATTATCTACCGAAACTTCATATTTCGGTAAATATCTTCGAAATAGATCGTAGATTAACATATCTGGGTTAAGTATTTTATTCTAAAAGCAAAATTTTATAAATAAATTTAGATTAAAAAAAAATTGAAATAATATGCATATTATTTTTAATACTTGTTGAATTGGATATTCAGTTGGCATTTTAACTTGATTTCGAAAATCATCAAACATCATTGATGTCTTACAAACATTTTCTTCCCATATTCCTTTTTGAATTTGTCCTGTCTTCATATGAAAAAATAAACCCTCACCATGTTTTTTTCCATTCAAAAAATAGCCTTCATAACGATTACCATTACCTAAAACAATTTTTTTTAGAATATACTATAATTTAAGCATGTATATTCAATTTATCAGGGTTTGTATTTTCAAGATTCCACGATTCCTTACAGCACCGTTCCCAAACGGTTGTTGTAGGGGTTGCTAGAGCTTTCACACCAAAATTCAAAATTGAGAAGTGCTACACTGAAAAGAAACTCAGAGAATCAACGTAAATTTTAACATAAAGTGCATTATTTTCTTACTAGAATAAATGTAGAAATAATAATTATAATTTATTAATAGTAAATTGTATAAAAAATGTATAGTGAACGTTATCTACATGTTGATTTAAAATAATTTCAGATACATTTTTTTACAGCCGATCTTTATTCATGTACGTACCCTTATTAATCGAAATCTATTTTCAACTCGCCAGTCCGAATCCTTTGAGCACAATCAGGGCTCAACATTTTTTTAGGTCAATTCAACTACTCATATACTAATGTAATATGCTAATTTTCAGGCCACAGCTGAATCAGGGTGAACCATTTTTTAAGTTCCTCTAATTAACATCCTTTTTTACAGATGCATTTTTTTCAACAAAACACATTGGATTTTTCAAAAAATTTAAATTTTTATAAAAATTTTAATTTTCTAACATACTTTATGTCGAAATATCAAATTTAGATTCTTGAGAACAGCAACATACAACGAGATATATAAATAATTATGTGATCAATTGAATATAAATATTTTCCATTAAACAACAGTTTGACTCACTTTGAAAAATAACACCAGTACCATTATATTTATTGTTATTCCATTCTCCTAAATAAATAGCTCCATTATTATACCACATTATTCCGAATCCACATCGTGAGTCATTCTCCCACATTCCATAGTATATTCCATTATTGTAAAATTTTTTACCCTCTCCATGTTTCTGATCATTCAACCATTTTCCAATGTATATTCGTAATGCATATCCATTTGGTAACATTTTTTTTACACAGCCTTGACCTTGCCGATTATCATTCTTCCATTGTCCATCATATACCAAAGAATTTGATTGATATTTTATTCCGAATCCACTTTTTTCAGTATTCTTCCATTGACCACTGTATGATGATCCATTATTAGGATTAAAAACTACAGTTCTATAACCATTTATTTTACTAAGATTGATATTTAATTGTGTATAGCTTAATTGAGTTTTACGATTTTTTCTCAGTGGCATTACTATAATATTTAGATATAAAAAATTATAAAAAAAACTAAATAAATTACAAGTTAAGATGTTTTATGACTGTCGTTTGAATACTGATTGAATTCATAAAATACATATTTTAATAGTAAAAACAAAGAAGCATAAATTTAAAAATTCAATCAGAATCTAACATGTGGGTTTCCATATTATGACATACATGTATATATGGTTGTACAACTATGAAAAACATCAAAATATTAAAATTATTATTTTGTAGTCCGCGTTCCATGTTAAATGCTGACACGAAATTACTTTAATACACGAATCTTTTGAAAAATTATGTAAACTTGAGTTACATCACAGTAATAAAATTATGTTAAAATTTTGTCAAATTATTTGTTATTTACAATATACATACAGGTTATAGAATATAAAGGTAAATTATGTAAGTATACCTCAAATATTACAGTTATATAGAGTTTGGGGTGTGTTTATTTTATATTCTTACCAATGCACTTCAAGGCCTCTAATTGCCAAGAAAACTTTACCATCACTCTCGTACACATGCTAATACGTAATGAGGGTATTAAACATGCAACGGAAAATTTACAACCAATCACACCACTTAAATCAAGCGCAAAAAAAAAAAAACAGTACCATAGCACCAAGATTAAGTTACAAGTAACAGATCACGTAACGTATATAATAGTTCCCTAATAGAAATTAAAAGTGAATTAATAATGTGCGACCTGGAAAGCACTTATTTTCCATGTTCGTTGTTTTGTCGAATTCTTAAGAGGCATGTAAGTTCTTTAATTAAAATATTGTATCAAATAAGTATATTGAAAAATTGTAATAAATCTTCTTTTAACTATTTTTGTAAAAATATTTGTTGAATTTGCATAAAAGTTTTCCAAACCTTCGAACATTTTTACATTATTTTAGGAATCATTTATATTGAATAATATTTTAAATGTTTAAAAAATTTCCCTATACAATAAGGTTGTTGATTGTTTTACCTTGTTTTTATGCACTAGTTTCCGCTTTCCCATATATAAGATTCAGAGTTTGAATACAAATACTTTTGACTGTGTAAGACTCGAACGTAATATAGAAGAAAAAAAAAAAGTTAAACTAATTCTAATATTTTGCCAGCTACTTTTTAAATTATTAATTTTGTATGTCCTCATTGATTTACATAAAATATTGAACAAAATTGGCTTTTATGTTACAGTAGTACAGCAAGCTACGACGACGCGATTATGCTAATCATCTTCAGAGAGTTTATGGAAAAGGAAGCAAACAAAAATCTATAGTTTTGGAATACAAATTTTTGGTCTTCTACATTCAACATGTATAACTTAGTCATGCCATGCCATTCAGTGATTACTTTCACTTCTTTCTCATCAAATCACATTTTTTTCCTTCATGAATATAAATAACCCTTTTTGCCGATTATCATTACTTTCTTTTAATGAAAAATGAATATAACCTAATTTTTATTTCAAAACATTTTATAAAATATCAACAAATATTGAATTATTCAAATAGAGATAGATAGATTCATGTGCACTAAGCATTTATTTTATATTAATTTCTTTGTTTTTATTCGGTTTTTTTTTTCTTCTTTTAAATAATCTAATTCTTTTTTAAACAGAAAAATTACGATAAAGGATTGAATGGCAACGGCACATGAAATATAAAATATTGATTTTTAGTTACCTGAAGACATTTTTTTTTCTTAGATTTTATAAAATTTTTAGATTATTTTATCTATTTTTTAAAAATACATAAACAATAATGTACAACATTTTCTTCCTACATCACTTTCTATAATTTTTTTTTAGTAAGTCACATTAGCGCATCTACTCCTTTTCTCGCTATCGCATGCCAGTGATAAACTAAAATAAAAATTAATTAACTTCTACTAAGTTAAGTGTATAGTGTATTATTAATTCTTTTAATGAACAATAAACTATTGCATGGAAAATTACATTAAATTTAAATTTAAATCATGAATGATTTTTTTGTGGTTCTGGTGTGAAAACCGATTTGTGGTAAAAGAAAATATTTACCATTAACATGAAATTTATTAAAATTCTTAAAATTTATACTTCTGTATATAGTTTTACGAATTTATTAATAATAAGAAAAAATTTTAGTTCAAAATCACTATTGTTATTTTCCAAATATAAGTAATTTAGTTCCATTTTTAACTGGAATCTCGCCACTTTAACAAACTGTATTATTAAGGATGTAAAACTAAATGTTATAAAATAATATTTATATTCAAATTGCATTCATTCATAATGCAATCAAAAAATTAAAAATAAAAAGATCCCAAAAATAAATGTTTTCATTAATCACTGGGATTACGTAAAATAAGTAACATAGCGTCAATCAAACGCCTCTTAATTAAAAATACGGTCAATCATATTTGGTTTATTTTCATTAATTTTTCATGCTGTATTTATATTATATAATGTCATGCTATGTAGTGTAATACTATGTTTAATCAACAATTTTTCTTTCCAATACTGAACTATTTTTTATCTAAAAACTTTCTCAAAAAATAACAAAAAAGTTTTATTAATTTTTATAGCATATTTATAGACGTACATTTAAAACATTATTTCTTTTGTATGCATTAAAATTATATTATCGACTCAGAGAATTAAAAATAAGATGTACGTAATATAGTTTGAATAGTTTACGCTTAGACTAAAATTATATTAATATGATGGTATGGCGCTACGTTACATATTAATTAAGATGAAAGACAACATTAGATGCATTCCATTAATTATTAAATATTTTCGATGTTACAATTTAAATATTTTAAAAATAAAAAGAATAATAAAGAACAATCTGTCTAAATATAGTGTCGATTGGATCAGTGACTCTTGAGTTTAAAAAAAAAATAAAATTTTGTGCAATTCGAAGGGGTCGACAAGTATTTAATGTATTTATTAGCAAGGCTGTACAAAGTAAGACATGGCTTAGCCAACTGGTATTGTTGAATATGTGCAGTACAATGCCAAAATCACTATTTGAAAAATTGAGATAATAATATCGAACTTAGACACCTGATAAATTATAGATAGAAAGGTTTTATTAATGTAGAAGGGTATAGTTTTTTTAATGCATTTTTGATGAAACTTAAGAACTTATATAATCTTAAGTAATTCAATAAAGAAATCCAATAGTTTATAATTGAAGGAATAAATTAATAATTGGTGAATTTTTCGAAACAAAATGCTAATTAATTAACGGCATATATGAATAATAAAGATTGTTTGTTTGTTACGGTTAGAGAGTTTAACATAAAATAATTAAGAAGATTCTTTAGGATAGTAATATTTCCTTAAATCTTAAAGTACTACCACAATATTTAACCCAAAATAATTCCAGATCATAGTTTTACTTATTAATCGAAATAAACCATGAAATTTTAAGTTTTATCAATCATTAAATTTTTTTTTATTAAAAATTCAATATTTCGGAAAAAAAAATTTTGGGACTACAGCCTAAATTAAATCAAAATTTAAAAATAATTTTTCTTCGTTTTTCTTTTATTATTATTTTTTGGACCAAAATTTTAATTAAATAAAAATAGAATATAAAAATGTCTGTTTACATAGGTTATTGCTTTCAATCTGCAATCGAAGTTTTAGCTTTAAAGATAAAAAAATCCGTTGGAGCTGTTTATAATAGTATACCAGGCAATCCGATACGTTCTTATGTAAGAAAAAAAAAATTATTTTAATTTTCTTCATAAATAACATAATTATTTAATTTTTTTATAGTATGAAGATAAATTCACGGAAAAATTAACGGAAAACGAAAAAAGTCATAATGAGATTATTAATCAAATGGAAATTGATATGGAACTTCAACATGAGAATCATGAGTTTCAAATAAAAATGCTTAAAACCGAGGCTAATGTTTATAAAGATCAAATACAAAATATACAAAATTCGTACAATGAGCATTTAGAACTCTTACAATTAACAGAAATTAAACTAAAAGAAGCCAATGATTTGGCGGAATTATTGCAAGAAAAACTTCTTGAATCAAAAATGCGCGAAGAAAAATATTTAGATGAAAAAGAAACTTCAGAAAAGTTAATATTAGCACTAAGCGAACAACTAAATCAATTGGAATCTGATTTAAAAATAAATTCAGCATCAAGCTGTTCAAATTACATCAACGAAATTGAACTTGATAAAAAAAATGATAAATTACAACCAGAATTAGAATGGTCAAATCTTCATAATAAAAGTAATTTAAATGAGGAGAGTTTTTTTTAAATAAAAAAAAATATTATTATAAATAATAATAAAACATAATACAAAATTCATCCCAAGAAATTCAACGCAAGCAATTAATTTATCGTGAATTAATTTACCGCTAGAAAATAATCGTTATTTTAAAATCTATTCATTATTTTAATTTTTGATTACTTGGTGGTCCATTTAAGTGGTGGAACTGAATTGAAAATAATCGGAGTAACAATTATTTTCTTAAGGTAAATTTCTTTGGATGATATTCAGAAATGTTGATGAATATTTTAGGTAAAGTAATAAGAATTGGTTGATATATAATTTTTTTTTGTAATAAATATTAAATTTCATACAATATTTGCATTGCAATCAAATTAGGTTGCCTTAAACGCAAGATCTAATTTTTGTTAATCAGTTGTAAACCAATACATAATTTTTCCTAATTTAAAAATTGTTTTTAAATAATTATAAGTTATGGCATATAAACAAAATATTGTCAATTAAATTTTTCTTCTTTAAAAAATCTTATTTATTTTAATAATAAAAATTTCTTTTTAAATTGAAATTATTATTATTTTTTTTTTTTGATGAATTGCACTATATGATTAAATTGTATACAAAAATTTGGTGTTCAAAATAAATTTTCAGGTAATTTAAGATAATCCTTGAATCCAACATCAATCTAAGAACGAATTTGATTTAATATGTAATATTTTATGTTTTTAGTATTTGAGGATAAAAAAGAGGAAAAAGGTATCGATAATATACTAAATGTGAATATTGAAAAATGTGGAATTTTATTGAAAAAGAATAAGCAGAAATAGAAGATAAATCAAATGCATATATATGGATTATTTGTTAATTCCTTTAATAAAAGTTTAAAAATAATTCTGAACATAAAACATGAATTAGAAAAATATATTAATGTTGATGTTGACAAATGTAATATATTTTATTAAAGAAGACTAAAGATAACAGAATTTACTTTAAATGTATGTCAGAACTAGTCGAAAAAGCTCAGAAGGTAATCAAAATAGAAAGATTTATTCAATAATATAAGAAGTTAATTAATTGGCATCAATAATAATAATATTGTTTTTAATATTTGCGTGTTCTAATTCCCAATTGGAAACATTATTTTATTCGAATTTTTTTAAAAAACATATCTTATAAAAGCTCTGTACCACTTCATATATTTCTAACTTTCTGTTCAATGACCTTTAAAAAAATGAATATCAAATCCTTATTTATAAACATTTCGGTAACGTGTTCATAAACCGGAATATTTAAAAATCTCGTTTTATTGTTGTTTTTTTTTTTTTTTTGTGTTAAGGAAATGATAACTGTAAATATAAATTATAAAAATAAAATAATCGATAATATTTCATCCCAAAACCCACTTTCGACAATTTCAAATATCTAACAAATGATTTAATAACTTGAATTGCAGCTTTTAATTTGTTTAAAAGTTTATATATAATTTTGGAATTTTATAGTTCAAAGTTTCAGATAATGCTCTCAAAACTGATTAAACAATATATTTTTTTTTTAATTTTTCTCGACCAGGTAAGAAAAAAGTTTAAACATTTTTTTTTTTAATTTGAAATTCCTAATAAACCCCAATATCGGAATATTTAAAGTATAGTGTAACATGATTTTTGCTTAAAGAACATAATTTTTTTGAATATTACGAAAACTTGATGTCTAAATTCTCCAATCCCATATAAATATATTTTGATTACCATAATATCTTTTTGATAGAATTCTTAACATTTAATTATTTTTTTTTTATATTCCAGAATTATAAAAAGGAGTTGAAAATGAAAATATAAAATCAGTTTCAAATATTTTTTAAGATAAATAAGATGAATTCAAAAATTACTTTCCTGATAATTTGTAAGATTTTCTTAAATTTCGTTTTGATTTAAAAAAGTTTAAATGTTTCTAATAATTTTTTATTCTATTTTCTATTATACACATAGTGGGTTTTGTAATATTAATTTCTGCAACTAGAAGGAATGACAAAAATAAAAAAAAGCAAGAACAAATAGAACAAGACATTGAACAAGCAACGGAAAAACCAATAATACCTTGCAGAAAAGGATCACAAGGGAGAAGGGGCTTAAGAGGTGCACCAGGACCTCCAGGTAATAATCAACTACAGGTAATAATCAACTACATGAATAAAAATAAAACTTCAAAGACGGATACGTTGAAATTTTTTTTCATTAGCTTAATTTTATACAGATACAAACACATATTCTTTTCTAGACTTTGTATTGAGCAATTTTTGAGATATTTATTGAAAAAAATAAATATTTCAGTTGTTTAAATTAAAGTAATACACAGTTTCGGAAATTATATAGTAAAAATATCAAAAATGCATTAAAGTTATTCGAATTGCAATCAAACTTTAATAAAAATATTGTTTGAAAAGTTTCTTGAACGAAAAAGAAATCAAAATTAATTCAAAACAAAAAGAGCTTTACAAAACTAAGCAAATTCACTTTACTATTTTATATATATGTTAATCGGATATACGATTTCCAGGACCACCAGGTACATGCAATCGAGTTTGTGACACCCTCACTTTAATGCCGACCACACTTAAACAAAGTGCAAAAACATTAACAACTACGATAACTGTTACTGAAATAATTCATCCAACAACAACTACTTTCGATCAAATTATGGCAAAATCATCTCAATATACTCAAAATACGTCTAATGAGACTGAATTAGAGGATAAATTTCTTTTTTGGAATATTCATGAAAATATAGAAGGAGCAAAACCAACACCACCACTTGTACAAAAATCTGCGCCTGATGTTGACAATATAATTCTTGAAATCGTTAAAGAAAAAGTTGAACAATTGCTGCCGAATTCTGATCCAAAAAACGACAAAAAGGAATCTGATCATAATTTCAATGGCAATGGACCTCTGACAAGCTCTAAAACAAAAAACCTATAAATAAATATTATATTTGAAATAAATCAAATTTTTTTCAATATTTAAATATCTTATTTCGTAATAGTGTTTATTTCACAATTAAATAAGTTGCTTAAACTTGAATTAAATGTGGTGAAACTTTTTGTTCTCATAAAATCAATAACATAATATAGGTCAGGACATATATATACGCATACGTATTAACGCTTTTTAATAAATTACAATTTGAAGTGAGAGAGATGTACTACATTTTACACGAAAAGATCATCAATGCGAGAACGGAGAAAAAAATTTCATCTCTTGACATTACGGAATCGCACTATACAAAGGTCTAGGCACTATAATAAAAATAATATTCTTCCTCAATGCATTAAAGAAATAAATAATTTTTCTTAACTTAAGTCAGAAGGAAGTATAGTCATTCTCGAAGGATTAAAATAATATTTAATTGTAAAATTTATGAGAAAAAAATTTGGAAATATTTGACAGACAGGTGTATAACTAAATTTTTGGGCTAATGACCATATAAAGAAAAGACAAATTTTAAATAAAAAAACATGTAACTCATTATTTTTTTAAATATTTAAAATTTTTAAACTTTAAAGCTTAAACGCTAAGATAAATATTAAAATAAGGGTTTTAAAAAAGTGTTTATAATTAAATAAAAAAAAATAATAACTAAAATATCACTTAATTTTTTCGAACATTTGCTAGTTCCATATTATCGTATTATTCGAAATCTATAGATTTGGTTTTAAAAATGAACAATTTGTTGTCCCTTTTTTTCTCGTTTTACTTGAACTCAATGTTTTTTTGTCCGAGAACAACGAGTAGTTTGAAAAATATAATATTTAAAAAAAATATATAAACAGAAATAAATTGTATAAAATCGTATTTGAATAAAGTGGATGATGTCATCTTGTGTTTGTTGTTAAATCCATGCAAATGCGTCTTTTTCAGATTCCTGTCGACTTTGAAGTATAGCGCCAGTAAGCGGAAAAAGACAAATTTACAGGTGTTTAATTTTGATTTAGTTGAATAGTGAACTCCTTTCCTATTTCCTAGAATTAATTAAAACTATTATATTTTTTAATGACATTAAAACTTTTAATTTAATTATTTTATTTTATTTCTTTCATTTTTTAACCATAATTACTTATTAGTTATTATGGAAATTAAAAAAAATAATTTACCGTCGACTAGTATTAAAATCACAAAATACATTTATGATATTCCTTAAAAGTAAGATAAAAATTTAAAATTATTTTGAGAAAAAAAAAAAAAAATTCAGACATAAAATGTATTTAATAATTTCTGCGGAAAATTTATTTGTTTTACTTTCCGCGGTTTTTTTGAAAAAAAAAAAAAAGAAGAAAATTGTTTTGAAATGAAGTCATCTGTATATTATATACAAATATAATTAAATTATGTATATAAATCACTTCAAATAAAAAAAAAAAATTATAAATCTAATCCATCTGTCGATATGTATTTTATCAATAAAAAAAAAACAAATTTAGCTCAAAAATTTTAAATATTATTAAAATGTATTTTGTTTTTTTTTTATAACATAATTTTATAAGAATTAATTTCAATATTATTCAGCTGCTCCTAAGACATAAAAAAATTAAAAACTCTTAGAAAAACTAAAAACATCCGCGTAAAAGTGAGTTAAAAAGGATTGGGTATATAATAATATACTAATGAGGCGAATTGTTTGCGAAAGATTTGCTTTGCGTAGGTTGAATTAGATTAACCAATTTAATTCACCATCTTGTAGTGTCTGTGACCTTATGGTCAATATTTACTATTTTGCTTTCTGGGAAAGTTAATAATTTTACAAATAAATAGTGCAATATACGTATAGCCGCCAACTACCTAAACTACCTAAAAAATATTATATTTTCTTTTGATAAAATTTATATAATTTATTAACCATTTGAGATTTTGACTGTTTGAAATCCAATGCTTCGGATATTATAATGCTAATAAATTCCTTTTTTATTTTACGTATAAGCATATTTTAATATCTGAGATAAAAGCTCAATTATCTGCTCGAACTCTTTATTTTTTAATGGTAAATTTTATTTTGAAAATGTGTTTTTTATCTAAAAAAAATAAAATTAGTTTCATTTTAAGACGTATCCATAGTTCGAAAATTTTTTTTTTTTTAATTTTTTTAGAAAATAAACTTAAAAATAAGCATAATAAGTTATTGCGATTTATGAAAATTTCCGAAATATGATATTTCGAAATAATATAGTAGGTGTTTTTATAGCAATCTTTTAAATTTCCAGAATTTAGAATTTGAGAGATGTGGGGATTTTTTCTGCCATTTCACAACATGCATTAATGAAAATTTTGTGAAGCTGTTGTACTCCAAAATTTAAAACTATGTTGTTAACTCCCTACAAATAAATTTGATTTTTTATTAAAATTAAAACTTTATTAAATTTGAATGCTGAAAAATATTTCTCAAAGCAATTGATTCTTTGTGTTTGCTTTAATTTTTATTATTGGATTTAAAAAAATAATTATAAATTTATTTGTGTAAATACTTTTGAATATGACGTAAACAAAATGGATATCTATTGGTTAAAATAAGAAGAAGCTACATAAAAAATAAAATAAAAAGAAACCACATATGTATATACATAATATATTTTTTGCATAGTTTTTTTCACTTTCACCAATTCAGTAATTTTAATAATTTATGAAATTTATTTATCTATATAGTTGTTAAACAATGTGGGTGTGACTTTTATGGGCCTTCAAACCTTCAGCAAATGTTGAAATTGAAATGTGTAGTTACCTTAATCTTTAATGCTGAAACTGTCTTATGTTGAACGTTGTAAAAGAAACTCGCTTTGTTTCCAAAAATTTATATTCCGGAATCCGACGAGAAATTTTTTGTTTGTAACTTCTACCAACTTTGTTTGTAACCTTTTAAATTTTATTTTTCTAACGAATATCTTTTAAAGAAGTAAATTCAACATTTTTGGTGTTTTGAAAAGAATACTATCTAAAATCGGTAGGAAATTTTCATAAATTTTTTAGTTAGCATCTCATGCAACGATCTATCGTAGTATCAGGCAGTAATTTTGATATATTCGTGTTTTATGGTTAAATGTTTTTTTTAATTTTTTATATTTCGCAAAAGATGTAATTTCGTGTTTTTTATTTAAAAGATTGTACATATATCCATCTATACTTATATAAATGGTAGTCCGTTTATGAGCCAATTTGGATGGAACCGTTATCATTGAAAAGTTATTTTCCATAGATGGTTTTAGATTTAGACTGTTTTTTCATGACTTTTGGTCGGTTACTTTCGGCGCTGGGTAACTTTTTCAACTTTTCATTATTTTCATGCCAAATTTGTAATATTTTTTAAAAATTATGATCAAAATAACGTGATCGACTAGTATAAATAAAAAAATAAAAAAAGATTCGCCCTTATCAATTTTTTATGGCATTCTGCCATTATTATTATTTTTCTGCAAAAGTTTAAAAATACATTAATTTTTCATATTTATACATCATCGTGCAATTCAGCCCTTGAAAAAAAAAAATTTCTTTATGAATCAAAAAATTACAAATTCATGTCAATCTATTACGAGCAAAAAAAAAAATTTTTTTTTTTGAAAAGAGAAAATTTGAAATTTGAATTTAAAAGATGATTAAGACTTACTACAGAAATGAACCCATGAAGTACAATACAATGTACAACTTATTTACGGAACTGTAATTATTTTCCTTTCATATTTTAGTTAGAGCTGGGATAGTAGTTTACTTTTTCCGAATTCAAATAATTTTTGCAAAAATATTCGTATGTTGGAAAATTTTTTGCCACATTACGACTAAAACAATAACCAAAGAAAATTAAAAACAATATTGTTTTCTCAAAATACTGAAAAGAAAATATTTTAGATTCGAAATCAACTATACACGTTCTGGTTGTAAAAAATCACCGGAATCGATTGAAATATAAATAAAATTTAATTATTTTGAAAATAAAAAAAATTGTTGTTTTAATTATTTTATACAATTATTTTTGGTTTTATGACGTGTTGTAGAAGTGCATTTTCTGACCCAAATAAATTATTTTAATTTCATAAATATACATTTATATTATTTATATATTTTTTATTGTTTGATTGAATAAATAGGCATATAAATACATTTTATTTTTGAATTTTTCGTAGAATTTTTCTTAAAATCTATACTGCACAGTGCACAAGTACATAAAATGAAATTTCTTATCGTTTCTATCATTCCTATTTCAATAAACATAATTTTGTAGAATAAATTTTTAGAAATTACTTCACTTTTACAATTTTTAAATATGTATTCCATCTTGTACTAAATTTATTACCACACTCTTCATTACCTCGAAAAATTACAAAGTTATAAAAATTATATTAAAATAACGAAATGTATCTTTTGATATGTTGGGCTCAAAATACTTTCTGAATATTTCAAAAATCAAATGAAAAAAATTTTAAAAATATCTGTAATATTAATTTAAAAATATGAAAAATTGCAGTTGAAAAAAAAAATTTTTTTTCGAAATAAATTGATATAAATATAAAAAATCAAAGCCTTTTTTACATTATATTGTTTTTCTCGAAATGTTCGAATTTCAAGTTTTGGCTTTTTAAAAAATTACAGCAGTCTTAGTCACATGAATATTTTTTAATATATAATTAATATAATATAAATATAATATAATATTAATATAATTTCAGTATAATAAATACTCTCTACTTTTTATTTTATTTTTATAAATATCTTTTCTTCAATATAGATTAGTTATTTATTAATTTTTTTCTATGTGTTCTTCATTGATGTATTTATTTATTTCTTTACAATTCATCAACGAAAACCTTAATGAAAAAAATGCTGTTTCATTTTATGAATGAAAAAACTATGCAGGAAAAAAAACACTATGCATTTTAATTAAATTTTAAGTATAAGTTGACAATTAGATTTTTGTTATTAAATTTATAATTATAAAATAATATTATAATACGAAAAAAAAAATTATCTAATTTGTCTTTGCGTGCATTTAGTTTATTTCAATCACATAAATAAGGTTGCACAGAGTGAACAAAAAATTTTAATGGAAAATACTAAATTTTTATAAATTAACGAATACCAATTTTTTTGTACCAAAGAACCAAAGAAGGATCTTTTTGTGTAAAATTTTTTTATAGTTTTATGCAGTACAAACATAAATTTATATTTTTCTTCAAACTTAAATTATTATTTCTCATTGCTTATCAACAAATTATTAAATATTCTTTGTCAAATATAATCATTAATTAGGAAAACTAAACGATTATCAGTTTCAAAAAACGATTTTCCAGGTATTTATTGTATTTTTATTTGAAGGTGTTAGTAAATCGAAATAAAATTACTTTCCATACATTGATAATTACCAAATAATAGTAAAAAAAATGTTGTATGAAACTGATAATCTTTTTAGTAATCTTAATCAATTATATTACTTAAACTATATATTCATAGTTAGATACATATTTTTTTTGTGTTTAAAAAAGCTTTCTTTTTGCATAAAGCCTGGGATTTATGATCTTAATAATTATACCTTTTAAATACTACCTGATGCCAATGCCTAATGACTAGTATTTACGTTTCTTAATAATATATGTGTTACCATATTGAAATGTTTTTCATATTAGAAAATTTCGTATGGCCCATACCAACAATTTTCTGACAAAAATTGTAAATAATTAATAAAAAACTAAAATAGTTGTATAATTACTTTTTTGTTGTTGAATATTTTTTACTTTGTTTTTCATTTTCGCAAACGTAAATGCATTTACGTCAGTTTTTTTTTTTTTTTGTTGTACAACACATGTTTAATTGAATTCGCCTAATACATTAATGAAAAGCTAAGTATTGAAAAGTTCACATTTGAATATATTTTCATAAAATTAGGTATTTAAAAACTTTTTTTTTTTTGTTAATATTTTCATTTTCATAATAATTTTTTGTTTAACAGTTTTATAACAAATTAGTAAATGTACCAGAAAACATCTCGTATTAGGGACGGGAAGTTAATAATACGACTCTTATGAATATCTGTGTTCAGAAGACATAAGTAATATGAGTTAAAGTATATTTAAAAAAAAAAATTCAGTAGAAGAATTCAAAGCTATAAATTTTTTGTCGAAAATAGGACCTAAATTTTTCAAATCAGAGTTTATCCAAATTCTATACATATCAAATATCTAATTTTCGCAATTGCTTTTAAATATTTTACAATTTTTCTTCTTTCTTTCTTTTTTGTGCCAATCATGGAGACTTTGATAGTCTTTATAGTTTGGTCGTAAAAAAACTTATTTACATGATCATTGCAATCGATCATCAATAAAGAAGCTAGATCAGATTTTTCTTTACTTGAGACCAGAGCTTCGAACCGGAACCGAACCGAAAACCGAAAACCGGAAAAAACCGTAATTTATGACCAAACCGTAAACGTAACCGAACCCAAATATTCTAAATACAAAAAACCGCAACCTTAACCGGAACGAAATTTCATTTCGGTTTTTTTTTGTTCTTTTTCGTTCCTTTATCGTTCCTTAAACAAGATAAAAAATAAAAAAATTTAATACAAAATTTATATTTTCTTATGTTTGAATTTGAATGAAAAATTTATATTTTGTATTTGTGTTACATATATGTATGTGTGTTTTTATTTTCAATATAGGAAATATTTTTATTACACAAAAGTTTCAACTCCATTTCTTTTTGCAATAAACGGACAAGCACAAAAAGTGCTACTCAAAAAAAAAATTGAACAAAAAAAAACCGGTTTTGAACCGAAAAAAACATTGAACCGTAACCGGAACGAAATTTAAATTTTCAAAACCGAAACGTAACCCGAAACGATAAAATTTTAAGAATGAAACCGAAAACCGGAACAAAAAAAATAAATTGCGGTTCGAAGCTCTGCTTGAGACATAATTGCAAAATTAAACAATTAATTTTTTTTCTAAAAATTCGTACATAAATAAATGCCACTTAAAAGTGTTGATCACTTTAAACAAATTTTTTTTTTATATTTTTATATGTTCTGCAAAGTGGTTATCAAACTTTTTAGTTTGTCAAAAATATTTTCGATTTTTTTTTTGTCTTTCTAAAATATGATAAATTTCTTTTTGGTCGAAATTAAAATTAAAAAAAAAAAAAAAACAATTTAAATTTTCATATTTATTTGACGTAAAAATAGAAAATTTTTAAAATGAAAATGGTGGAAAATGACTGAGTTATTCATAAATTTGATAAAAAAAATTCAAATTAAAATGAAAATGATTAGAGTAAAATATAATGAGAAAGCAAAAAATAAATGTTTATTTTTTTTTTTTTATTGAAAATTTGCCAAAAATGCGTCATCACCATCGGTGGAAACACATTACGAACGTGCTGTCCAAAAATTTTAAATTTCTTATTCAGATTTTCTTTTGAAATTCTCATTTTCCTTTATTTACACAAATGTTTATGTACATTTTTTTATTTATTTTAATATTAAATGCAATTTTTGAATAAATTATATTTTAACGATCATAACTGTCATATGTAGATATATCTTCATAACTTTTTCAAAATAAAATTCACAAAGTGTTGCTTCATATATGAAGAAAATATTGCAAATAGATATTTTTCCGAAAAATTAAAATAAATATTCTTTTTCTCAAATGTGCCTACAATAATTCATTTCCACATTTATTAGAGAATGTTAAATAAAATATTCATGTTTCCTGTAAATTTTAAACAAATTAACAAGTAATACTTATAGTTATTTGTAAAAAAAATTTGCAATTAATTTTATTTTTTCTTTATACGTAATTATTTTTTTTTTATATTTCATTAAGTACGGTTCCATTTATTTTATAAAGTTAAAATATATTTGAATTTAATTAACCTATAATACCTTTATATCCAAAGTTTTAATCAAATTTATTTGAATTTAAAGGAATAATTATTTATATATCTAGTTTAAAAACTTTAGATCTGTGACCATTTGAAATTATTTGAAATAAAGAAAACTGTTGTTTAAACGAAGTATCTAATTAAATGTTTTAATCAGGTTATATATTGGTTGAATTCTTTAATTTTAGTCTTGGTATATTTTATATTGCATATGGATAGTAATTCATATTATGTATTTATAATGTGCTTTTGATGTTTTATTATAATACAGTATTTTTTTTATAATAACGAGGAGATTTTTTCTTTTTTTTAAATTGATCAACTTCCCCCATTATCTAAAAATAAATTTTTTTATTTAGAAATATCAGAAAGTATTTAAGATCGTGTACAAAATATTTTTCCATATATGTAGCATTATACACACTATACGTATGATGATGTACGTACATATATAGCTAAATCTACCCACAGTATCAATGATGTATGATTTCAACAAAAAAATTAACATAATAAACATTATAATTATAAGGCGTGTGGCATAATTCTAGCATTAAATTTCTGGAAAATAAAAATGGAAAAAAAAAAAATTTAAACTACTTATTTTTGTTTAAATTTAGAATGATTTTACTCGAAAAAAAAAAACAATAAAAATATTTTTCCCTGTATCTATGTCCGTTTTATTCTATTTATTCGTGCATCATATTAATACAGAAATATGCATGATTTTTTTCTCCAATTTTTAATTTCTGGTTCGGACCGTAAAAAAATTGTTTCAGAAAATAAAATGTAATGTTTTTTTTGGTTATTTTGAAAAATAAATCAATATTTTAGATAGTGAAGTGATGTTGGTAGATAATTGAAAACCTTTTTCTACAAAAGGATAATGTTCTTATAGACGAATAAAAATTGAAAACAGTAGTTAGCGTTACGCTAATGAAAATAATAATACAAGACTTCTTTCTAATCAAATAGTTCTTTAAGCGAATAAAACGATGAGTATATTTTTGAATATGGATTTAAAGTTATTTTACAAGCGTGAAAAAAAAAATTAATATTTTACATTTCCTTGTTGTTATAAACCATTCATTGAGAAAATATATTGTCCGAATTACTTGGAAAGAAAAAAAAAACGGATTCGAACGAATAATATAATAATGATTTCACTATAAAATATTAAAAATGAAAACACAAAATATCAAAATTGGTTGACGTTCGCATACGAAGGAATATTTTACCAGTGTGCGCACGTTTGTTATATTTATTATATATACCTATATATATTTCTATAAATAAACACATCAGAAATTAAAATAATATTTATGATTTTAATTTTTATGTTCATTTTAATTTTTCTTATACACAATCTTCCAAAGAAGTATCTTGCAGATACTTTTATGTTAAAAACATTATTGAAAAACTATAGGAAATGAAATTCTTTTTGATATATTTATGTAAATAGGGTTAAAAAAAAAAATTTAATATCTATTGAAAACTGCGAAGTTCTAAATTATAAAACTTATTGATTATTATATTTCACAAAAAATCTAAAAATTACGAGAGAAAAAATTACGAATGAAAAAATTACGAATATTATAAGTAAATAGATAAGTATCATAGTGAAGGGTTGTTCTTAAAAATAGTAACACCACAAAAAAATTTTTTGATACTTGATTTTTTACCAGAAAGCAAGTTTCACTAATTTTAACTTTCAACAAGCATTACGTAGCCATATAGGTTTATATATTATAGTTCGAATATCATTTGTAATAAGGTTTTTTAACCACACAATAAGAATTTTCATTCAAAATAATACATATAAGGAAAAAAAAATATTTATATTTAATATTCCTGTCTTCATATTCTTCGTAAAGCTTTTAGATCTCCTTAAGTTTGTATATGGATCTTAGTTAACGAAAAAAATATGTATAGGCATTCAAAATTAATATTTCTATTATTCATCAATTTATTTCAGGTCGCAGAAAATTTAATGTTTTTTTTATTACCTTCAATTCAAACTAAAATTTTTGTTTCTTAATATTGCATGAAAATAAAAGCAATATTTTTGTTTTAAATTATATTTGATGTGTTTTTAAAACTAAAATTTATGCTTCCGGATTGTTTGCTAAGTTATTCATAAAAATAACATAATAATATAATGCATATAATTGGAAGAATCTATAAATATTTTTATTACTTATTATTATTATCCGAACATAGTGAATGGACTCGTCTAATTTAAGGTTGAAATAAATAATTATGTTAATAATTATTAAAATTTTACATACGTACAGTATGTACATTTTGTATTTCTGTTTCGATGATCTTATGATCGACTTATAATTGACAAAATGAATAAAAAATTATAAGGATTAAATAATGAGTATATAATATATTGTATTTTTATTTATATTCTTATATATAAACATCCAAAATGTGTTAAAAAATAGGTTCAATCAAAATATGCCTAGCCATAGTTACTCTCTAAAGAAAGTTGTTTAAGTTTAATTGCTGACGTACATATTATTTAATGTCAATGAATTTAAAAACTAAACTATAAATAATAATTAGTTTTTTTTTTCTTTCTTTTCAAATTAGACTCTATTAATTATTTTAAAATCATAGTGTTCTATATCTAAAACCTTGTATAAAATATATTAAAATAAAATGATTGATGATGATGGAATTAATTATGAAAAATAAATATTTTTTGTATTTTGTATTCAAAGTTTGTTTGATCTTTTCAATATGTAGGATTTTTTAATTTGGGATTCTATATTGCTTAAGCGGCTTATCACGTCATTCATAAAATAAATAGATTAAAAAAAAAAATAATTCATAGTATATGTGTGCCATTAAAAATTAGTTTAAAAAATTAATCCGAAGAATATATGAAGTCAAAAACTTCTAATTATAAAAAGCTGTTTTTTTTTTGCTAAAGAACTAGCATTTCAATTGTCAATGTTTAAAAAACCACGATTTGACGGATAGTTGTACAAAAATGTCCTCTTTTAAAACTAAAACCATGTTACTTAAACTTCTGTAATTTGTAAATGAACTTTAAGGAAGATTCACAATATTATTATTAAGTAAATTGATCTTTTATTTTTCTATTTGCTAGCACTTTATACCTAATTTACTTACACTTACTGGTTTGGGTTTGGGAATTAGAAGCTCTCAAATTTTACAAAAGTTTAAATGGACTCTAACGAAAATTAGTTTGTGATATGATATGAGTAGATAGATGTCGATTAGAGGAACTTAAAAAAATGATTACAACCCATAAATTCTCTTCAGAAGAAAATAAAATTTAAATAAATTTGAATTAAAAGAACACAGATTATAAAAATATTGATGTTCAAAATAACAATAGCATATAATGTAATTATTATAATATTATAATTTGTTTGTGAGTTCTATTAATTATTTTTCCAAGTTTTCCATAAAATTTTTTAAAAACTAACTGGGATAATTTTTAGTATTTTGGCTGACCATCCGTACAACATTAAAATAATTAAAACTATAGTAAATTATTAGTTCGTTTGAAAGCTATTTTATATTCTGTTCAGTTTCATTGAAATTGAAGAATAAAATTAAATGTCTTTGGACTATATATGATTTCGAATTTCGGAATGACGGAATTTTTCATCAAACTATATTTATATAAGAAGCTTTTCAATATGTACATTCGTCGTCGGTCGACTGAAGAATCCTAAAATGATCTGAAGTACACGAGAGAATTTTAAATCAAATTTTTTTAAAGGGCTCTAAATTTCGAAATGCATTTTTATTACAATTTTTATTTTTAAAAATGATCATATTAAATCATAATTTTATTTTTACTCAACTTGGTATGGAAAAAATTTTTGTTTTATTTTTATATAGAATTTTGTGTTCTTATAACTTAGAAACAGAAATTTTTTATAAATTCTAATTTAAGATTTTTGTTTATTTTCTACCAAACAAACAAGAAAAAAAATGATTGAAAAAAAAATTTGTTTATAATGTTGGGGAAAACTTTTTTCTTATTTCGTTGTTTATGTTGAATGAAATAGAACAGATTTCAAAAATTTTTACAAGCTGTGATTTATTGGAAAAATTAATAGAAAAAAAAAATAATTCTTTATGTAAACATTCAAATAGAAAGAAAAAAAAAATAACTTTTTTTCTATAAGAAATCCGAGAAATATGTTAAATCACCTCTGGAGCCTTTAATTTTAATAATGTCTAAAAAATATTTGAACATACCATTATTTTCGAAGCCAAAATGTGAATAAGGAAAATGCATTTTAATTGCTGTCTTTCAAACAACTTAAGCAAACAGAGATTGGAACATCTTATGATGATAATATAAAAAAATTTCTCGCCAGTATCTATTGTACTAGATTAGATGGAAATATGAGATTAATTTAAAGTGGCATAAAAAGGCACATCAAATTATCAAAGATTATGGTTCATTTTTCTAATTGATACTTTGTTCCTGGATGAAAATTAGCTTTATTAGGAATTAAATTAATTCAATTTTATAGAAATTATTTTTTTTCGTTATTCAAGCTTTAGACATTACTTGTTTAAAATTATTATAAATCTAGAAAATCTTATAAGAATTTACCAAGCCTAGTATTATATGGAAGGTGCCAAACAAAATGACATTAACTGCAGGTTTACTAAGACGGATGATCTTAAATTTTATTGAAAATCATTTTAGGAGGTACCTTCCTATTTCTATGCCATTTAAAAGTGTATCGTTGTGTAGAGGTGTCACACAAGATCTTAAGGTAGTTATTATGGTTATGTCGAAGAATTGAACATCTTAATAAAATAATGTAATCGATTTCTGATTCGGTCTGTCTTTAATACTTATAGATGCTTTCAAACACAGCAGAATTTCTTCAAATATTACACTGAGTAGTATTTGGGTAAAAGATACGTCAAGTTTGAATCTCAGCCAAATCGGATAATTCTTTATAAAGTTATGAGTAAATTGGATCTTACTTAATCGAAATTACAAGGCTATTAGCTACCAAATTTTTTTAGCTGAGAATTCGAAACTAGCTGGCTTTTTAAAACTAAAAATATTTATAAATTAAAGTATAGAATAAAAATAAAAATCAGTTTTTTTTAATTAACATGAAATTCTAGCGAGAATTCAACAAGGATCTAGTGATTCCATTTAAAAAATATTTATATATATATATATATTTATATATAAATTATTATTATTATAAGTTTAGCCTGACACCGAGAAAAATATGTAGCAAAATAAATCAGTATTTTATTCAAAATTAAAAACAAAAAAAGTATGTGAATCGGTTCTAGCTTTAATGGGTTCAACGAATGATTTGTATTAATTTCCCGATTTTTGTGATCGTTAAAAAAAATTGGATGTTTTTATTTTCCTTTCCACCACAGTTTTAAATTCAATTTAAAACAAAAAATAAAAATATTTCATAATAATTTATTGCTTTTTATTTTAAAATATTTAAAATATATTTAAAATATATGATATAAATATAAACATAATATACTATGGATATATAATATGTATATATATACATTCGGGCATATTTATATATATTTGATTTATACATATCAAAGTAAAATGCCTGTTAAAATTTTGTAATTTATTAATTTTTCATTCTTACCTACAAACAATTTATTTAATTTGAAAAAAAAAAATTTTTTAATTTTTCTTTTTAATAATATTGCTTTTAATGAGTAATTAAAAACATTAAAAATATGTTTTTTATTTTTTTTTTGAAATAATCAATTTTCGCACATTGATCGTAGAACATTCCTAGAAAATTTTTCCGTTTTCGACACTGAGATGCAAAAATTGAAACCGTTCTGTTCAGTTTGAAACAACGCGAAATACTGCACCCACACTTAATAAGTAATTTTTTTTTTTGAATTTTCAGAAAGAAAATTTTCCTTATTAAAAAAAAATTTTCATTTTTGAAAAAAAAAAAAATTAAAAATAAAAAAAATTATTTTTTATAGCATCAAAAATATAAAAAAAAATTTATTCAAAATTATAAGATCTAAAACTTTTTAATTTGGGCTAAAATATATATTACAGGTGACTACAGAGTAGTTCAGCAAATTCGCGAGAAAGTGGAAATGTATTCAAAAATTCTTCATACATAGGATTTGTATTGTTAATGATTGAGAAAATATTAATTGTATGTCACAACACTCAGACAAAAAAAAATTTGATGTTAATAGTGTTTGAGATTTAATTTAAAAAAAATTGGTCAAAAACCACATAAAACTTAGCATTAAATATGATAAAAATATTGTATAACAGTTTCCATTCGACGGCGACGACAACGCGAGCGCGACATAGATATTTTTGCTATATGTTGAATTCGATTTAGTTAAATTATTATTTTTAATAATAAACCTATATTATGTTTCAACTTTCGTTCACCTTTGATTGATTAAAAATGATGTCCCTAAATATAAAATTCCAAATTTTAATCCAACTACATTTTTTCAGATTCATTGCGTCTTGAAGACTATTCTAAAGATGATGTCAATTTTGTTTTCATTTAAAAAAAAAAATCATATTCGGCTTTATGTATTTGTAAATTATAGTTACTTTTTAAAAAGCGAAGTTTATAGAACATGAAAAAATTGTAGGGAAATTAGTTTTTAAGAATGAAAAGCACGCGTACTAGGAATTATAAAGACACAATATGTTCAAGCACCCACCCATCTTCTCTCTTAAACCATAAAATTCATCTTAGAAAAAAAAAAAATGTTTTTCTTTTTGAAAATTGGCACCTTCCCCTCAATATGATTACAGGTTAATGGAGAGGAAAAATAGATTTTCATTTAGTTGTTTCAATTTCTTAATATAAAAAGATTTATATAGACAAATAATATTATGGAAATATGTATATGTATATAATATATGTGATAATGTAATAATTAATAGATATATATTGTAATAATAATAAAAAAATTATTTTTAATTTTGCATAAAAAAAAAGAAGAAAACAACCATATGTATGTATGTATGTACATTTGGAGAAAAATTTTAAATTTCTGTGCAATATAATAATTAATAAGTGAAATCCATATTGTACGTTATACAAATCTGTCAGAATAATTCTACATGTGCTGTAAATTTAAAGATCAATTACTATTTCTTCCTCAACATATATTATATACGTATATTATATATATGTATACATATAAAATCATGAATCTGTAGTTCATAATTAATTATCAAAACTACAAATAATAATTGTGCAATAATTATTTAATTTTTTCAAATTGTTTTAATAATTAAAAACATAAAATAATCTATGTAAATTGAATAATTTTTAATTATGTCTAACTATGTTTTATCATTGATTTTAAAATTTCCAAATTTTTAATTTTAATGTCCGAAAAACTTTAATTTTGATAGGGTCCCTAAACCAAAGTTTGAAACATCGATTGAATACTCGTCTGGAAAATTGTTCAATTTTATTACAATCATATTGACAATATAATAAATATAAAAAGTGTTTTTTTGGATAGGAATGTTGTAATTCGATGGACTACAGATAACTAGAGATAACAGATAAATTAAATGCTAGCAAATGTGCTGGAGATTATTAATAAATGTAATTATTTCCCTAGCCGTTAGAAAATTCTCGAGAATTATTCACTTTGGCTCTTAAAACTATTTTGATTATATTTAGACAGAAAGTTTGATTTAAAGAATTTTTCTGGGCAATTATAAAATTTTGAACTACATTTTTCATCTTCTGATAATTCTGATTTAATTTAATAAAATAATGAAGCTTAATTAAATTAAACAATATAAAATCGAAATAGTGTAAGTATAAGTTTTAAAAAAAAATGTTCATTCAATTCAAAAAGTTGCATTCATCTGATTAGTTTCACTTCCTGATTTAGATATTAGTTCAAATATACATATCTATATATTTATATATAATTTTTTTTTATATCGTCCATAAAAATGAAAAATAATATTTATATAAATATTTTCTTAGCATGCAATTTATTATTCAATATTTTACGTTAACATTTTTCTCTACTAATTTTCAATTATTATAACAAGTGCTAAAATTTGCATAGTCTGAACTAGGAGGCTGTAAAAATTGTATCGTTACTATAACCATAGAAAAAATCGAGAATAGAATAGAACGTTAGGAACTTTTGGCTGATTAAGATTGGAATTTGAAATTATGAAAAATGAAATTTCCTTTATCTTATAAAGAGAAAACTCAAAATTCAATTTACTTCAAAATTTAATTTTATTAAGGCAGAAAAATTTTGAAAATTTAAAATTAAAATTAACAAAAAAAAAAAATAATTTCATTTTTTCCAAAATATTCTAATTCCCAAAAATAGCGTTATAAATTTTCCAACTTACACAATTCTACTTAAAATTTTCATGTTTACAAATAGTCATCAAGGTTATGGAAAATTGTAAAAATTCAGATTCTGTATTTATTAGACTTATAATTTTCAGAACTTTAACAACTTTAATATAGAAAAGCTTTAATTATAAATTTGAACATTTGTCACTAAATCTAAATAATTTTGTTTGATTTAATCTAATAATTTAATTATATGTATATGTTTCTGAGAATTCACAATTTAAAAATATTAGGTATAAAAACTAATGGAAATTAAAAACGGAGTTTACTTTTTATTGAAACTACTTGTAAAATATATTAAAATTTCAAATAATGAAGCAAATATTTGTAATTGTTGCACTTATTTGTGTGGTAAATTCATTATCCTCAATAAAAGCCAATAATGGACGACTGTTTTCGATAAATAAACAAGATCCGTCGATATTATCAAATCAAAAGCAAGGAATTTCTGATGTTAATTTCGGACAGAATCAAAACACAAACAATAATAATGTAGGTCGAAGAAAACGATCTGCTCAAATGGACAGATTACCAGAGCAAGCAATGGGTCAAATGTCTGATATGGCTCAAAAAGTACAGATGGGTGTACAAGGAGCTCGAATGGGTGCACAAATGGGAATACAATTGGCGAATAAAGCTGCTGAACAAGCAAATACTGCTGCAAATCAAATGCAAAGTCGAATGAAAAGATCAATAAGATATAATTTTGAAAAAAAAATATTTCCGAATCAAAATATTGCAGGTAATTTGTTTCTTTCTTTTTTAATATGTAGTTTTTGTACGGAATGAATTTCTCTTGTAAAATGTACAAAGGACTGGAAAACCTACGTAGGTACATGAAAAAAAAAAATTAAATGTACATACATAATTTATTTTCATATATTTATTTTAAAAATTTTCTTTTTTGATCAGTGAATTGTTTATTGTAAAAATAATTATTTTATTACATATTGGCCAATAGGTTTTTTCATTTTATTGATTAAAATTTAAATACATTTTTAAATATGATGTAATTTTTCATATCGGCCGTCGTAAAAATAAAACGAACTCGACTGCAAAATTGCATATAATTTCTATTACAATAATAAAGTAAATTAATTTTTGGTTCGAAGGTTTCAGTATTCGGAACAAACGCGATGTACTACAAAATATTGGTGATGCAGCAATGTTAGCAGGTATGAGTGCTGTCGGAAAATTGAGTGATGTTTATGAAAAAGGTATTTCATTTGATTATGCACAAAATGCAAATTTAAATGTGTTTGGTAAAGAGTTTGGTTTGGACCATAGTATAAATCTTGGAGGCGTTAAAAAAACTGAAGAAAATAATGACGATTTTCGACGACGAAAGAGATCTGCACCATGTAATAAACGTAGAAGCCGGACAACGACCGAACCTGCAGACACTGAAACTCGTAAAAAACGTGAAGTGTCCGAAAGTAGTGAGAACGGACCCATTTGGAAAAGTATTGAAAAAATGAATGATCTAGTTGCAAGTTTTTTGTCCAAAATGTCTGAAACGCTTACAAAAATTAAGAATAAAATTCAAGAAGCTTTATCAAATAAACGTCAAAACGGAGAAGATGAATCATAAAAATTTCAAAGATTCAATAATCAAATTTTATTATAAATATGTATGTGTTTCATTAAAGTTTTATTTTGAGGATTAAAAATTTTTGAATTTATCGTATGATCTGTACTGTACATCATATTAGTGTAATTAGAATAATAAGTTCTAAATCAACAGTACTGTAAATTGCTGCTACTGCTATTGAGCGAAAAATAAAATAAGATGGACATAGGAAACAATCAGTTATAGTACTAATAGTTTATGACGATTAAACTAATAAACAAATAGTTTTTTTTTTTGATTTTTTTCTCATAATTCAATTCGAACACAATTTTAAAACGAAGTTTGTTAGCTAGGTACATCCCAACAAATTCTCATGCTTCTTTCACATTTTAGCTATGGATTGAATATTAAATTAAACTTATTTTATGATTGGTTTTTACAAATCGAAGGGTACTCATGATTTATACTTACTGACTTAAAAATTATAAATACCATTAACGTTTCTCTTTTATTTACTGTTTTAAAATACTAATTTTGTTTACTTAAAAATAACATCATTAGATCTAGACAAGAACTTAATAAAATCTAGACAAATAAAAAGTTTAGTTTGGAATCATAAAAAAAAAGATATGATATGAACATAATTAAAATGGAACTGTCTAAAACAAACATGCAAAATTATGTTATCATTAATTTCGAAAACTTTTTCTGAATGCCCATTAAAGAAGATTAGTACATATCCTGGAAAAGATCAGACACTCAACATATTAAACATAACATAAAGCAAATAAAAAGATTGTTTTTTCTTTGTCTGTTATTGGGTTGATAAAAAGGACTGAAGTGACAAAAATATCGTGGAAAAAGGTCCTCTTATAAATAAACTATTTCGGATACTAATTTTTAGCATGAAGAAATTACTCTCTTCCAAACAGATTCCGAACTTTTAATTCCGAAATAAATAAAAACCAAAAAAAACAAAATGTATCAGATTTAAATCATACTATTATAGTAAAATATAATATAAATAAAAAAAAAATATATCATAAAAATTTACAGAAATAAACATATTTATTTTTGGGCTGGTCTAAATATTTAATAATTTTAATCTGTTGAAATTTTATCAAAAGTTAAATACCTACATAATAAAATAAAAAAATTTAATTTTTGATCAAAAAAAAAATAGTAAAATATTATATTTAATATAGAATACATCAAGTCGGTTATTCAGTTTTCTTTTAATTTTCTTTTGTTATGGATTTAGATGAAATTTTAGAAGAGATAGACGAATTCGGCTCATATCAGAAACGTAATTACTTCTTAATATGTTTGCCGGTCTTATTTGCTGCTGCTAACAGTTTGTCATATGTATTTTCGGCAGGTATGCCAAACTACAGGTTAGTACAACTTTTATACAATCTTTCTAGTCAAACATGGGTGTTCGCTTGTGGCCGAAAGAAAGCTATTTGAGAAAAAAACATTTTGCCTAATGTAATCTGAGAAAAAGTCGATTCGCAAAAGTCCAATTTCGTTAAATAGATAGTGGTGTTATTCAAAATTTACACACTTTGACTCCTATAAATTTGCATAAACACCCTTTTTATTATATACATCACATCGAAATAATAAAATAATTTTAATTAAGAATATTCTAGATTCTGGACAAAAATAAAATAAAATTGTTAAATCAACTTTTTTCTTCTATATATTTTTCTTTTTCTGTTGCATCCTCTGAAATAAAAACTAAAAATTTAACTTAATAATAGTTTTAAAGTTAAATTAGTTTTTTAATATATGTAATTCAATTTATAATTTTATTTTAATAATTTTTATTAAACAATAAGCTTTAATTATAAGTATAAACTATATGTGCTAACCTAATCAGTCCTAATTGTACAGAACATTGATTCCATTTATGCATTGATTTAAAGTTACTAACTATTACAATGCATATTAAAAATAATAATTTATAATTTGTAGAACTGTTTATTTTTTAAATGTCTTAATTAATTAAAAGTAGTAAATTGAATTTGAGAAATTTATTTTTGCAAAGCGTCTTCATTACACATTCGAAGTGAGGGCAAAAAATTGATTATATGTGAGTAATGTCGATTGAATGGACATATTCTTTAAAGTTCGAACGTCGGTCGATTGGTGGAAACATAAATAAATAAATATTAATAATGAAAGTATTTTGAAAAATTGATAAACAGGCTCCGTACTTCATTTATGCAGTACATACAATGTTCTGTATTTTTATTTATTTGCCTGCTAACTATATTCCAAAATAAATAAGAAAAATTTTAAGCTACACGATTTTATTATTTAAATATGTACTAAAAAGTAGAAAATAAAATGCAGTATAATTTGCGAATCCAAGAAAATAATTTTTTTATGTTAGAAAATTTATTGGCATGAATATATTTAAATAAAAATGAAAATCGTGAACAAAAGACAATATTCGTTTTATGAGAACCCCACGATTTTATTTTTAGTTTTAGCGTGTCAACAAATTTTCTAACATAAAAAAAATATATTCTTGGATTCGAAAATTATACTGAGTTCGATTTTTTACTTTTTAAAACATGTTTAAGTAATAAAATCCTCTAACTTAATTTCTTTTTATTTAGGCTTAGTATGCTGACACAAAAAAAGTAGTACGCTGTGGAAAAAAATGAGATTTTTCATATAAATTTTTGCTGCTGAAAAATGTTTGAAAAATTTTTTTTTAGTTTTTGCTTTGTAGTACCATAAAGAAAGTATAAATAAGAGAAATTCAGTCCATACAAAAAGTTCAAATTTTAAAATGTTTAAAAAAATTAGATTGATATCCCAGTCTTATTATGCGGAGAGAACAAAGAAAAAAATGTCTCAAAAACATTCTCTTCAATGAATTTTTTGCCAGTAGTGATAATAATAAATTCTAAATTTTTATTAATTATTGATATTGTGCATTATTTATTTCTTCTATGTATTTGTATTTTGCTTTTTTTGTGAGTATAAAAAAAACAAAATAGAGAAATTTTATTTTCTCTATTTTTTTGGGATATCAATAATTATGAAAAAAAATAAAAAATTCAATTTGTACAATTTGTATAGGACTGAAATTTCTAGATATACATATTTTTTGGTAGTACGCTGATAAAAAAAAAAAATTGTTTACTGGGTGACAAAAAATCTATTTTGCAGCTTCTTTTTTGCAAATATTTTTCTACCCAGGAAGATAAATGATTGCAAAAACTTGACATTACAAAAAAAGTTTGTTTGATTTGTTTATTATTGGGTAAGAATAATAAAAAATTAATAAAAATAATCAGATGCTTGTGTCAAATAGTTGTCAAAATTTATCAAACATTTTTCAGATATTTTTCAGTGATATTTTTTGCAACCTTTCTTTTTTCACAGCGTACTAAGCCTTATTTTTATTTATTTATTTTTATTTAAAATTTTTAAGTCTCCAACTTTAAAACATAAGAGCATCAATGTTTATTTGATTGAGGCTAAGCATTATTTTCGACAACTAACTCTAATACGTACAAATTTCAAACAAAATTTATTTTATGACCACATCCCGACTCCTTATCACAAGTGAGAGCTAAAGAGTTTTTTAGGTTCCTACAAGCGACATTGACCGTTGACCCTTGTAACAATCTTCATCGAAATCCATTGAAAATCATGTGAAAAAATACAAGACAAAATTTATCATTATTTACTATTTAACATGAAAATTTATATGTAATTTAATTTTAGTAATGAAAAGAAAACTAAAATAAATACAATTAAACTATCTTCTTCTTCTAGGTAATGAGTTCTATAACTAAAATTTTGAGTATAGTTTTATAGTAGGTACCTACTGAAATTAAATTATAGATCAAATTCGATAAATCGTGTAAGAACCTTACGATAAGTAAGATGCATTGCTGCATAGAATAATTTAGTAATTTTTTTTAGGACTATATCGAAATCCATTCTAGGAAACAAAAATAAGATAGATATTGATATTTAATATTGTTTATTGATTAATATTTAATAATAAGTTTTGTTTTCCAATTATTATACTTTGTATATAATATCATTTAATAAAATTTTTTTTATTTATAAAAATATAGAAGAAACATTTTATGTGGGAGAATATAATAAAATAAGAATTATTAAAAGTATTTAAAAAAAAATATCCCTCAATTATTTTTCTATTAGCTTTTTAATATAAACTGTATCTTACTAAAGCATTTACCTATTTTCTTAGAAGAGGAAAATTTGACGGGAATTTTAATTAAAAAAAAAAAATAAATAAAAATTTTATGATGAAAATTTGAAATGAAGAGAATAACAGACTTTATCAATAAGAGTATTTGAAGAAAATATCTCTCATTAAATATAGTTTTTAATAATATGTTTTACCTACTTATTTATGTAATACATTCGTGTGTCTCATAGAATTTTCTTTTTTTTCACTTAATGGGAAATTTGTGAAAATAAAATTTGGGGCCAAAAAAATATTTTTATACAAAATATTAAAATATTTTTTAATTGTAAGAAAAATGTTTTAAGAGATACACTTTTTTTTTTTTTTACTTTAAATGGATTTTGATCATATTTTGAAAGAGATTGGAGAATTTGGTTTATTTCAAAAAAAGATTTATTTTTTAATTTGTTTGCCAGTTTTATCTAGTGCTTCTATTGGTTTATCATACGTATTTACAGCTAGTTTTCCAAATTACAGGTAGGTTAAGACATAAATAGAACGCGAGTTATGAAAAGTTTTTTTTTAAGAATTTCTCTTTAATTAAATTTTTGCTTGTCATTTCTCATGAATTCAATATTAAAATTTTTGAAAATATTTAATATTAATAAATTTATTTTGTTTTTAAAGATGTTACATTCCAGAATGTGAAGATTATAATAATACAACTTACTCAATAAACCAACGTTTACAGCATGCACTGCCAGGCCAGCAAGAACAAGATTTTTTTAAACCAGAAAATTGCCTAAGATTTCGTCCCAAATATCATGTGAACAAAATTGATTATGAATGTCCGAATGATTTATTTATAATTAATGAAACACTAAAATGTGATAAATGGATATTCGATGATGAAGTTACGATATTGAATGAGGTAAAATTGTTTATAAAGTATTTTTGAATTTTATAAAAAAATTACTATTTCAGTGGGAATTAACCTGTGACGAAAATGCATGGAAACTAGCAATGGTAATTTTTTTTATAAATTTTGATAAATAAAGTTTATTCACATTTTAGATTTAAATACATTTACGACTTAAGTCATGGATATCAAATGAATAAATCAATCAAATCTCTTAATTGTAATCAACATGTACCAATAACAGTTCATGGTTTATTTACTTATCAACCATCTAACAATCCATAAACAATTCAAATGTGTTAAAATGATTTAAAAATTAAAATGATTAACCCAAAACCCATAAAGTAAAGTTGAATAGAATTTCACTTGTAGTCTAAAAAGTTTTCTTTAACAACATTCTTCGTATAATTAAAAACATCAATAGGTACATTTTTTGAAAACTTTTGAATTTTTTAGGTCGGTACAACTCACTTTGCCGGTTTAGTTATTGGTACTATGACATCAGGATTTCTAGCGGACAAGTAATTAATTAAACACACGTAAATATTTTCTTAAATTTTAATACTGTTTTTTGATATTTTCAGATTTGGTCGAAAAATTATATTTATTTTGAGCATAGTTTTTATGTCAATAACTGGAATATTTCAAGGTGTTGCATGGAATTATTATTCTTTTTTGGTATTTGCTCTTCTAAACGCGATAGGAACAGCAGCTGTATATCCATTGGCATTTATAATTGGTGTAGAAATGGTAGGGCCTTCAAAAAGAGAAATGTCTTCAATAGTGTTAAATTATTTTTATGCAGTTGGTGAAGCTCTAGTTGGGCTTGTTGCTTATTTATGCAAAAATTGGAGGTAAGTGTTTCGTTGGTTCTTTTGAACATATATTTTTAAAATATGAGGTATTTGAATTGTTTTAAGGCTTATACAGTTCGTGATATCAACTCCACCATTACTATGTGCTGTTTATTATTGGTTTGTCCCAGAATCTGTAAGATGGCTGATAGCCAAAAATAAGCGCCAAGAAGCAATTGAAATTATTAGAAAAGCTGCAAAAGTTAATGGCAAAAACATTTCAGAGAGTTTATTTACTGATTTTGAAAGAACTTCAAAGCTATTGGGGTCACATACTGATGCTGGATCAGATACAGTAGAGGAAAATGGTGAATACTTTAACACTTTTAAAAAAATGTTAAAATCAAGAACATTACTGGCTCGTTGTTTAATATTACTTTACATTTGGTGCGTTTATTAATTAATATAGTTTTACTTGATTTTCATGTCGATATTTTCCTAGGGCCGTCAATGCGTTTGTGTTTTATGGTTTATCATTGAACTCTACCAACTTAAGCGGAAATAAATACTTAAACTACGCATTGGTTTGTCTAGTTGAAATACCTGGCTATACCTTAGCGTGGGTAAGATTTTAAAGTTTTTATTTAAATAATATATTATAGGTATTCTTATGTCTTCTTCTTTTTTTTTAAAGATTGTATTACAAAAATTTGGACGAAGACTTTCTCTAAGTGGGTCAATGTTATTATGTGGACTTACATGTGCTGCTGGAGCTTATGTTCAGGAAGGTAATAGAAATTGCTGTATCATAAATGTTTAGTGCCATAAAATTATTTTAAATTTTTTTTAGAAACACGCTGGGTTGGAATAACATTATTCTTAGTTGGCAAATTAGGCATAACTTCATCATTTACTGTATGCTACACCTACACAGCTGAAATGCTTCCAACGGTATTTCATTATTTTTATATTTTCCAATAATTTATATTGATTTCTAAATTTTCAGATAATCAGGAGTGGTGGGGTTGGATGTATGTCAACATTTGCTAGGTTGGTCTTAGGTTCTGGTAAATTGCTTCATTAAAATATGTTCTTATTCTTATTATGATAGAATTTTTTAGAAGTCTACAAGAAATACAACATTGTGCAATTGATTAATAAAGTATTTCCATCAAAACTTATAAACTTTTCTAATAGCTATCGCACTCCCTACACTTCAATTACATAAATTGAGATCTGAATATTTTATACCTGTGTTTATGTTGGAACTGCAAAGCTGCGATAAACGAAAAGAGCTTGATAAGAGCGTAGATAAAAGAGTTGAATGTCGCTTATCTCTGTGAAGCATCCTTCTTAGATAATAAAACTAATGTCAATGACTTTTGGAGAATCTAGTTGATTAAGATTTTCTTTAAAAAGTTTTTTCTAATAAAATAATCATGATTTTTAACCCCAATAATAAATAGAAACATGATAATAAAAATTTAGATATTGAGTTTCATCTTATGTTATTAAACTTTTTTCTTATAAGTATTATCAAATTATTTTATCATTGATTTTGTTTCATAGATTTGGAGCTATGGTTGCGCCTTTTGTAACACTATTGGTAAGCTTAGATTATATTATTATTTTATTATACTAAGGAATTCTCAAGCAAAATATTTTCTAGGGAATCTATTATAAACCATTGCCACTTATGTTATTTGCTGCAGTATCTTCTTCCGGCGCCTTATTAGGATTAATGTTACCGGAAACTTTCAAACAAAAATTGCCTAATACGGTAAAATATAATAATAAAAAAAAAACAGATCCTTTTGAATTATTTTTTATATCATAGGTTAAAGAAGCAGAAAATATAGGCTCCACAAAGAGCTAACATCAACATAACCTTTTTAATTTGTTTGCCAAGGGATGGACAACAAGAATGAGCCCGTAGTCTTGTTCCTACGCTGTAATTATTTTGCACTGATATTTTGGTAGAACACAATACTTGGACTTGATAAAATAATTATATATTTTTTAAATTTGTTGAAAATACATTATACTAAAAGTTATAAAAATTTAACTTGTTAATTTTTGAATGTAATTCTTGAATAAAAGTACATATTTAGTATAACAGTTTTTTTATTTATCCAAGTGGAGCTGAGTAATTTTGAAGATATCCAAATCGAATTATATAACAATATAACATAAGATAATAAATCTCGAAAATTTTTATCATCGAAAGAAAATTGTTTGAAACCTGAAAATAAATGAATAAATCGAGTATAACAAATAATCCGAAAATCATGTATGAGTAACTCAATATTCGAATCATCTTTTATTTCTATTCGAAAATAAAATAAGAAAATATATAAAAAATAAAATAAAATATAATATTAGAAACTTGTAATAAGAGTGCGTAAATTTTAAAATTTGCATTGCAGCACACACATAAGGTAGAAAAGTTTAATTATTAACTATGTAAGGAAAACTGGGTTTGTAAATTTTTTTGTATGTTCATTTTAGCTATTAGTAAAACACAATGTAGTGTTTTAGTTCTAATTCTCATAGCAACCAACGCAATGACGTAAGACCATTAGATATTAAAAATCACTAAAAATACTAAGATCAATCGCTACATGCTGACAATTTTCAAATTTTGTAAAAAAAAGTCGAATTATCAGTTTCACAAAGTTTTTTATTTTTTTTTGAAATTTAATTTTTTTTATGTTTGCGCTATCATTTGCCATCGATTATGTTTTAACTTCTTATAATTGAGGATAATTTTCAACAATAAACTCAATAAAATTGTATCATAATTTTTTAAAATTTTGATTTTTATCCTCTTTGTCAAAAGCTTGTTGAAGCTAAAAATAAAAAAAAAGTACAACAGGAATAATGAGTTGAATAAAAATATAAAATTAGTTTAAAAAAAACAGCTGATCAATCTGAAACACACATGTACCATGTACAGGAACACTAAAAGATGAGATTTTTTTCAACAAAATTCTTGTGCAACTTTTCCAAATTAAAAACCAAACATATAAATTCGATGTAGGAGTCTATTTATTTATGTAAGTTATAGAACAAATTCAAACACTAAAAATTTCGAAAAATTTCATCTTGTAACGTTATGCCCTTAATATCAAGAACTTTTGATTTTATTTTAGGCGGGCTAACACAGTCACTTTAATTTCACCGAAAACAGTTTATCTGATTAAAATCTTCACCAGCCCAATATATATTTTTTTTAATTCACATTAATTAAACTGAATTAAATTAATCAAAATTTAAACTTAACTGGAATAAAATTAATAATAAATAAAATTTGATTTTTTATTTTTTCTTAACCCTGAGAAAAGTGCATATTTTCAGGCCTGAGAATTTGGTTTATACATTTGTTTAAAGTTTTTGTTGTATTGAAGAATTTGATGATACATGCTCTTTAATATGTTCCTGATACATGTTTTTAATACTTTTTGTGATACATGTTTTTGTTAAAATTATAAAATTCATTTTGGAGCAATTAAAACACAAAAAATTATATTTCTTGGGTTAAAAAAAATTTAGTTTACCTTAACTGCTCTAGAGCTGTCTGTAATCTTCCTGTCTTAAAGTTTCAGGTATCATCAACTGGCAAATCTGGTCCAACTTATAATTTCAGACGATCTAATTCTTCACTTCAAGGTAGCACAAGATCTTCGGATGCAAGTTTACTTCTAATTATTTATGTTACTTAAGTTTAAATTCATTAATTTCTTCTTGAAGCACTTTTATTGCATCACGGCATATCATTTAATTGTTGTATTTTTGATCATTTAATTGTTTATCGCTTAAATGAATTTTCTTCCGATCTAGGCCCCACACTAAAATTTAAATAAGAAAAAAAAAAGGAATTGGATTTTGGATTTAAAATATTACATGCAAAACTTAACGTAAAGAATTTCGATGGAACTGTGGAACTGTATCCTTCAAGAAGATCCGAAATATAACAAAAATAGTTATTAATTTTCCTTAATAAAATTTGAATATACAAAAGAGCTGGTTGGGCGTTTATAATCCTAGTGTAATCCCCGGGGTACATTGAGATTATTCATATTCCGAAAATATTAATCTAAAAAAAAATTTTTTAATTTAGAATTTAGGCCCTAATTTTAAAACCAAAACAATAATTTTTAATCAAAAATTTTGAAGTAAAAATCTAACGTATATGTACATGATTGTACAATAACCATAGGTAAATCAAATATCATGTGTACAGAAGTTATTAATGATGGATAATAATATTCAATATAAGAATAATAATATGAGATTAAAGGAAAAATTATAAGAAAGTTATAAAGAAAGAGTTTTTATTAAAATTACGAGCCCTGACACTTATTTTCAAGTTTTTGTTTAACATTTTTATATTTTTCTTTATTAACATTTTTTTACTTTTCTTCGTTTGTTTTATATATTTCTCATTGGAAAGACTTTCAAAGACTTTTTGTGTCTACTAGATATTTACCAGTAATGGTATGTGGAAGGCAATTGAAGCTAGATAATTTTAGCATTTAGAATTTTGACGGTACGATGAAGAGAAGTGTCAGAAATTGTTATTGAAAGTCATAAAAATAGATAAGAACGCTGCTTTTTATCCAATAACCATTGTTTCGTAGGTTTTTATTATTTTTTATAGGTACTAAAAAGAATTATTATAAATATTGTTTGTATTTTATTTAATACACATTTAATATAGTTATTATATTTATATATCATTATTTTATGTACATGATGTTTAATGAACGTCAGGGCAAGATTTTCAACTAAAGGTAAATATGTATATTCAAAAACAAAACTCTTTTTTTTATTATTTATGTATTGCAAATTTTATTGTTTTTTTTTTTAATTTTTTAATAAGTAAGTTATTAATATCATATAATAATAAGTTTATTACAATATCTATGATTAAATATTAACAATAATTTAGAATTTGATATTATTTAAAATAGAATGGTTATTTGGTAAAAATGTACAATTAATCGACGAGAAATTGTAAAAAAAATGTATGTGCAATCTACACAACTTTTACATGTACAGTACATGTTATAATTATATTCTCAAAATATTTAATAGAACTTTAACAGAAATAACCGATTTAGAATTATACCGAATAAAAAGTAATAGTTTCTCACTCATTACCATCAAGTTTTCCAATTGTTTGGGAAAATATTGAAATATTTTATTTCTGGACATGAAAAATAAATCATGAAATGGAAATATGAATTAATTTAAAGTATTTATTTACAAGTCGATCCCAGTCGTTTCGCTCTAGCCCGGTCTTTATTAATCTTTATTAGTCTCTATTAGTCTTGAGTTCATACAAAAATCCCATACAAAAAAAGTACTTTCAAAAACCCATATTCGGACTATCACGAAAATTGAATAAAAAAATTAGCCAAATCGGTCAAGTCGTTCCCAAGTGATGCGCTTAGCAACGAACAACATTTCGCTCTTGCTGATTTTTGATTCTTTGATTTTTTACGCTGATATTTAAAAAAAATTATACTTATATACACATTTCTTTTTTTATTATTAATAACGGGTTTGCTCTTCTTTACTTTTCAATCGAAAATCACCACGAATCGTGAAATCATCCAAACTAATCAAGGATTGAATAAAAAAGAATGATTCAAAGAACATAAAAATTTCTATGTAAAAGAACATTATAAGTCTCGACAAACTATAAATTGATTGAATCAAATAAGTTACAAATAATATTTAAGAGTATATAGTATATAACATTACAAATGTATATAGGTACGAAATTTCGTAATAAAGCCCAGTTGATGTGCTGCATGTCACACGAAATAATCAGAAAAATTAAAAATAAAAATATTTTATTTATATGACAAGCAAAAAATAAGTGTTTAACTTTTAACTCATTAAAAGTCTATAACTACAACTTTTTTATTTATAATTTTGACGAAATTCTTAAATTTTATTTTAAATATTCATAAATACATAATGTACATGTAACTAATTTTTTTTTTTTTTTCGAACTCAAAATTTGAAACATTGAGCATATAAAAAATACAACAAAAACTAAATTAAAAAATTCAATAATACTAAGCGATCCTTGCATAACCTCCAAGTAAAAAGAAAAACAAATACCTATTATTTAAAAATTTATTTAGAATTTACTTTACACAAACTTAACTATACCTATTTAATAACAAATATTTTTGTAAATATCCAAAATTTTAAATTTTTACTTATTGCATCAAAACTTTGAAAATATCAATAGGTATTTATTATATTTACTTTTGTTTGTAAATATTATTATATTATAATTTTTTGTATTAAATTATTTTCATTTGGTTTTATAATAAATTAGTTCAATATTATGTAGTTACAGTCTAGTTTAAAAAGTATAAAAATAAAAAATCATTAATTAATTATTTTTCTTAATTATTTTTTTATTACAATTTTAAGGCCTTTAATTTTTTTTTAACAATAATATGATCATTATACAAACATTATACATACATACGGTTTTTTCTTAGTATTAAAGGTGTTAATATAATATGGTTGACTACATTACTAATATGGTTTTTGAGATATTTTCAAAATATTTTTTAATTTATTGTTTGTATATAATATTTCTTAAATATTTTTCTATCTATTGACTTAAAACAATTTTCATAATATTACTATAAAGATGATGGAAACTGAAAAATTGAAATTTTAACTTGTGCACCACTTTAAATCAAAATTGAATTTAAGAACAAGAAATAAATTTTCCATATAATGCAATATGCAAAATGCAATATCCATAATTTTTTCGTAAAAATTAGTTTAGCGTTTTGTATGATATTTTCAAGAAATAAAAGGGTATGAAGTATTAATTCGTACATATAAATTTTAGTAATAAAACCTGGAATAATAATTTTAGATTAATTGAAAAATGTGTTACGAGAATGTATTTGTTTATTTTTGAGGGAGTTATCGACCTCAGATTCAATGATAAACAAATTGAAAATCACATCTTAGTATAGATTACTAAGTTTAGAGCTTTGTTTTCGTCGAAAAAAGACCAATCAATATATATTTATATTTTTACATAAACACAAATACAGAGAAATAATCTGTGCTCTAAATAAAATTTTAAAAATTTGAATCATCAGTTCCATCATAATTCTTAAGTTTATTATTTTAAATATTCCTTTCATTTTGTATTATCATTTGGCATCGATGATGTTTTAACTTCTAATAATTGAGGATAATTTTCAACAATATTCAATAAAATTGTATCAATGTAATTTTTCAATCTTTGATTTTCATCCTCTTTGTCTTGAAAAGCTTGTTGAAGCTAAAAATAAAAATACGATACAGAAATATGAATTGAGTAATAGAAAATTAGTTTTAAAAAAAGTATATATATGTACAAGCAATAACGGAACAATAAAAGCTTAAAATTATTTGTATATTTTATTTAAAACAAATTAAAATTCTTTTGCAGCTTTGCATAAAATTAAAAACAAAGCAACAATTACCAATGCAGACAACGTGGCTCATTCATACTTAAGGAATTTTTTTTACTTCATCTATTACTTTTATTTCCCAAATAATCGAGATAATATTTTTTTAAAAATTGTTTTAATGTTACCTTTCATTCGTAAGACTAATGTAAATTATCGTACTACATAAGATTGAAAAAGGAAAATAAAATCACCAAGCATAGAGCAAGTAGAAATTAATAATTATGATTCTAAAAAGCTTAAAGCTCAACTAAACATGCAAATATTTGAGCTAAAAATAAAAAAAAATGTAAACATTTTAAGCTTGAACTTATGCAAACAATCATAACTAATCACTCATAACATAACCGTTGGTCGCGGCACGGGATATAGTTTGGGAAAATGTATAAAAAAATACAAATAAATATGTCGATACCTATTTTTATTTAACCACGCATTGCATTTTATTTTAAAAGCAAGCAAATTATTTTTCAAAGAAACTACCACCTTTTTTATTATTATTATATTTACCTGACTTAATGATGCTAATGTTGCTGAATCCACAGAGTCCTATAAAATTTTATAAAAATAGGAAAACAAATAATGATAAACATAAAATAAGTACAAAATTATTATATATGTATGTATTTGTATGAATGAGTATTGATATAATATGTTGAAATGATACTGTTTTTTTTTTTATTTTAATTATGAATATGAATAGTATAACATATGATATTTATTATAATATGAATTTTAATTGCAGTTCGTGCGATTCTTTTTTAAGATGTTCCATGAAAATTTTGTTTAAATGTTTTTCAATAATTATTTTTAAAAATTGGATCATTTATTCAAAATTATATTTGAACAGAATTTCTTAAAATCGCAATACTAATGAATCTAAAAATGTCATTTCTGACATTTTAAATAAAATAACATTATATTTATAAATTCCATATTTTATATAAAATACATAATATTTCCTTCAGTCCATCAGAATTGTCAAAAATAAAAATATTGGTTTAATTACATAAAGTGATAAAATAAAAACAGGTATTCTTATATTTTAGTATAATGTTATGTTGTTAATATTATGCAATTGCATGTGAATATATGTTCTTTATTCATTTAATCAATAAGTACAAAACACAGCAGTTGTACAATAACTAAAGAAAAGATACATTTTAATTTATGCTAATTGTAGAACAAAATTCAAATAATAAAAGGTTGGAAAATTTAACGATTTTATAGTATCTTTAATATTTAATTAAAATGGTTTAAGTCATGCAAATGTCATGCTAGTGATTGAAATGAACATTTAACAAGAAAAATAATTTACGTCACCATATAAAAAAAATGAATTAGGCGAAATTTATTTATATTTTCAATTTAAACATTTATAATAAACAAAAATATCTGATATTTTGTTGTGCTTTCGAATTTTAAATTATTTTCTATTTTTTCATGTATTTTAAACAATAAAATACAAAAATAAATTAATTTCTTATTTTTATTTTATGAGCAATACAGATCAGAGAAATTATCCACGAACTTTATGGAACCAATACAAGTAGGTGAAAGGTAAATAAAACAACGTTTTCCGGCTATATACTATCATTGATTAATATAATACTATATCCTTAATCAATGATACTGCTTATACATTTAGTTAAAAATAATACCATGTGAAATGAAAAGGTACAGTTTCGATTAATATTATTAATTTTTTGTTTGACGAATTATTGCTTACCTGTGCTTGAGTCATTTCTTCCAGCTCCTGTGCCAAACTATTCAAAGTACCATTAAGTAAATGTCTGCCTTCTTCTACACCTCGTGTTAAAACAGCAGCTTGTAACTCTTCATTTTGGTCTTCAAGTACTTGAAATTTAAGAGAAAAAAAGATTAAATTACAATACCTTTATAGATGGATTAAAAAACATTAATTTCGTACAAAGTTGAACGGGTTCCATTATAGTAGTTATAATAATACTAATTACTAATTATTAGAGTAATGTGAATTACTGTGAATATTAAAAAATCCTATTTTTCGATTTTATTGAAGTGGAACATGAATGAATTATTATTTAAATATGCGTACATAATATTAATAATTTTTTAAGTTAAATAACTTACATTTATTTTGTTGCCTTAACTCCTCTAGTTCTATATGTAATTCTTCCAGTCTTAAAGTTTCAGGTGATGTTGCTGGCATAGCTGGACCAACTTCTGATTTCAGGCGCTCTAATTCTTTACTTAATTCTAGCATAAGGTCTTCGGATACACGTTTATCTGCTAAATATTTATGCTCCTTTAGTTTAGATTCATTAATTTCTTGTTGGAGCACTGTTATTGTATCACGAGCATTTTCCAATTTCTCTTCAGTTGTATGTAAATCATTTGATTGTTTATCGCATAGCACCTTTAAACGCTGAGTTTCCTCTCGAAGTGCATTAGCTTCAATTTCGATAGTTCTGATTTTTATTTGGCAATTTTCATTTTGTAAAGCTGCTTCACGTTCAATTCTGGACAAAAACTCACGATGCCGTTTTTGTTCCTCGGCTAAACGTTCTTCCGCTCTAAGCTCAGACTAAAAATGAAATAAGAAAACGAAAAGTTTGTTTTACATTCAAAATATTGTATGAAAAGACTTAACATTTTCCTTCTTGGTGCCCAGAATTTGGGCTGGAATGTAGTCTAATAAAATACCCGAGATATTAGAAAAATAGTTATTAAATTTTGCTAAGAAAACTTGAATTTCAAAAGAAATCCGTTGACCATATAAACTATTAAAATAATTTTGAAGATACATTGTGCATTCGAAGGATTTTGATCACAAAGAAAAGAAAAAAAAAAAAAAAGAATTTTGAATTTAGAAAATCCTTCAGACCAAAATTTTGAAGTGAAATTAAAAAATGTCAATCAAAAAATTTTGAAGGAAAAAACAAACAAAGCATGTTGTTTTAATATTAAAATATAAGTTCGGCATTTCCATGCGAAGCCGGCAAATATCAGCTAGTATATGCAGGTATTTGAGAACACTAATTTAGTTTGAAAATTATTAGACATAAATGCTTTAATAAGTCATCATAATTTAATAATATAGTTTCAACAATTTTTTGAAGATGGTTATTATTTACTATAAATATGAATAATAAATTATTATTAATATAAAAAAAAAAAAATAATAATAATAATAATGATTTACCTCTCTGTATTGCTCTTCGAGCATATGATACCGAGCCTGTAGTACTGCATATTCTGTTTTAGTTCTCGTTGTACGATCTTCAACTGTATTTTGTGTATCTGCTAAATCAGTGACCTGTCTTTGTAATAATTCCAACTGAAAATTACAAAAATTTACAAAGTTAAAATTTTTTATTCAGCAAGAAATGGAAGTAAATAAATAAAATAACTAACGCAAGATGATTTTAATTGATGAATATCATATAAAATTTCATCAACATCCATTGAATAATTTTTAATAATCATTTAAAAAAAATATTTTTTTTTCTTTTGATAATTCATTAGAATTCATTATAGCGACAGTTTGTTATTCAAACCAAACCATCTTTACTTTAAATTAACATTTATTTAATTAATAAAATATTTCATTGACTTTATTTTATTTTAAAGAAAAATTTCGTTGTTAAAATTTTGTAAATCTGAGATTCATTTATCTCATTCGTTGATAATAATTATTTACTAAGTCTGTGTATATTTATTAATTATTGCTTTTTTGATTATCATTAAAAAAATTTATTTTTAATTCTTCATAGATAATAGATATTCATATGTATAATGTATGTATGTTTTAAGTTAAACGCTTAAAATTTTTTTTTATTTAAAATAAATATAAAAAATGTTCCAATCAAAATTTATAATGGAATGCATATATATAAAAAAAATATATATGCAAGTGTATGTATGGGAAATAACAAGTAACTGAATTCACCTAAGAATTCCTTTATAAATAAAGACTTCCCATTGATTAAGAAACTGTACTCAAATTTCTTTATAATGAAATGGTAATGATTTTAATAATTATTATTATTGACGGCTTACAGTCGAACACCACAGAAATAAAATCACAGCATAATGCTTTTTTTTATTAACAAAAATAACAAATTTCTATAAAAATAAAACAAACAAAAATATCTAAAACTCCCCTAGATGTATATAAAATAATATAATCAATAATTTGCTTTTAGAGAATAGAATATGAAAAAAAAAAAAAAGAAATGTCTTTCAACTTTAAACATATGTAGTTATGTACATTTTTTTTATTATTAAACATTTCTTCATTCTGGGAGGCAAATAAATTATTTTCTAATTCTAATTAACCATTTCATTGAAATTTTTATTTTTTATATCTATAATATGCCATGTACTGTTGTACTAAGCAGATATACTCTTTCAAATATTATGATCAAAGATTCTTAAAAATTTCAATTTCTAGAGTATGTTGATAATCGACACATATAGTGCGTGGAAAAAATAGGGTTTAAGTATCTATTTAAGTAACCATACATAGAACTTTTAAGTTGGAAATGTCACAACTAAATGCATCCAACTTAAAATACTTAAAATCCTATGGTTCTGTGTGTGTACTAATGGTTCTCAATAAATTCAACAAATGGTCTTATGATAAATGCATACTAAATTAAGACATTCTGTTAAGTATTTGTTGTGATTTCAAATGGATACATTTTATTCCAAAATTCTTAATTATAAATAAAAGTAAGGATAATTAAGTAACTAAAGTGACAGTTATATTGCTTTATTAAATAGGTATGCTTTTCATAGATAACTTTCTATTTTATTTTATTTTAAATTGGTTGTTTCTTTGAACACCTTTTTATTTATTTTTATGAATTATTTTTTTTATTAAGATATTATTTAAATATTATCATATTATCAGTTTTATTAAATTTATTTATTAATTATTAAATTTACAGCAAAACTTTACAGCACCTCCAAAAGTCCAAAGTGATATAGAACAATTAAATTCTTCTATATTTTTTTAATTTTAACTTTCGAATAAAGAAATTTTTTTTGTAACATTTTCAACAGCTTAAAAAAATTATTAAATTCTAAGTATAATGTTGAACCCATGTTTTCATTTATGTTTCACATTTTTAGAAATTTGATTAACAAAACTTGTTTATTTCTTTTTTATTATTAACTGTATCTTAATTACATAATGACATTATAACTCAATTTTGAAATTCTTAGCTTTATGATTTTTTTTTTCATTTGTTCTTATATTCTAAATTAAATGAAAACAATTTCAAAAAGAATTTTAAAGTTTAGCATATTTCATTAGAATATATTATTGTATTTATGTAGAAAAAAAAATATATGATTCATGACAGCGCGCGCGCTTTATTTACAGATTTTTTATACAGAAATATTAAGATTTGGTCATCGTTAAATTTTCATTTTAATGACACATTTGTGTGTTTTTTTTTTAATTAATTTATTTCAATTGAATTTAATTTAAAAAACAAAAAAAACATATTCGTATTTTTAACTAGTTCTCTTTTTGCTTGCTGAAATTATGGCACAGAGATGGCACCAGTTAACGTCCAGGCACATTGCAATACAAATTAACACTACTGTGTGTGAGAATATATTTAAAAAAAATTATGTATATAAAAATGGAACTGAAAATTTCTGAGTTAACTCATCTGGCAGAAGAAAAAATATTGTAAGAAAAAAATTTATTATTGTAAACGTTTTTGAAAGAAATGTGTGTTAATTAAATAAAAATGTAATGATGTTCATATCCGCTCATGAAAAAAAAAACTATTTTTATTATTGTAGTATTAGCAATTAGTAAAGTAGGTAAACAAAATATCGACTCTGTCATCAGTATGTTTCGATATTTTGCTATGAAAGGTTACGATTTATCAATATTCTATTGGCTAACATCTATATAGTACAAAACTTATTTATAGTATCTTTTTTGATTAATTAAAAAAAAATTACGCAAAAAAAAATTTCAACCGTTAGTATAAAAAAATTTGTTTTGATTGTATCTTAAAATTTATATTTATTTTAAAATTCTTTTAAGTTAATAATTTTTTTTATGTAATTAGTTAAATCATAATGTACATAAGACGAGTTTTTTATGCTCCTGCAATATTAAATTTTTTTTTCTAATAAATTAACATGTAAAAGTTATAAATATTGTGAATGTAGAAATATTTTTAATTTTTTAAATAAATAAATATAAAAATATCATTATAGTTTTATTCGTTCTCTTTTTCAGTTTTGGTTTTTGAGAACATTGACTACTTGTTATTCAATATTTTAATTTGGTTTTTAACACCACATATTTGATTTTTTTTAGCCTTATAGTATTCAATCAATACTAAACTAAAGTAAAAACCAAAATAATGGTTGGTATTAACTATGTTAATTAATATTGAAAATAATAATAACAAACTTAAATGTGTATTGTTTTGTGTAAAAAATGAATACATATAATATTGCGGAGTAAATCTATTTAATTTATTCAAGTTAAGATATCAGAAAAGGAAAACTCTCGATTAGAATTAGAAATGAATAAAAAATCGTGGATGCATATGAAAAAGAATCTAAACTATTGACAAAATTATGAATATAAAAGCAAAAACTAGAATTTTGGGTCAAATAAAAAGTAACTTGTATTCAATTGATAACCAAAAAAAAATTTTCTTTTCTGGATTAATTGTTACTTATAAATAGTAATAAAATATACTAAATCGTAACAGTGAATGTAAGACACAAAAATGTTATATTGCGTAGACTCGCAGAGAATTTGTTTTTGGGTATACTTAGAAACCATTAGAAACCAAAGTTGTTAGACATAACAAAATAATAATTATTTATTAGTTTTATAATTTTATTATTGGTGTTCGGGAAACCTACTTAATAATATTTTTTTAATGAAAATGTAAGAGTATTAAAAATATAATATCAATGTACGCGCACATTTCATAATGTATATATAACGAAAATTATGTCTGAAGCTCCAAAAACTATTCATTTATCAATATTTTGTATTGGCTGAGTTCTAAGCATTTTGTTTATAATTCTTTCTTATAAAAAAAATAGAACCAATTTCTGTACTTTTATAAATGCGTATATAATATAAAATCTATATTAAAAAGTGAGGATAAGACCGCGTTTTGAATAAAATCAATCATACTTTAATTTTACTTATCGCGTATGATTCAAAAAAGTGTTCACACACCCAAAAAATTTTTATTACTGAAATTATACATATTTTAGTAATAATAATTTTAAGAATTAATTCTATTTTGAAAACAATTTATTTTTTTATTTGTCAACAAAAATTTCGGGGTGGGATCATTTACCTTTATATCAAAATATTGGTGTCAAAATACCATTTTGAACTTTCAGAACAAACATTGATTTCTCCATCTCCATCATTTTCAACAGTCAATAGAACAATTATATTTGCATGTGTTTGTTAGATTAGTTACATACACATACATAATGCAAAGGATTTAAATATTCGAGAATATCTTTTTTATGTTTTAAATGTACTCTATATTAAAGAAAATTATTATCTAGGTATATAATTAGGACATGATTCTGTATTTTTAATAATTTTATAAAAATAATTACAATAAACCATAAAGGAAGTATAATATAGAGTAACTATGTCAAATAACTTTTTAAAATATCGTTTTTATTTTTTTACCTATTTTTTCAGACCCCCAAAACATATGTATACAAAAAAGCTTTTCTATTCTCTCTAATACTCAATAATTTTTTTCAATTTTGAGGATGTTTAGTTTTAAAATTACACAACTTATAAAAATTCGAATGTAGTTGTGCGAAAAATCATAACTATAATGAATAAATGAAAAAATATGTGCCTAATTATGTATTTGTTGTGATGTGCTAATATCAATTTATTGCATCTATGATTTTTTTTTTTCAAAAACTAGCATCTTCGTCTTCATTAAAATTTATAAAATTCTTATCATAAGTTATTTCAAATCAATAAATATATCTATTACAATTTAATTTTTACATTAAAAAAGAGATAATATGTCATAATATTTTAACTATATCCTTTGGATAAAATATTCTTAAACGATAGTGGAAGACATTGTTTTATTTTTTTCGTGAACTTACGTTTAATTAGTTTGTTCTTTAAAATAACAGTGTTTTGCATTTAATGGTACATGTATATTAAAATATTTTGCTTGAATTTTGTTTTAATTATTTAAATTTTGAAATTTTTATAAGGACATTAAGAAAATTATACCGGAATATTTTATTATTATTGAAAATTTACCAATTTGGATACGGAATTAAAATAAGTATAAATAATTTGAACAATATAAAGTAAAGTATTTATTATTTTATTTTATATATTAATGAGTAGGTAGTCGCACTTTTTTTAATGCGCAACCTTTTTTACTAATCCATAAAAAGTAGTCGGCTAAACAAGTTATCTTCTATCGACCCCAATCATAAAAAAAACTTAAAAAAAAACTAATGATGTCCTTGTATTGAAATCAGAACAATTTTTATATCTCAAGAATTATGAGACTGATTTGGAAATATTTTATTTGAAAGCACCAAAAGATGATCTGTTTGAAATTATAACAGATTTCACATAAAATTTTTTGATAACTATTTTGCTCAAAATGTTTATAAAAAAAAAATTTAACAAACAGTATACAATTACATTGCTGTTTGGATGCAATAAAATTATCAAAAAAATATGATTTCTGGTTCACCGAAACAGACGAATGTTATGAACATAAGTTTAAATTTTTGGAGTTTGTTATACACTTTTAATAACAAAAGGCTCAAAATTTTTGAAAGGGATTTTCTTAAAAAGTGAAAGTATCCTTACAAACCAAAATAAAAGAACAAAAAAAATAATTATTCCAATAATATAAAATAATGTGAGCATCGTCGGTCTCATGTAAAAATCACGAAACTGCAAAAACATAGTTTTGAGAAAATTGGTTTTGAAATTTTTTTTTTCTTTTTTTGGTACTTTCGGGAAAATAGAAATAGTCATTGCGGATAATTTATGAGAGCTTTCGACTTTGAACATATTCAAATTTTAGTTTTTTTATGATTTTTGTACAATATTAGGTCAAAACGGCCAAACTTACAGTTTCGTGCTTTTTGCACGAGACCGACGATATGTAAATAAACATGAAATAAAATGAATTTATTAATGCTTTCAAATATAATTTTTTTATTTACATTTATCTAACCCAATTTTTTTTTTGTATAGAGAACAAATACTAGTAAACATTAAAATACAATTATAATAAAGGAAATATTTTGTTTATTTTTAAAAGCTTTTATATAAAAAATATTTTAAAAGCTATAAAGCTCTCTCGTTATAGCGATATATTCTAAACAAAAATAAAAGCTTGGGGGTCTGATCTAATTTTGTTCAACTTTTTTTATTCGAATTTTTTGTATGGGACTAGTTCCTCTATTTATACTTCCTTTATGAATAAACATAATAAAATTTATTATAATCTCATGTAAAATAAATGTTGGCTATTGATCAAATAATATACAAATTACGTCATTACAAGTAGAAATTATTTCAATGTTCATTTATTTTAACGAAAATTTTAATTCATCCCAATAAAGCATGTTATAAATAAAAATTTTGATATTAAGTATATTTTTCTTAATTTTAATATTTAGTTATTTAAAAAAAAAATATTTAGGTCACATTCAAATTAAGCTTTAAAATCATCATTCCAAATACATAATATTATAAAAAAAATCTCTATCAAATTGACAAACAAACAATGATGTTCCGAAAATTCATTTAAACTGAAGATATTAAGGTTCCAAGGTGATCAATATCGGAGTCCTTAATTTATTTTAACTACGATTTTCCAATATATTAAAGATTGTAATGTTGATTCTACACTTGCTAAACGCTGAAGATGGCTTTTCCAATCTTACCATTATGTATTTTTTCACAAGCTAACTAAAATTATTAAAATGATCTTTGGAACTAAATAAAAAAAAAATAGAAATTATGTCTACCCATTATATTTATTTTTATCTTAGAAAAACTGGGATTTGTTTATTTGCAAAAAAAAAAAAATATTTGTAGATGTTATTTTATTTTATGCTTATTTTTGTTTTCTTTCAAGCTAATTTTTTTAACTTGACAGATATTAATTCTTTTTATTACGAGTATACATAATACATACATATATATAAGAAAATATTTCTATGTTTCAAAGCTCAAAATATATCAATAAAAGTGGTAGACACGAAGTGCATGGATAAGTTCACTCCTTAAATAAGCATGTTCTTGAGTACAAATACTACATAATGGATTTTAAAACAAAATTAAGAAAAAAATATATAAAAATAAATATAATTGAAAATTAGAGTTCATTTGACTTTAAATTTAAATTAATACTATATAACATACTTGGCCAAACTGCGGCTCGCGAGCCGCATGCGGCTCTCGTTCTTCTTCACTGCGGCTCTAGCCACGTTAAAAATTGATTTTAAAAAATACGATTTAAAAAAAACCATTTTCTCATGTAATGTATTGATTGTCATATAATTTTTCTTTATAAATAAACATAAATTATGAATGAAAATAAAGATAAATGAAAATGACAATAAAGACAGTTTACATATCCTCGGTCTCGTTTGTCCTAATATTGTAGAAAAATTATAAAAAACTAAAAATTTAATAAGTTCAAAGTTAGAAGTCGAAAGCTCATAAATTATCCGCAAAATTATTTCTATTTTTTCGAAAGTACTAAAACGTACTAAAAAAAAGAAAAAAAAATTCAAATACAATTTTCTCAAAACTATGTTTTGCAGTTTCGTGATTTTTGCATGAGACCGACGATATTTAAAACAATTTCTAATTGCGGCTCTCGACAATTCTGATTTTTGTAATTTCGGCTCCTGTCGGGATAAAGTCTGGCTACCCCATATAATATTCGAATACTTTAAAAAATCGTAAATTTTAAAAAATTGCTCTTTAAATTTTTTAAGTAGGTAGGTATGTGTCAAAGTCGGCTATAAAATTAATAACATTATGGAATAAAAAAGAGCATTTGACATAGTGTTTAATATTCTTTTTTTATATTTAATAACAGGTTCAAGGATGGAAAATTTTGGAATTCTTATAAATGTTTAAAGTCGTGTTCATTTGAAAATTAAGATTATATAAATAGCAAGTATAGTCAAAAAAGGTCTACAGTATCAGTCTCAAGATTTCCATAATATATTTTATATTCATATACAACGAATTTAAATATTAATGCATCATTTAAAATTCTACAAACACAAACATTATGAATATAAATTCTTTATAAATACGGAAATTAACATCCGGACAATAATCTATTTAAAAATAAAACTAAAAAAAAAATGCATGTTATTAAGGACAAGGAATTTTGATTACGCAGAAATAAGAATCGAATAATAGTGTAATTTTAATTTTCTCATGTACTTCTCCAGTTTCCCATGAGGCAAATGCGACTTACATTAATTCCTTAAATCCCTTTGATCTTCACTGATTATTAATTGCAATCAAAATACTTCAATTTCTGTGTATTCACAATGGCAAAAAAATACCAAGGACATTCACTGACAGCCGTTCTGAATGAAGGCGGAATTAAAATTAATTTAATTTCAAAATTAACAAAAATCAGGAAATAATTGTAAGACAAATACAATTACTTATAAAATATTTCATACACTTTTCACTATATTCTATTAAAAAATAATACATTATAACACAATCAGTAATAATCATTATTTCCAAATAAAGAATTTTTATATAGATTTTCTTTCAGCAGCATCGCTTAAAATAGAAATTTTATTGCATACAATCAATTAAATAAAAACTTTAGAAAAGTAAAAGAAAACAATAAATTTCACAAACTTAAATAAGGTTCTATAGGAATAAACAACATATAGTTTTTTTTTTTAATTAACCTATAATAAATGATTTCCTAAATAGGTTTAGTTGAACCAAACTTCTAATATATGTCTTTTGATTATTATTTAGTCATCAACAACAGAACATATTATTAACATATTTACGTTATCGTATCTGCAGCATTCACAAACAACAAAATAACCGAATTCACCGACAAATTTTTTAGGTCAGCATCGAGGTTGTCAATATTATGACTATCAAAAACATATAATATAAGTATATAATTCTATAATGTAAATGAAATAAAAGTTTTTTGAACTGATAATAATAAATACATATATTTATATACTTAATATATGTATTAAGTATTTTAAATATATTTACCTATTTATTTCAAACTTACTTGCTCATTTAAATTATCACATATTTCAGCAGTTAAACCATTAACTTTATTACCCGATGATGGTTGCAAATTATTATCAACAAATAATAATTCTTCTTCATCATTTTTATTATTATTAATTAATGTTAATTTATCTGTTAATTCACCACAAATTAATTTATTTTTAAAATTTTTTAAATTTTCAATTTTATAATTACTATTAGTACAATTTAAATTATTATTATTTAATTGTTTTAAATTTAATTTATTATTAATTAATGAATCTTCTAATGATTGTGTTGAATCAGATTTTGTTGTTAAAAAATTATTTTTTTTTATTTTATTATCTAAAAATATTGTTGAATTTGGCCCCGATGAGTTGACATTACTATTACTATTATTATTATTATTATTATTACTATAATTTAATAATATTGATGAATTATTTAATTCATCAAAATCGTTTGGATTTAAGCTCAAAAATGTCTCCTCATCCAATAATATTGGATGTTTACCATTTACAATTTCATTATTAATTCGAAAATTTAAATCTTCCAAGCTATCACTAGTTTTCAATGATTGACTAGAATTTTGTTGTTTCAAATTATTGCTATTATTATTGTTACCGACAAATTCAAATTGTCCCTGCCACATATCGTAATCTAATTCAAGACTTTCAGGTTGACTTGATGGCTCTGATTTCGTTGTCATATTGATTATATTATCCTTTTGTTTTTTTTTTTTTATTATTTGAATTTTATTTTACTTCTATAAGAATTTAATTATTTGTAGGTAAATTACAAATACATAAGGCTTCTTTCATTATTTTATGCAATTTTTTATAAAAAAAAATAATTTCTTTGTTTTTTATTTTCAGACAGCTGAACGTAAATATAAAAATAATTTATTATTTATATATTATTGCAAATAAAATTTCGGAAATTTTTTAAATAACTTTTTTTTAACTATAATTATGACAACTTTGAGTTTTTCTTTAATATCTTTAACATTCTGTTAAAACAATATATAAGAAAATGTTATTTATAACTTTTATCTATTGTATAGGTAAATAACAATTTAACTAGAATACATTGGAAAAGAAGTAACTATGGAAGACGCCTTTCTCGAAACTTTCGAAGTTATTTTTCTGTGTAAAAACAAACTCGTTTGAGAAAACAAAAATTTCGTTTGATTGATATGAAACAAAATATTTTATGAAGTAAACCGCGAACTGTTGTTGCTATGAAAAATATAGTAGGTATATGTTATTATTATAAAAATGACACAAAAAAATTTTTTTTTCTATTTTTATACATAAACCATAAACATAATATATGCAAAGAATTATGTAGATATTTTGTTTTTATTTGCTTTCACAGTATTTCACACCATTTTTACAATTTCGCAAAATCAAAATATTGATTTCTTTTTAAAAAATTATTTAAAAATAATAAATAGATATTTATTTATTTATTTTAATCGTTTTCGATTTTTATATTTAAAAAAATCGCCACGCCTTGTTTTACATAATTTCAATAAAGAATTCTAATAGATTAAAATTACAAGTGTATTTATTTTCTAATAACTGACAAAATATGTTATAAAGTTGTTATGATAAATTTGTCCTAGCGCTTAAGCCAAATTTACTGGTTGCCACAGTATAACTTCTTTAATTAATAAAATTTTTGATAACTCGGGATAATAAAATGAGTTCTCTTTTATTTATTTGGAGTTCTTCTCAATTGGCGGTATATGAATACAAACTATATACAAGTTTGTCTTATACATAATTGTTTAAAAAAATAGCTTCATGCTTTAATTTTATATTATTTCATATACAGCGATAAAACCCATTAATAAACATTTGTTTTTATTTTCAGGAAAAGTTTTCATTATTCGTACAGAAACTTTATTATAAAGATTATTGAACTACTATAAATATGCCGGGTAAATTTCAATACAATTTTAGAAAAATTGCATTCAATTTGTTCATCATTTAAAACAATTTTTATTGCTTGACTGATCCACTTAAACGGGACATGCAAATTTATACTTCAAGAAAGAAAATGTATATGAATTTTTATTATAATGACTTTTTTATTTATAAAATTATTGTTAATATTATTTTTTTTAAGTTTTAGTTGAAGTTTTTCATAAAATTAATTATACAATAAGAAAAACATTTGTGGTTTTTATTTTGTGGTATCAAATTGAACAAAAAGCTATATGCTTAATTTATTTATTTAACGCTCTTTGCTTCTATAAGGTAAATTATTAACCTGCTTTATTTTTGATTATATTTTTTTTGGAAATGCCGCTATCTGGACAATTTCGTTTTTCTGTGTTAATCTTTTTTCGGTCTGTGAACTTTGAATTTCGATAGTCTATTCTACAAGAGACTGTGTTATTACTTTACACAAATTTTATTGTATGCACTGGAGAAATGCAAAAAATGTAATCGTTTATTTTGAAAAAAAAAAATTGTCAAGTTAACTAATCGTAAAATGGTATTAATCCCAAAATTGTCAAATATACGATAATTCTGAAATCATCACATTATTTATAATATTAACGATATCAATTATCCAATTTTATAACCAGATTTTTCGTAGTTTTGAAGAATGAAAGTATTTTAATAAAATTACTTTTAAATAATGGCATATTTTATGCAGCATACAAACATACAAACAAGCATAACTTCCTTTCTTAAAAGTCACAGGATAGTAAAAACTTCACTTCTTTATGTTTAATGAATTTGTAGGTGTAAAAAAAAATTGCAAATGACCTTTTGAAAATTTTCTTAATTCACGAAAAATAAAAAAAGAAATAAATTGTACAATGGATTATGTCATTAATTTTTAAAACTTGTGAGGTCTAATGTCTAGAAGTCTAAAAGCATTAAGTAATAATTATAAACAAATGTTAAAATATTTTTTTATTTTTATACTGATAGTTGTTTATACTTATTATATTGCATATACATTTTCTTTGTTCATGGTTGAGGAAATTTATCTTGAATTATTTATTATAACTTCTTTTTCTCACTTTATATATATAAAAATTTCTTTGTATTCATTTCTAAAAGAAAATCTGATAGGAAAACTACAACTCATCATTAGGTACTTGTATGGATTTTGGATGAAATTTATGTCTCTATGTAAATAAAGAAGAATTTTATAGTTTTTATTAAAGTGAAATTTATTAGGATCATTATGAATTTTTTTTGATTGAGTTTGAGCATGTCTCTTCATAAAAGAAAATGTACGAGTATTTAAATAAACATAAAGTAATGAAACAAATTTCGATAAGATCCTCTAGGAACGTTTTCAAATGCTTGAAAACGCTATGGAAATGCAATAAATCAAAATTGGAATACATATGTACATAAGTATATAAATAATGTATGATCAAAATTAAATTCTATTGAAAATTTTCAATGAATTATGAATAATGTCATTAAAATAATAAAAGATGTTAAATTGAAAATCTTTATAAGTTTATTCATTTTGCTAAATTTAAAAATATTTTTAAAAAAATATGATTTAAATTCAAGGAATTTCTATTTTATTCATCGTGAAAATTATTATTTGAAAAATGTATACCAAAAAATTAGCCGTCATAATACGTTTTAAATTAAAGTATTGTAATGAGTCATTTATCTCTGTACACAACTAAAGTCACTGAGTTCTTCCAAACTCAAATTTGATAAGACTATATATTAGGCTTAAAAAGCCGATAATTTGATGTATCTGCCTACCAGATGTCATTATAATTCGGGTATAGACTATAATATTTTAAATCTTGTAATGTTGTAAAATTATTGTTGATCGAACGATTTTTATTTCAAATGTTTTCCTTTTTGGTTGATTGCAAATTAAAATTCTTTATTTATTTTGTTGGGTTACTTTTTTGGTTGCAATTTAAATGAAAAAGTTTAATCTTGCTTGCTATTAGGTTCGAAAATTCTTTATAGTTTCTAATTTGATAAATGATACATACGTATAATATAATAATCAAATCCAAATTTTCAAGAGAATTTATAAATGAAACAAACATCTGACAACCTTATGAAATAAACATTTTTTTTTTCTATTAAAATATGTATATCATAAAACTAATCTGGGTCGAATTTTTTAAAAAATAAAAAAAAATACTTGTTTCTGTTTATTTTTTTTTATGAGAAAATCTTTGAAAAAAAGATGAAAAATCTACACCTATCAACATTATGTGTATATTTATTTCACACAAATAAATTTTACAATGACAAAAAACATCAAACAACAAGGTATTATTTTCAAAAAAAATATTTAGAAAAAAATATTGGAAGAAATATTTACTATAAATTTGATAATTCAAATAACAGATTTTAAGAGACAATTTTGGGAAAAATTATAAAATTACATGAATCAATCTTCTATTTGAATAAATTATTCTCTGCTCCCTGAAGATAATAATTTGAGGTCGTAAATATTTTGCAGAAATTAAAATGAAACCTATATTCTTTAGAATCCAGAGTTAAACCATAAAAACTAATTAAAATTAAATTCAATAAAAATTAATAAAAAATGCTTTAATTCAATATGTTTTGAATACGATTGCTATTGATACTATTAAAGTATTTCATCTTGTAATTGTTTTTTTTTTTTTTTTTTTTTTCAATTTATCATTTTCTGAGTTTCCAGCCAAAATCAATCATACGTTAATTTTATATAAATACACTTATATAAATACTCTTGATCTCTATAGCCTAAAAATTCACATAATGATATGAATATATATCAAATACATTCATATGATATTTTAAGAACTATATATTTGAATGTTTACATAAATTTCTAAAACACATATTTAAGTTGACATCACCACATATTTTAAACTTTTATACAATTTATCATAATTGTGCTTTAATATTGCACTTGAACTAGAAAAGTTGGCTTATTTCAATCAGAAAAAAAAAATTAATATGCTTTACACACATTGCACATTTTTGTATCTATAAATATCACAAAAAACATATTGCTTCCCCCAAAATAATTGATCATACATTATACATTACAAATTTGAAATACCTATTTTTAAAACACAATTGAGAAATTTCAGTAATAAAATGAAATTGTCCGTTCAATAGGTATAATGAGATGTCGATAGAAGTAACCACAACAAAAATTTACCCTTGACTGTGAACAAAAGGATTCAAATAAGGGGGGGATTTGGAGCAAAATTGGTGTATGAATAGAGATATTAAAAAAAAAATTCCAGAAAATATTTTAAACTGAAATCTTAAGAAGGGTAGATAACGGTAGAGATACTGTTCTATAGATTTTATAAGTACAATTCACTTTGCTTGTAAATCTTGTTTGCATTTAAATAAACTAAAATTTATTAAAACTCAAAATATAAAAGTTCATAAAACCCATCTACAAATTGTGATTTGCAAATTAATTTTCACATATGACCGAGAAAAATTTCATCAATTTTTTCGCTACCAAGTAGTATTTGACTATCAATTTCAAAAAATTTCTGCCTTGAACTTTGAAATCAATATCGACTGACTCATGTTCGCGTATAACTCAACTGATCAGTAATAAAATTGATAAAATTTTATTATTTTGTTTACAAATTTGAAAAAATTTAAATTAAAAGCAAAAAAATATACAAAGTATGTAATTTTTAAAAATATTTTTACGAATTTTCGTTAGATTAATTTTTTCTTATCTCAATTTATTGCAGAAAAGCAAAACTAAAAAATAATTAATTTAAAAAAAATTATAATTATTTAATTTAAAGAATGAAATATTAATATTTAATATGTCCGTAAAGAGATAATTATTTTTTCTTACAAAATTATTCTATAATCACTGTTAAAGAATGAACATGAAGTATAAATTTTTATATAAGGTGGTAAATTTAATTTGACCTCAGCCAGTTTAATCTTTAAAAAATTTTTCTGTAATCTTTCAATTTTTTTTTTTACTATTAAAAAATTGGAGACTATAATTTGCCTGCAAATTAAATAAAAAAATTCGAATTCCTGTATGTATATTTATTAAAAACAAAAATAACTATGCTTTCTTAAATTTCAAAATAAAACATGTACTACAATATATATATTATGTATTGTAAATATGTATGACAATTTAAACATGAACAACAGAACACATTAAATAACAACATCTTTTAACAAGCATTCACTTAACTTGCGATTTCATTATTACAATAATTAAATTTACAATATCTCATAATATAATATAATATAATAATATGTAGTAGTCGTAAACAAGATAAACAAATGTCCAATAAATATGAAATTTTCAATTAGCTTTTCATTTGGAACCATTCATACAATAACAAGTTCATTTGGTATTATGCTAACATAAAAATATTGAAAAAGAGAAAGGTTTGGCTGTTATGTATAAGTACATAAATGATATCCAAAATAACATAAAAGATAAGAAAATAAAAAGTATATATTTGTTTTTTATTTAAAAAAATGCAGAAAAATGTAATGTTAAAGTACCAAGTGCAATGTAAATATTTTTTAAACGTAAAGTGCGACTTTCTTTCAAAGATTATATTATTTACGATTTACAAAATTTAATTGTATGTGCATATTATAAAAATAAAGAGTCAAATATTATAGTACACACGGCATAAAACCGCATAAAAAGGTAAGGGTTACTAACAAAAAAGTTTATGAATTTTTATTAATAATGGTAAAATTTCTGCCACTAACGAACACCAAGAGAATTTCGCAATAGTCTTACAACTTATATTATACTATAAAATTAAATATTTTCGTTACTATGAAGCTAAGAAAATATTAATATTTTTTAGCAGAAAAATAAATTATACGGCTAATAATAAAACCGGGCGCATCTACAATGTACAAAAAAGATAAATGAACATTGTTGTGGAAAATTTAACTTGATTAACTTGAAAAAAAAAAATATTTATCTAATATAAATTAATTATTTTATATGTAATTAAATTACTAATTATGTGAAAATCTAATATAATTAGAGAAAAATTTTCTCTTTCATGTCTAATACAAAAAATATTTCATAGAATAAGTATAAAAAAAAAAAAAATTAAGGTAGAAAAACTTAAAATAATTATATTCAAGGTTTTCTTTTTTTTTTTGCTATAATTAATTTACATAGTTTTCACACCGAAATAAATATCTTAAAATTTAAAAATATGCAATTCAATCAAACTATAAAATAAAAGACTAATGAGTGACTGAATGAAATAAACATGTTGAAAATGGCATAGAAAGAGAACTGTATAATAATTCAACATTGTATGATTATAATTTTGAAAAACTAAATAAAAAATTATAACAATTAGGTATGTAAAATTGGTTATAATAAGGATTTTCATCACAATTTTCCTTTGTAATGCAATATACATTACATTATATATAAAATTCTCTCTAGGTTTTAAAGCGAACATCTGTTAAGAATACATTGAAATATTAATTAGTTGTAAAAGAAGATAATATTTTTATATCTTGTAAAAAAAATACTATCAAATATATTTAAAGAATAGTGAAATAAAATACCTAAAATCTAAGTATGTAGTATATATTTTAAAGTTACTATAATAAAAAATACACAATTTAATTTCCAAGATAATTTTTCTGAAATAATGTTTCATTATACATAAGAAAAAGCACCCTTTCTGAACTGATTATTTAAATTGAAAAATGTAATTATTGTTGTTAATTATTCAAAAAATACAACGTAAATATATAAATGAAAAAAATACATAAATAAAAAAAAATTTGAATCGCAAACTTATTTGATAAATCATTTCCTTCTTTTATTTTTATGTATTCTCTTCTATCATATATAATTTTCTGAAGCGCTTTTTTTTATGATAACCAATTCTGTGTATGCAATTCATAAGCTATTCGAGCCTAGGGAGGGAATAAATATTTATCTCTCTTATTTTTTATAATTTACGATAAATATTTTTTTATAACGCAGCACTGTTTAAAGCTATTAATGCACGCAACTTGTTTCTTATTCCCATATACACATATTCAATTGGGGTAAAAAAAATTAAATGTATGGAACCAGTGACTAAATGTTTTGTTGACCTTAAAGCCATTATGTTGTTTGTTTTCCCCTTTTGCAAAAAATTAAAAACATGTGATGGCTCATTTGATTGTTAATTATCAAAGTTCTGAAAATATGACAACGTAAGTAATTCTTAAGACAATTAATACGACCTTTAGATGTGCACAAGATGGTTCATTACTTCCTTTCTTAATTTTAAATGAGTATTTTTACAAATGAATTATAAAATTAGTAAGAAACCAATGTCTAACCAATTTAATAAAAATCAAACTGCTTTTGGTTATGAAAAGTAATGTCACCAGTTACCATCCCAAGTCATTATTATTCATGGCCAAACTAATGAATTTCTTAGAAAATTATTGAATTTTATGAATGCTAGTATAAAAATATATGTATGATATAAAAGAAAATTTGAATCGCTAAATCGCGAAATTTCTGTTTGAAAATATTCTTATGAAATAATTCTTACAGAATTAAAATATTACTTATAAAAAAAGAAGCTAGTACCCAAATTTTAATATTTTATGACGGATACATAAAGTACAACATGTCAAGTACACTGTTTAAAACTCTGGAATTATTTAAAAATCAAATTATTAGCAATAAAAAAATATATTCAAATTTAATTAGTTGAATGAACCAATAAAATTATAATAAATTATAATTACTTATATTTAAACATTATTTTTAAATTAAAATACAATTAAAAATAAGTTTCTCTAAAATGTACCGTGAGTGTTTACACTGTCGTTTCTTTGTATTAAATGGAATTCTGCACACTCCAAACTTTTTGCAACACAGTATTGTCAATAACTTGAAAGTTAAACGGCGTTACTGGCAGATTAAATTGTCATAATCGGTTCGATTCGGAGGTGGTTGAAAAAATTAATGAAATGTTTCTATGATTTCAGAATGAGGAAAATTTTGTAAAAAAGAAAATATAAAAAAAAAAATTTTTTTTTTAGTGCATTTTTAAATAATAAAATCATTTTATATAATTTTTTTTAATATTTCATTTATGACTTCCGTTTTAATTATGTTAAGTTTACTAATAATAAGCATTATTTTTTAATTCGATATCAACAAGCTAATTTAATATCAACATGCTGGTCACGAAATATTTATATTTCTTGATTCAAAGATTTCAAGTGTAAGGAAAGTAATGTATAATATCAAAAATTGATGTCCGGCAAATGAGAAACTTTAGGAAAACGAAGTTAGGTTAAAGAACTATTAAAGAGGCAACCTAATAAATTCACAAAACCAAGATAATAAAAGTTGATTAGCTATTCAACAACTAAGCAGCTACCAGAATTTTTTTTCTTTTTTTTTTCTTTTATTTTCTTTATTTCTAAATTTAACGCCACTTGGCTAATCATTTAAATAAACAGTAGTTCATTCTTATTAAAATGAAAAAAAATGTTAAGTAATTTTTAATTTTATTTTAACCAAAATGATCTAATTTGTTTTTTATTTTTTTTTTATTTTCTTTTTTTGATTTTTAATTCAAAAATAAAAACCACAGCAATTTTTTTTTATTTTATTTCTTGTATTTTTTATTTTCTTATGCGTTCAGATAAAACAGTCACGCAAAATATGTATAAATATATGTATACTGTGAAAACTGTTAAAATGAAAAGCAATTATTTGAACTTTTACGTTGCAAGGAAAAATTTTAATCAATTGGAAAGAAATTACATTTATTGAATGAAGTTTTAAATTTATTAAATTATAATTTGCCGTTAAATAAAAATCTACAACTAAATGTTACATCATTATGGTATGTTCCGTTTTACTCTTTTTTTTTAAAAATCAGTATAAATATCAATATCAATATCAAATTTTTAAAATTGGACCATTGGCATTTTATTTTTCTATAAAATAAATAGGTATATTAAATTTAATTAGAACACAATGTTCATCACCTCTTCAAGTCATTATTTAAGAATATCGATAAATGTGCATTTTTCACATGGAGAACAATAATTATATGGTTCCAAAGTATTATGAGATTTTTTTTCGCTAAAATAGAGCAATCAAAGTATTTAAATATGCAATATCATATAGACATATAATATTTTATTGTCACATTGGATACTAAATTTTTTTTTGTTATGAACGTACTAATTTATGTATTTACAATTACCCAAATGGTGGTTGATATAATGAAGGTGGACGTACTAGTTATATCCCTCGTATATATTTTAAAATTTTATTCCGTAGATTTTGTCAAAACGAAAAAGGTGTTGTAAATTTTTTAAGTATATTCGATTTATAATTTACAATATATTTATAATTTACAACTAGTTCAGATGTATCAATGAACGTTTTAACCATGTTTAGTATAGTAGTGGAGCTAAAGTGAGTTTCAATAATTTTATTACGTAAATTTTGTCATTAAAATTCAAGAAAAAATTCACTTCCAATTTCTTTCTTTCAAGCATTATGCGCAATAGTTTTTTAACTTTTGTAGGTATAACTTTTTTATATAAATTTTCCAATTTTTTTTTTTTTCGTTTGATCGTGAATAACTAACTATTGATCATTAAAAAATAAAACTGTTTTTTTTTTTTTTGTTTACTTCAACCATTAATTAAAATTTTTAATTAAGTTTTTTTTTTATAATCAAACAGTATGCCTTATTTTTATGTTGAAAAAAAAAACTTTCAACTTTATAATTTTAAATTGCATACAATTTTTGACTAAATAATAGAAATAACATTGTTATCGTAACTGATATTATAAACAAACCTATATAAAATTTTAAAAGATCACTACATATAAAAAGTTGGGTTTTCTAATTTTTTAATGATTTAAAATAATAATCGAAAAAATTTATTTTAGTTTTATTTAAACTTTATTTTTAGTGTCCTGTTGTACAGATAACCGGTGAGGTGATAGTAAGTTCGCTGAAATCAATTCATGGAAACTTAACTATACGTCGACCGTTTTCTTTCTATGCAAACTAACTTAAAAATAGAAACGAGCCGAGTTTAGACAGCAATTTATTTGCTATACCTAGTTTATAAGAAATAATGAGAGCGCGACACTTCCGTCCACTATATACGTTTTATTGCTTTCAAACAAATCCCGAAACTAAATTTTATTTTTAAAATTGATTTCGATTTAGCGAAAAAAATATTTTTTTTTTATTTTTTATTTTCATTGTTGTTCTTTAAATTAAGAATAGATTCTTATTTTATTATTATTCATTTTTTTAAATTTTTATTTTATATTTTTGCTGTATTTATTTTTCTTTATGAAAAAAGCTTCAATTTAATTTTTAGCTTTTTTGAAAAAAAAAAAAAATTTAAATTTCTCGTAATTTAAAATTTTTCTCTTGTTTTTCACTAACTTGTCTTACATCTAACAACGAAGATTCGGCGTATTATCTGTAATTACATTTTTATAGTTTTTTGTTTAATTATATTTATGTAAATATAATATTTATATACAACATTAAACTATAATTTAATACCGTTTATAAAAAATTAGCCGCAATAAATTAAACGATGCTATCACTTCAACAGCATATTTCTCACTAATATTGAGCGGCTAAAGATACTTGTATATTCCCTGTTCCTCTTGTGTATTGTAATTATTTGTGATTATTATTATAAATTAAATTTAAAATTGAAAAATAAATTTATAAAAAAATAGTGAATGAAAATTTAAAAAAAAAAAAAAACATAAAAACAAAATTGAGAGAAGTTACAAATTGTAAAAATTCTCATTTTTAGCTTTTACATTGATTGTCTTCATATGTGTCAGTAGTTGATAATATAAAGTGAACTATTATGTTGATGATTTTTTTTTTAAATTTAAATTTCTTTCTGAAAAAACGATATAAATTAAATGAGATCATTGAAAAGGTAATGCCTATTCAGACAGACTATATACAGGTGGCTGTGTGCAAGATCAAACTAATATAACTCCTTATAACGTTTAATTAAATAAATTATTAATTGAGAATAAATATAAAATAAATTGATAGATATTATTTTCTCTTTGTAGTCTTTTAGAAAAGTCCACTAACTTGAACATGAAAAATTTTACACTATTGCACGACATCGTTATATTTAAACAAAGTCTATAGTATTGTTGTACATTTTTTTTTCCCTGGAGTAAAATGAAAATAAAAAATAAAAAAGATTTGCATTTGTTTGTATGAAATTAAAAAAAAAATTTAATCTATGATAATATTTATATTTTTAATCAAAAATATTATTCAATGCATAAATTTACATTATTATAATGCATAAATAAATAAGCATGTATTTTTATATCGTTCATTTGTATTTTTACTACCTTTCAATTCCACATCAGTATTATGTTCCAATTTCGTTTTATTTTTATATTAAAATATTTCTTTTTAATTTAATTTTGAAGTTGAGATTATTTGTTTTAGGAAGCAATATAATATATTTTAAAAGAACATATCTATCAATAACATCTTCCAGTTCTTGACGGGAAGATAAAGTGTAACAAAGAAGGGGAATACAATGGATTAAATATTCAAAAATTAATCTATTTTCAAAGGTTCTGGGTAAGCTACACTCAGAATTGCTGATTTAATTGTATATTTGGTTATATCTTAGAATTTAAGAAATGATTTTTTATTCAAACAACTTAATAATGTTCAATCTAAAACAACTTAATAATGCCATCTAAAAGAAAGGAAATGTTACGCTTCTTAGAACCCAACAAAGTTTCCTCTTAATATTTATTGTTGTTGATGAAATAAAACTATAATTGTCTTTTCAAAATTTTGTAGGAATAAGCAATTTTTTAAAAAACAAATAAAATAATAAAAAATACGAAATTTTCATAATGTAATCAAAAACACAATATATAATTGAACTCCAATTGAACTAGAATACACCTTACTATTTAAATTCATATTTTATTTTGTACATACATAACATACAATACATAACACATTTTCCTTTGCAAATTAAACGAGACTATATTAATAAAAACTTAAGAATCCACATTATATTTAATACGACCTTCTCTGTGTCCATTTCAATAGACATAATATAATTAGTATTAATCTTTTTAGCATGACATAAAAACAAACAGTTTTGTACCAAAGTTTACTTAAAAAAAAATTATATATTTTAAAATTGTGTCTTTAAATCCTAAATCAACAAAAAGGAAAATTGTCTTCGATTTTGAAATTACAAACTAAACTTTGCTTAGACATTGAAATTAATAAGGTGGTACATGTCGCATCAGGGGGATGGAAATAAGGCCGCGACGGTTTTTCGTTGAGGTCTTATTTCATTTTGAAAAATGAAATAAGGCCGCGAAGATTTTTTCGCGGCCTTATTTCGTTTTTCAAAATGAAATAAGGCCGCGAAAAAATCCTCGCGGTCTTATTTCATTTTGAAAAATGAAATAAGACCGCGACAAAAAAAAACAATTATTCGGAGCTAGCCGCAAATCCCACTGACCAACCGCCCGCCCGCCGCTCTGCTGCCCCCGGCCCTGTGTGCTCACCTCACAAGATTACGCGGCCTTATTTCGTTTTTCAAAATGAAATAAGGCCGCGAAAAAATTCTCGCGGCCTCCCGATTAGCCCTCCGATTAATTTTTTTTTTGTCGCGGTCTTATTTCATTTTTCAAAACGAAATAAGGCCGCGAGGAATTTTGTGCGGTCTTATTTCATTTTTAAAAATGAAATAAAACCGCGAGGATTTTTTCGCGGCCTTATTTCACTTTTCAAAATGAAATAAGACCGCAACAAAAAACCTATCGCGGCCTTATTTCCCGCGGCCTTATTTCACTGCGCCGTCGCATCAGTTTCAAAAGTTTTTCTTAATTTGAATTAAAAATTACATTTATGAGATATAATAAATATGAATTTCCTTATTTTGAAATTTTCGTACAATATACACATATATGCACATGATGTGAAAATTAATTTTGAAATATATTTTTCAATAACCTTGAAATTTATTCTTATTTGTCAATTTTTTGTATAAGATAAGAAACGCTTTTTTGTTGAAAATCCCACTTAACACCCGTTTAATAAAATTAGGAGTGGTTTTTAAGTTTTTTAAATGAAATTATCACAATTACAATTAAAGTATACAATTAAATTATGGAAACAGTATAAATTGATTTATAATTTAATAATATCTTTGATTTTGATATGTTTCGCATCATCAATTTCCAAAGAGAACACATCTTAATAATTTGAATATTCTGTAGTAGGTAGTTTTTCTGTTTATCTTAAGTGATATTATTTCATAAATTTTTGGCAGGAAAAAAAATTTTTATTTATTCAAAGCTTCCGAAACTCATTAGATCAATCACGTACGACTGTTAAAATAAATTTTAATGCTTTTAGTTATTATATATGTTTGTTTATTTCAAAAATTTGTTATATTATATTGACTAGTTGAACTTCACTAATTTACGCTTGATGGTTTTACTTTTAGTTTTTGTACATATTAGAACATATATACACCTATAGTTAAACACTGAAAGAGCATTTACGAGAGAAAAATTTTGAGATAAAAAATATTTGGTTTTATTTTCCTGTGCATTAAATACGTATTTTTTCCAAGTACGAATAAATAGAATTTTGTTTGTTCAATAAGCCTCGCCTACAAAAATAAAAAAACTTAAATTTTTAAAATATATAAAATATTTGCGTTCATACATATATGGCAAAAAATTAAATATACTTTATAAACAAACATTATATTTTTTTTCAAAGATACCCAAAAATATTTTAGAACATACAATAGCTCTTTTTTAAGGCCAATGCACCCACAAGATCTTTGACTCCTTTTGTTTTATACAAATTTATTTACATACTTCTTTTTGAATATGGGAAGTAAATTTATATTAATTTTAGTTTATTATTCAGAATATTATTGTCATAATAGAAATATAGTAGATTATTGTATATGTAAACTAAATTTGTTATTAATTAAGAGTTCTGTATACACAAAAATACATTGACACGAGTCAATACTTATATCACGAGAGCGAAGGTCGAGTGATATAAATTGACAAGTGTCAATGTATTTTTGTGTAAATACAGAACGAGTTGTATAACAAATTTTGTTTACATATCCAATATACTGTTTTAATGCGTAGGGGAGAGGTAGTTGCAAAGAGAGAATATTTTTTCTTCTCATTTTTTCTCATTATTTTTTTTTTATTTGGCTGTATTGAAATATTGTAAGAGATATTATGTTTGTTTAGGTATTACTTAATATTCAATACGAAACATCTAAATGATTTCATTATTTACGCTGATGCATCTAAATTTTTTCATTATATACGCTGATGCATCTAAATTTTTTCATTATTTACGCAGATGCATCTAAATGATTGCATGTGTATTGACGCATATAATACTCCATTTAGTGATTCTATATCACTAAATACAACATAACGATCCCCAACGCATTAAAATAATTTAATTGTACATTATTATTATTATTGTCGTTATTGCTTTTGCGAATTCATTTCAGTCCCCATTCGTTTTGCGTATTCATTTAGATATCAGATCGTATCGCATCAAATTTTAATTTAGAATGAATAATTTGAAACTGCATCGCAATGCCAACCGTAATCTTTTTTAAAACATTTTTGATTGCAAATTAATTAGGAATTAAACATTTTAGGGTTAAAAATTCAGTATAAAAAAAGTTTTAACTAAAGATTGATTGATAAATTGAAGTCGTATTATTAATATTCAATAATCCATAAACAGTATAAATACACATGTTATGTGAAAATCGAATCAATTATTAAATAGAAAAATGTAAGTTATTATTCACATAATTATCAAATTACAGTAAAAATCTGTGTTATTAACCAAAAACCACTAATATAGGAAGGAAAAACATTTAATTGTATATAGTATAGAAAGAAAAAAGTTATAAACCTAATGACATATGAAAATGAAAGTTATTATTGAAATTCTATTCTTTGATAATGGTTTTTCAAAACTAATTATAACACAAGCAAAATAATTATAGATGTTTTATAAAAACAATTTTGTCCAACAACTTGAGTGCAATTCACTGAGAACTGACATTTATTGGTATCAAATAAAATCGAAACGAAGCTGGTGTAATTTCGTTCGATTATCGTTTCTTTCAGATCAAGTATATAACATTTTTGTACAAGAATTGTGATAATTATTTTTTTCATTTTATTTTGTTCATCATTCTACTAATCATCATTCAAATTCTAATAAAATGTAAAAAAAGATAGTAAGATAAAAAAAACTTTCGTTATCTATGTACAGTATGTACTGTACAGTACATATATTATTATTATAATTCTTCATAATTTCTGTCATTCTGAATAAAAAACGAAGAAATAATACATTTGTTATTATTATTTTAATAAGATTATGTATGATATGTATGTATATGTAATGTAGGTTTTGAATTTGTTTTTGCCATGCGACCATTTTTGAACTTGTTTGTGTTTAACTGATCATGGACCATAAAATAAGACAAAAAAAAACTTATTTTAAATCAAGAAAAATATTTTTTATAATTCGAATAATAAATAATTTCACTTTCTTGAAATACATACTCTTTTTTTTTATGAAAATCTTAATTGGGAAATTTTTTTATAATAACTTTTCTTCATTCAATTATTCATTTTACGACTTCTCGCAACGTCAAATTTTTCTCACATGAATAAGAAATAAAAAGTAGATATTTCGTTAACATCTGAGAAACAAGATTTTAATGATTAAAAATTTAAAAACAATTGCACCCACATGAGATTTTCAACTTACAAAACATAAAAAGTATAAATAAGTATAATTTTAATTTCTAATGTCAATTAAAAATTGCAGCATTGCATTTTAATAATGAATGGCATAGATTTTTTTAAATTAAAACTAAGATATTAAGTACGACTAATATTCAATAAAATCTTAAGAAAAAAAAAATTAATTTTGATTGAAATAAAATAAAGCCAGAAATTTACATTTTTTTTTTTAATGATTTAAAGCAAAAATAATTGCATTTATTACAGATGAATTAGGCTGTATGTGTAGCTGAAAATCTAAAAGTCTATATCAATTCTTGTTCATGAAGCAAAACTAACGAACTAACGAACTATATTTATAATATTAATGTCATACTTTCTGGGTAGATTAATTGCATTTAAAAATAAAAATTAATTCCAGTACTCCTTGATGGATTTATTTTTGCTACCTTATCGTATTTAAGTTCTGTAAGTAAGAGTTCGCTGAAAAATTTTACCAGATGACATATCAATAAATTTAACACAAACTTTAGCTTATTGTCAATAATAAATCATATATTGTCAATAATAAATCATTAGAAAAAATAGACCATTAAAAAAAAAAATAAATAAAATTATAATATTATTTCAATAAGAAACTATTATTGCAATCACTATTGAGTTTTAATTTATCAGCTTATTATAACATAAGATTAACAAATTATGCATCTTCATTCATTTTTTTTTCTAACAAATGCATTCCAATGATATACAATTTACAGCACTTATAACTCCTACGTCAATTATAATTTTTATTAACATATTTTTGTATTTAAAATAGAAAAAAAAAAGTTAAAGTCTAGGTGATTTTCTTTTATTTGTGTTTTATTTACAGAAAAACTGCATTTTTCTAATATTTATTTATGTAATAAGAAACCCCACATTTCGTATAAATATTTACATATTATAATTATATATTGTTAGTTATATATATACAATATATTTCATTTACGTAATTTTAAAAGAAAATAGTAGTATGAATCGATTTAAGACTAATTTATTTATTTCTTGTAATTGTTGCAACAACCTACTAAAATATATAATGAACTAACTAGTATATTTTACGTACCATGAATCTGCCTACCACAAAACAATGATCAGTTAAGACATTAAATATAAAAAAATGTCTATTCAATTATAGAAAACTTAAAAAGGAGAAATTAAACTTTACTAAATCCAGTCAAAAATGTTCTTAATAATACTTTAAAAAGTTTATTTACAAATTAAACCAAATTGTCCAAAAAAGCATTTTTAATTTTTTTTTTATTTTTGAATTAATTTTTTTTTTTTTGTAATCATAATTAATCATCCAATTGTGCATTTTAAAATTGAAATTGTTCTTTCTATTTGAAAATCTAAGAAAGCTGAATTTTAGATCCATATAATTTGATATCCATTTTAATAATTTTAGAAAGCTTTTCCACGAACATTATTTGATGTTTTTATGCAAACATACCCTGCCCTTTTCATGGAAAATTTCTAAAGAATTATTTTTATTTAGAAATTTTCCAAATCTGATAAACATAAAAGTGAATATTTAGTCTAAGACTTTGTAATTCAATTATTTTTTTATTAAATTGAAAAATGAGTAAAAAAGGGTTAAGCTTTAACAAAACGAAAAGAAAACAGAAATAAAATTTTGCCTTCTTTTTATTACTTTATTTATTTTCGTTAAGAATACATACTTTAAAATATCATGTATGTACTATAAATTTTGTACATTAAATATACTAAAATAATAATAATTGTTCAAGGTTAGGCACATATTATTTCATTTATTTGTTTAGAAGAATAAGAAGGCGTTAAAAATTCAACGAATATCATAATAATAAAAATAAATATGTATGCAAATAACATTAAAAATAGTTACAATTTTTTTTTACTAAGAAAATATTTATTTATATATATATTATATGTATTATAAAGGTACACTTGAAATTCGATAACTATATAATTGACTTTTTAGACCTGCAATTAATAGTGCTAAACAATTAAACTATATATCTACTATTTGGAGCACATACAACTGTTACGAATTCCACTTTGTCAACGATCAACGATATTTATTCTATTAATAGTTTTGAAATATTATTGACAAAAGAAGTTATAAATAATAAGATTTGATTTCTTTTAATGCTCATTGATCACGTTCACTTTCACCTCGACTAAAGGATGAAATTTTATAGATTTCGGGTTTAAGTGTAAAAAAAAGTCTATCATTTAGCCAAGGGTCTAAATAATTTTCAGAACAAAAAAATTTTATATATTTTTTTTTTATTTAAAACTTTTTAATTAGACGAACTTAAAATTGTTTCCAAGGATTTGGAGTGAGGGTTTATACATGGTATTTAAATGTACTGTTCTATATATTTTTTTTTTTATTTCGAAATGATGCTATACATATATTTACTATATTTAAATTATGTGATATACATATTCAGAAAAAGGGAAAATTTTTACTTTCTAAAAAATAAAAAAATAAAAAAAACAAAAGTTTCATGTTGTAAAATCTAGTAGGTAGTTACATATATATAACTTGAATAAAAACCTTTTTGGTATGAGTCAATTTAAAGAAAAGTGTAATAATATAACATGAATTTCCATGTAAAACATACATTTAAAACATGATTTCACTTAATTTTACTATAAAATTATTTTAAAATCGTGATCATTTATTAATTGCTATATATTATAATATGTTAACGTAGGTATTATTCTTATTCAAATTCACTTTTGATTTTTTCTTCAAAATGCATTCAAGAAGAAAATCTTTACATAATCAAAATTAATGTACATTATGTTGGTATAGGTTGTTTTTTTTTTGTGTTAAGAGTGTTGACAAAGTAAAGTCAAACACATATCGCATTAAAAATAAAAATTATCTAAACATAAACGTAAACATACATAATATATTATTTGTGTAGGAATAGATATAAAATAAATAAATAAGCGCAAGGTCGATGAAATTTCTTTTTCAAAAATTGGAATTATATGTTTTAAAGAGGAATTTTTTTTTTAAACAAGTTAAAAATTAATTTTTTATTTATTATTGTCGTGTGAAAAAGTGTTTCCATTTCAAAATTGAAAGTGCTCTTTCAAAAAAAAAATCATCACTTAATTGACGTTATTGAAAAAATATAAATTTTTTAATGGAAAATAATGCATTTTCTCAAAGAATAGATAGATGCATAATACAATCGATCGTAAATTCATTAATTTGAATGGAATTTTATCGTTACTTACTTTGGCAGTTAAGTTGAAAGTGTTAAATTTTTGGCTTGATGTTGCTTTTTTCCAGAATTAAACTTAAGGAGTTAGGAATTAATTTTTTAATTCAGTTGGGAAATCGGTTTGAAATTAATTCTTTTATATAACATCAATTTTTGATTATTTTATTTTATTGTACTTATTATTTTCTTTTCTATTACTGGTATCATTATGTCTGTAACTTTCACTTCAATTAGCATATTTTTTCCAGGCCCAGCATACCTATCTGAGGATCATTAACTAATTATTAACCTAAAATAATTGATTTCATTTTCTTTTCAAATAAATACTGTGTCATTAATATTGAATTTTTATTGTAATTGTTATTAATAAAGAATACGTGACATTTCTAAAAGTTCAAACAACTTTTTTTTCAATTATTTGTTTATACGTGCTTTAACAATATAAAAACGATAGATTTTTCAGTCGTAGAATAAAACCAAATTTGAATCTTGAAAAATATTATCACACGAAAAGCCTTTCTTCGAACCTTTGTACTTAATATGTATTTGAATTATTATAATGTCCTTAAAATGATAAATGAAATAAGAGCTAGAGTACGATTCAAATCACTTGACCAATCCGTTATGCAAAGCTTTCCCTTTCCATTACAAAATTCCATACAAAATTTAGGGGAAATTATTTAAGAAAAAAAGCTCATGCAATTTTGTATGGAATTTTGTAATGGAAAGGGAAAGCTTTGCATAACGGATTGGTCAAGTGATTTGAATCGTACTCTACCATTTCCTTTTCTGTTTTTCACGAATCTATCAAAAATAAAAATAGATATTTTTGAAGATATTTAATTAATTCGTTAATAATTTTGTAATGTTTTTAAGGTTTTTATCATTACTTTTTAATGTGGAAAGTGTTTAAGACGATCGCATGCTAGAATATTATACATAGAATGTAGGATAGACGTGATTATTTCGACAAGACGATCGCATGCTAGACTATCCATTCAATTTAGGATAGATGTATTGTGTTCTATTTTAGTTCCTATTTATATAATAATAAAATCAACTTGCTGTTAGTGCTATTTAGTATTTAAAAAAATAAAGATTAAAATTTACTCACCTTATGATTTAAATCTTGAACATCTTCTAAGCTTACATCACTGTACATGTCTTCAGTTGTATCACAGTTAGAGCTTCTACCTGACGAGTTAAAACTCGACGACCTGTAGAGATGACTGCAAAAAAAAAAACGTATTTTCAATTTTAATGATAAATTTATTAAATTTAGATAAGCTTTATAAAAATCATTATTAGGTTTAGCGCCATCTATTGCTGAATGCATTAAATTTAAAAATTATTTAATAATAAAATTTCCCCATCCATCAAAGTGATGCTATAAATAATACTATAAAAATTGGTTTGTGTTCAAGCTTAGTGAAAAACTAAAATAAAATTACTTAAAAAAGGTGAAATTAAATATTGACGGTAAGGTAAGAAAACTTTATTCATAATTTTTCCAACAGAGTATAAAATGTTTTTTCTCAATTATTCTTTTTAAAACTCAAAATAAAAATAAAATAAATTTGAAATAAAAAAAGCAAACCATTGTAACAATAATAAGTAGTAAGAAATTATTTTTCATTATCTCACTGTCATACGCGTACTTATATATACTTATATAAATATCATACAGCATATAAAAACTATAATATACCTAATAATATGACTCAAGAATATCAAATACAATTCATATCAATGTTTAAACTTCAAACTTTAAAATTAAAATCTGATCCTCAATTTGTCTTTCACTGATAAATTCAAAATAATTTGAACTCCACCAGAAATTCGGAAAATCCAGTTATGTACCTGTTCCGGTTTATTTCGTATATATATTTCAAAAGGTTCTGCCCACTTTCTTTAGTGGATCGTAAATACGTAGCTTAAGAAGTTGGAAAAATTCGTTAACAGAGAACGAAATTTATATAAACACATCAGCAAATTTAAATATATATACACGTAATAATAATGATTTTTATACTTACTTTGCTAAGGCATTGGAACCAAGTTGACGTCTTCCAGAACTGAAAATAAAAGCAAAAATATGTATTTTTTTTTTAAATAAAAACGCTTTAGAGTGAGTAAGTGTTATTTTTAATGAACTTATAGTGAAATTAATATTGATTAAGCGTTAAAAAAAACATATATGTACCCAAATACAAATTGCAAATTAGTTCAACATAAAATACATAAAGTTTATTTCAAAAAATCATACAAATATTATAATGAATTATAATTACACAAAATGAAACACCACTGCGTCAAAAAAAATATCATTAAATTTTTCTTAAATCAACTACATTTTGCATTGAAACCAATTATAATTATTACCTATACAGCCTATACTTTAAGAAAATTTTGTACCTTAACTTAAAGAAATATTGTTTTGAAAAGAAAGAAGAATCATTTATCCAAAAACATCTAGAGCAGGCCCATTAGATCAAAATCAATAACATTTTCCAATTGAAGAATTTTTGCATTTAAAGTTTTAAGTGAAACTGAAGAATTGAATAAAAATAGAAATCAAAAGTTGTCGTCATTCTTTGAGAGCTCTCTAAACTCCATTTTTAACCAAATTGAGTTAAATATAATTTTAAGAATATAGATTAAATTGCTACCTTTTACTTACTTAAAACGAAATAATATAATATTTTTGTTAGTCTTAAGTTAACATTATTCCCTTTTCCTTTTTTTGTAAATGCAACAATATATTTTGTCTAAATCTAAATATTAATAAATTTAATCAATTTAAGAACTAGAAATTACCCATAAATTTTATTTATCGTTATGAATGATTGAGTAAACGATAATTTAGTTATTTGCATAATTTTTTTTTTTTTTAATTTTACGTGCTTAAATATTTGATTAATTGAATACATTTTTTTTGTTCCTCTTATCCAAATTCAATTACCTTAATTAATAATTAATTTGTACTCAATTTTTCTATTAATTTCTATGGGTATAAATTAGAAACGATGCTTGCGAAGAACAAATATCTACATAATAACATAATAGCTTCAGCCATGGAACGTTCTGTCGGCCTCTTTTTCACATAAATTTAATTTTAATCTGTCGATAAAGTTTTAATATATAATTTTGACTTACAAATGTCAATTATCATTCAACACGTCAGTATATCATTTCAGGAAGATCACACAAAAATTTAGGACAGTACTAATCAAATGAAGAAATGGAACTTGTTTTGTTGGAAGATATATTATTTTGGCACACCTGATATTTAGTGTTAAACAGACGGAAAACTAAAAGATGTAATGTAGTAGATTTTGTTAAATTTTGATCGAATTATCTATCAATTTATTGAAAATTTTTACATTTTTTAATAAAGTAAAAAATAATTTAAAAATTATCAAAATTAATAAGCAAATACATTTTTAATTTTTGTTCGATAATTTTGTCCAATCGCGAAATGTAAGTTAACTACAGAATAAGTATGTAGATGTTGTGTAAAAAAATTATAAATATTTTATGAAAATAGTTTAATAAACCTTTGTATCTGAAATATTTCTATAAATGAGCCTACAGACATGTATTATTGCTTACTTTGTAAATAATTGATATTTTTGACATTTTAGCAGTTATGGTTTAAAATTTTAATCAAAATATTCGATAATCAAAATTTTATTAATACTATTTAAAAATTTATATTTTTATTGAAATTTATAGTTAATATTTATTTTTGAAAATGATTTAAAAACCAATAAGTATTTTCTGAATCTTGAAAGAGTTGCGTTAAAAAAATATTTCATGCATGCATTGACTTTATTTTTTATTCAAACTATAAATCGATGATATTGGTCCATTTTAAATTCAAGTAAACAATATTACACAATTAAATTTATCCTTTTCTCGATATATGGCTTTAAGAATAATTTATAACCAGCGTCCAAAAAGACCTTTAAGAAATAATAAACTTATAATATATATACCCATTGTAGAGAGATAGATATAATAGTCAAAACCCAAAATGAATAAAACCAATAAAATTTTTTAAGTTTCAAAATCAAGATCACTGATCTTTAAATTACTTTTTATTATTTTAATAAGAAAGTACCTATATTTACAAAAATTTGTTTATATATATATAAATTAATAAATAAAAATATGTTATTTTCAAAACAACATAAAAAATTTTTTTTTGTTTATTTATTTATTATTTTACATTAAAAAGATAGAAATGTCTGCATGGACATGGATATATAAAATTTCACGGTGCGCGTAAATTTTATATGTTTCAATTCCAGCTAATTTATTTACAAAAACATAACATATTGTTATGCGGGTAAATATATAAATTTGAACTAAGCATGTTGTATGTATGTAAATAAAAATACTTTTTATTTCATTTATGTTTTGATTTGTTGTAATATCATATTTTTTTTTTTACTTATAATTTAATACAATTAATGTACGTAATCATTTTTTCCATAATTACTATTTTGAGTTTTGTAAAATAAAATAAAAATTCATTAATAATTCAAATGGATTTTTATTACCTATATACTTTCAATTTTTTTTTTTAACATTTTACTGTTTAATTTGGTGTTATAATACCACACTTCAAGCTAAAGGTTTTTTTTTTGCATATCAATCAATATTATAAGTTTAAAAAAATACTTTTTCACTTTTTTTTTGACAAATATTAAAATATATTATAATAGTTATGAATGAACCTGTATGTATAGAAGTATTGCCTACATTTTATTTAATTTAAAAATATGACATTTAAAGAATAAAAATCGAATAAAAGTCGGTTCATAAGTTATAAGCCTTTTAGTGGCGGACGAACAGACGGACATCATATTTGACTTAAAAAAATTAAGTTCGGCAAATTTATGTTAATTCTTAGAGAATTTAATTGCAAAGCAAACAAGCATTCATATTAAATTATTTAAGTTCAGTATAAGATGATAAGAAAGATGAAAAATATAAACATAGTACAGTTAAGTAGTTACATTTTTCACATTAACTTTGGCTTAGTTAAAGACAAAGAAATTAAAAAAAACTATAAGAACTATAAATGTTTTGACAAATATAATTTTAATTTTTTTAACATACAATTTTTTTTTTTTATTTGGTTAAGTATTTGCTATATGTATATGAAATAATGATTTTATTGATATTTAAATATATGTTTTCTTTTTGAGATAAATTTACAAATTTTATTTCAAATTAGGTTATTTGCGGTTAATCTCCAAGACGGTAATAATTTTCTTTTATTACAAAAAAAAACCAGTTGAGCAAACAAAATTCTTTCATTTTTTCTGTAATTTTTAAGTTTTTACTTTTTCAAAAAAAAAATCACGAATAAATATTTTTTTATCGATAAAGTGAACGTAGATAATAGTGGTGTTATAAACACGTGATTTAATATTTTCAGATTTTGTCCAAAATATTTAAATTCCAAATTTTTGGGCATAAAAAATGTATACCTTCAACGGAGTTAATATATTTTTAGATTTTTATATGGGCACTTAACGAGACAACAGAGGCTGAAAATTAATTTAGATTGAAGGATTTAGATTGATATCGATTGAAGTACCCGAAAAGATATGAAAACATGGAAAGAATCTTCTTACAAGTATGATCTATTTAGTTTATTTTTTTTGTATAAGATGTTAAAGTAAGTACATATAATAAAAATCAACTGTATAAAAGAATTTCAGTTCAGTGCATTAATATTAAAAAAAATCAATAAAGTGTGCGCTATAAAAATAAATTCCTGAAAACCTGAATGCTTGATTTACCTAAAAAATTTCGCATTATATTTTTCATGGAACACCAAACAAAACTACAATATGCATTAAGAAAATTATTCTTACTCTGAGCCGATGCTTCTCCATCAGAAAAAATTCTATGTATAAGAATGATTTTTTTTATTGATTTGTATCTTGTTCTATTAAAAATAATAAAAATTGCTTCATTTTTCAAATCTAAAGACAATTTTTTTTTTATAAATAATTTTCTAAACTAAATTAATTGTTGATAGATCAATTAATCATTTATTATATTTTGTATACTTATTACTTATTATTGATTAGATGATTATTAAATGCCAAATTATACCATTTATTATAGCTATAGTTCCCTCAGCGAGCAGAGAGCAGTGACAATTCAAAATGCAAAATTTGATTAAAGTGAAGAAAAATTATTATAAAATTTCAACTCCCGATCTTACTACTTTTCATATAATATCACACGCATTCTTCTAAAATATGTGACCAAGGTGTCTTAAAATCAAAAAAATATTAAATCGTAATGTTGCAAACGGGCCCCGTACTTCATTTATGAGTCACTGTTCTTTACTTTTTTTTAAGTTTATTCATTATTACCAGTTTTTTTTTTCCAAAAATTCCGATTTTCACTAAGGAAAGAAAGAATTGTATAAATAGTTGTTATAAATAAATCATAACTTTTGAAGAAAAATAACAAAAAGGAACTTTCTGAATTGGTTCAAGGCCATTATTTAAGAATCGACCCACATTATAAAAGTCCATTTGCATTATATGTATGTGTATGGTACGTCACTACATACATATTTTATTTTATTTTATTTTATTTTTATTATTTGTACATATTATGTACTACATTGTATGTACAATGTACATGTATAATTTTTTTTGTGTACATAATGTTCTCATCCATAAAATTACAAAATAAAACAAAAGTATCATAGAACGAGAAAAGTGTAAAAAGTTTTGGGATTTGAAAACCACGTTCGAAAAAAAAAATCACCTTATGCTATTGTGAAACTCTTATTATTTATATAAAAATATGAAACTGACCGAGTATGAGTATTATACCTCGTTGTGCTTAAGGTTGTTCTACATCATTTTCACAACTTCAATTTTATAAACTTTTAATAATTAAATATTAAATATTTTCAAATTCATTCTTATAGTGATTATCATTTTGAAAATAATATTTGAAAAAAAAGTTATTATGTATGTACCAGTACTATAAATAGGTATTATTGCTTATTGGTATGTAATTTGAAATTTTTCTTTTACTCTTTTTACATTTTTCAGATTGTTGTTTTTTTTTTTTTAATAAATTAAAAAATGAAGTAAAATTATATTTATATGTGCGAATCATTTATTTAAAATGTGTACAATGTTGTTCATGTCTGTACAGTACACAGTACACTATACAAAATTTAATATAATTATATTGTTTATGTAAACAATAATGCAAAAAACTATGTATGCATATATTTGTATGTATTATATAAAATTTATATAGGTGAAAGTTAATTATTTTATTACTATTTACATTTTTCGATATTAAAAAATTTTTTTTTACATATAAAAATGTGTAACAAATTACTAGAAAAATAAATAATTTGTTTTTCTGTTACGAAATCAATAAAAAATCATTGATTGAAGACGTTTATCAAATTCAACTGAAAATAAAATTTTAATTAACGCACATAAAATTATTTCACTTTTCAGGAAATAACTAAAAATTTAAATAGTAGATATTTATATGTAATTGCTAATATTTTTTTTATTTTGACTTTTATGGTGAATTGAATTTCAAAGTTACAACAGACTTCAAACTCCTTTACTAATCACCTATATTTTAAAATTATGAGAATACCGTACATGTAGTTTTTTGTTTACCAATGTATTATTTCCAAAGGATTCATGAAATCTGAAGCTTTAACAAAACTGAACGATTAGTAATTGCTCAATTCGATTCCTCAAATTTTCAGTAAGCTTCAAAATATTAAAATTTATCTCCTCGAATTATTATCATATATCAATTATTATGATTTTTTGATAGATATTTAAAATTTTTTAATTAAAAATAAAAAATTGCTCTAATCTTGAAAAAGTAAATAAATTAAAAAAAACTATGATAATTTTTTATATGAGCTTTTATTGAATCAGATTCAAATGTCATGCTCATATGTTTCACATAAAATCACATTAGAACACATACAACGACATATGTAAGTAATGTAATATTATACATATATTATTTTTAACCATAATTCTGGTAAATTTAACACAATTATAAATAGATTATTATACTGAAAGCGAATAATAACAAAATTAAGAAAGAAAAAAAAACTGAATGAATGAAAATTGTTTTTTTTTTTTTTGGAAAAACAAAAAAAAAAAGAAGTAAAAATAATTGATTTGAACTTGAATATTTTGTAATTATTTAAAAAAAAAATTTTTTTTATTTTAATTTCGATATTACATACTAAATTTAACCCAATTTTTTCTTTGTACACTTAGTGGGAGTAGGTATAAATAACTTTTCTGTTTTTTTTTCTAAAGCTGTTAAAATATTAATTAAGATACCTAATTTTCAACATTAATTTATGTTAAATTTTACCTAATTTTTTTACGAAATGATTTTTTAAGAAATTTCATCTACATATACATAAGTATTTTAAATTTTACACATTCTTTTAAACAATTAATTGTTGAGGTATTATTACAAAATGTCATGGACCTTTTAAAACGAATTTTAGGACAGCAATATTGCATAATTGAATTACGTGATTTTCGCGTATTTTGTCACATCATATGTAAAATTTCGTTTAATGTCATCATTGCCCATAACCACTTAGGTCGAGAAATTGATTAAGCCCGAGAGTTGCTCGCTATAATTATTATTTAACATTATTTAACATATTTGCTTGCGTTGTGCTGGCAAACTTAATCATATATTATTACAATTCCACAATGATATTTAAAATATCCTCAATACAAAGAAATATTTGGCAATCTTATATTTTGCACTCGTCGCCCCATTCATTATTAGATCATCATAGGTAGAAAAGAAACCATTAAATTAGTGTTTTATTACACTATGAATTTATTGTCTTTAATTTTTTTTTTAATTTAACGCTTTTCCAAAGAATTTATCAAAAAATAATCTTATCATAATTTTAATTTGCAAATCATATAAAAATTGTTATTATGGCATTGAGTTCCAAAGTTGCGTCAAAAAACTTGCGTAGATCATTGCGCTGTGCTTTTAAAAGTTTAAGAAGTATAATTTTTTTTTTCTTCCTTTTTATTTGAATAACATAGAAGTTGCTCTTTAATTTACATCATATGAATGACACATTAGTCGTTACTCATTATATAATTTTTTTTTTTGATTACATACACAATAAAGTGTCATCTGACATTTTGGAATATGATAAAGATTTAAAGCGTTAAATACACAAGTATTACTATCCATATTAGGATATTTTTCTTAATCTTGACACTCCGAGCTCGGAACCCACGCTCAATCGAGACACAAATTGACGTATTGTTTCCTTAAGCTTAAACAATAAGAATTAAAAGAAGTTGTTTAAATACGTAGTATTATAATAAAGTCAACAATAACAAAACATAAGTAAATAGTTTCTTATCTTAATCTAATTTGTCAATGTTTTTCATCCGCTTATAAAATACAGAAACTTAAATAAAAGTTTTTCTGCAAAGGGTTATAAAAGAAAAAATACTACTTTCAATTCAGTCAGTACAATAATTAAAAATGAAGTTCTCGACGGTTTTTCTTATTATTTCTGGTATATATTTGAAAAAAAAAAATATTTAAATAATAAACAAATAATACAATTGATAAAAATTTATAAAAAAAACTGATTGGTTTCGAAAGGCGGAATTATTCGTTGCATGACTCTACTGCATTAACAATAAAATATTTTTTTTTATCTAAGGAAATCCTATCCCAGTTCCACTTGCATTTAACTGATCTCTTAATCATTAATTATATTAAAAAAAATTTCGCAAAACTTTCTCATATTTTTCTTTCTAAATACAATTTCAGTAACCCTGCTCCTTGTCGATGTACAGAGTCAAAATTTTAACAGTTGCAGAAATTCCAATTGCGAAGCTGGTGAAAACGAACGAGGTATGTTTTATTTGTATATGCTGTGTCACCAATCATATTTATAATCGATAAGAGTAAAAACTTATTTAGGAAGCTCTCTAAATTTTAGTTTGCGCAACAAATGGTAGATGTCAGACTGAATTTCAAAATTCTTGCCAATTAGAATTTCACAATAGATGCAGTATTTGTGGAGGAAGTAATATATTCAATTTAAATGCAATAATTTGAATTCTGCAATAAATTTATTTTTAACTCTTTAGATTTTAAAGCGGACAACTCTACAGAATGTTTCACTCAACGAAGATGCTTTTGCCTTCCTATTCCATTCATAAAATGCTGCTTATAAAATAAATAAAATCATAATTTTAAGAGCCCCTAAAATTGTGTAAAGTATCCATTAAATGTATATTAACTATGGCAAATACATGTAAGTTATATCATTTGAAAAAAAAAAAAAAAGCATTGAAATGTATATTTGATATATTTTTGAGGGAATCCATCAAGTTTTTTATTTTACTAACAAGTTTTAGATATTTTTTTTAATAATATTTACGTAATAAATAATTTTTAGTGCGATTTTTCTACCAAAGTTTCACATTTCTTTGCAAAAAGATCAGCCGAAATATTTTAGTAATAAATAATTATATATACAATTATGTAAAATCTTATTAGGTTTTTAAAAAAAAATACTATTTCTAAAACAGGTTGACTTTTTTAATCACATCATAATTCACAACTTATTTGAATTAAACAGAAAGAAATCAATGAAAAATCACATAACTTTTGCACTATTTTTCGTATATGAACAAAAGTTTTGATTAAGTATTTAAATTAAATTATATGACGGTTCGTTTGAATTAGGCGTTTTTGGTACTATACTTATTTTCATTCGAAAAGACAATGATTTATAAATGACTTATAGGGTACAATTTTAAAATTTCATATCAAGCGCTCTTAAATTCATTGTAAAATTAAATTAAAATATTTTTGTTCAAATGTTCAATTAATTTTATTGAATTATTATTTTATTGAATAATTGTATAAGCAGAGAAAAAAAAATTATAGGTAATTAATAATTATTATATTATTTGAAAAATGTTACATATGGTATAAAGTTACGTAAAACACATTTTTCAATCACGTCAATCAAAAATTGCAAGAAATGTTAAAATTGCGTTATCTTTATTTAAAACAAAAAAAAAATAAATTTCTTCACAATTCAATACCCTCTTGTTAGCAAATGCATTATGTATAATTAACCAATTATTAAAATTTTTATTAATTAATGGTTAACCAAAAATTTTGGTATTTTCCATTTTTGGATCATTAAGGTTTTTGACACATTAATTTATATATACATAAGACGTCCACATATGTTTAAAAATAACAACTTATAAATTATGTACATAAAAAAACTAAATAAGATTTAATATTGCTCAAGGTTATGACGGAAAAAGAAAACTTTAATGTAAGTGTGACAATTAATCACAGGAAATACATTAAATATACAGTCTTTGTCGTTGTCTTTTGATTTTGGAATAACTTTACTTCATTCATAATATATTCATTTATTATTCTCCAAAAATTTTCATATTGAGATGGCCAACAATTATTTTCATAATTTCTTTTTTCAATATAAATATTTTATTTTAAGCAAGTTTTACAGATTTTTACATTACAAATAAACTGAATTATGATAATTATTCAAACCTATTATAATTTATTAAACAATATTCTTGACTGTGCATGTAACCAACAATGTTATAATAGAGCAAAATTCAATCTTTGTATTTTTAGTTTTTCTAACCGAATAAGCATATAATTAGCATAACATAATAAATTCCTCAAATATACGAAATAGATAAACTTAACTGACTAAAATATTTTAAAGTTTAAGTTTCGTCTAATAGTGACAAAGTGCTAATATTCAGGCTGAACTTTCTAAACAATAAAATTATCTGTTAAATGTTAAATTTTTGTGAATAGGTACTGTGTATAATGTATGTATATAATTAATATATATTGTATCTACTGAGATATTTTCAAAAAAATTATTGAATATCATTCTCAAGCGAAAATAACAAAATTCTGTTAGTTTCATTCATTCTTTATTAGAAATCTATCATAAATATTACTTAGCACATTTAAATATAAAAAAAATCAGAATCTTTTAAGTTTTTTTGATTTTATGATTCTGCCATGCAAGATTTTGTAAAATTACGTAAAATGAAAGTTAATTCGAAATTTCAAATCTAAATAAAATTTTTTAAGAAATTTTTTAGATGTATTCTAAAATTTCCAAAACAACATATAATCTTTTTAAGCGGTTAGCTTATAAAAGATTTTAACATGTCATAAACATAATGATGTTAACAATTCATTTCATTGTTTGTTATTGAGTGGGGAGGGGGGAATAAATAGTTTTTTATAAAATTTTTGTTTTTAGCTATTATTGTTCAATATTTTTTAATACACATATGGACATTATGTAATGTACATATGTACAACATAAATATTTTTTTTTAATTGTTATAAAATAAAGTGAATTCTATATTTTATATTTTATAGACACCTCAAAGCCATAATAAGAAAATTTACACATGTCTAAGAATTTTTTTTTGAAATTATTTGAATTTTTAAAAATATCATATATAGAATAATTATACAAATAAAATATAATTTATGTTAAAAAAAAGTTCATGAAACCTTATAGGGAATTTCAAAGAAATTTCGTTTCTCTGTTTTTTTTTTGTGTTTTTATTCAAATAAATTTTTGAAATAATATATTTTGTTCTAAGTATAGTTATTATGTATTGTGTCGAATTTATAGCTTATATATCAAAGCAAAAATGGAATAATAATTTTTTAATTTTGGGATTAAACATTTATTCCTTAATGCGATATCTGAATACGACCAAAAAGTTCTTTCACTCAAATATATTATTTTTCAAAAATTAAACGAAAGAGCATTAAAGTAAATATGTATATTAATAAAAGTGTTTTAAAACCGAAGATATTATTCAAAGCTCCTTTCCTGCTCTGCAAATTAATTATATGGATAAGAATAATTTTAATATTATAGAAATTTTTAGTACACAGAACCACACCAGGAAACAGTCTATTTGAACAATCTAGCTATCTTTGTATCTATTTTATTTTTTTTTAATAAAATAAATTTAGTAAATATACGGGTATGTAAATTTATTTAATTTCTTTTTAATATTTCAAAATGTTGGGAAAGGATTAAAAATTTAAAATTAGATATGTCCACGATTATATTCTTACTTTCTTTTAATATGTAAGTCGTATTCGTTTTTATAGGAAAAGTGTCACAGAACAAAATTGTATAATTTTTCATAAACATTATTCTGTGGTATGAATATAATTTTATTTTCATTAAAAATATAATTTATAACGCTAGCTTTGTCATTCCCTATATATATTAGTAATTAGAATAAAATACATTATGCATTTAGATAAAAACAAAAAAACTCGCCAACGTCTATAGAAAACCAATAACCAAATTAAGAAATAAATAAATAATTAAATAAAATAAGTTGGCTTATTATAAAAGTTTTTACATATATTTGGCGCGAAGAAAAAGATTTTCAGGTTCTTTGGTTCAAAACTAGAAAGCTCTATAAATAAAACATTGGATATGCACCCACTATTCAAACATATACATAATGTTTACAATGTATGCACATAAATATTATGCAGAATTATTTTAAAATTCAGCCGATATATCTGCCATTTTATAAACCAAAATGTGAACCTGATCTTATTATATTTTGCAATCAAGCAATAACACTAGGTATGCATATGTATATGCAAACATATATAAATAAGATATCAAATGAATTTAAGGTCAATATAAAGCACATAAATATGAAAAATTATGTTAACCACCCGATTAAAACATTTTTTACTTTGCCTTTGTATAAATTTTCCTATATACTTTTTTGAGAAAGAAAATTTTTATTACAAAAAAAAGTTCAACATTTTATTTTATAATTTTACGGGCTTTATTTAATTAAATGAGATATAGTTAAATAATGTTAACAGAACGAAAAAGCAACAAAAACATTTTTTTATTCTACTATTTTAATTATATTCATGTGCTTTAAAAATACATCACCTAGAGGCCAAAATGTGTATTTTCATATTAAAACTTTCGGCCACTGTATACTATGGGAACATTCTTAAAATGAGGTGGAAAGTCAGAATTTTTTATTTTCTACTGTGAAACAACACTTAAAGTTTATATATTATTATAAAATTATGAAAAATATTTGAACATATTGTAAAGTTTATTTAACATTATAATTAATTCCAGAATGTCTTAATATCATTTTTGAAATTTTCATCTACTTACTTATCTTTTTCCCTATCAAAAAACTAAGAAAGTTTGACTTAAAATTCCAGATTTTTTCAATTCTTTTAATATTTTCTCTCGACATTTTTTTTTAATCAATTGAGGATAAACCTTAGATTATTTAAAACAAAACAAAAAATATATCAATCAAAACCCATAACCACAATAAAATAAAGAGTAATAAATATCAGTAAGTGTTTTACTAAAGCACACAATCATAAATATTTCTAAATCTAGAATTCTAAGTTTATCTGCTTCACACAACAACAAATTAACTAAACAACTGAAAATTAAAAACAAAACACACTTGTCTAAATATATGTACCTAAAATATAGCATAAAACCAAATAAAAAAAACATTAATTTTTAGCACAATTCGATAAACACAACAAAATCTCTATAATTTCGACACCAAAAATATCAAATCATTTATATCTTAATATTCGATTGAAATATTATAAAATTTTTAAGTTAAACGATTTCAGAAACGAATTAAGTAAATTCTTAACAAAATAAGGCTTATAATAATTCTTTATAAAATTTTTCCTCAAAACTCAATTTAATATTCAATATTTTAAGATTCGATTTAAGATTCAATATTTTAAGATTCGATTTAAAATTCAATATTTTGAAATTCGATATTATAGAGAAGTTTAGATGTTCAGGAACAGAAAAGCAGACATTAAGTTATTTAAATAATAAAACTTTGTAAGAAAAACTCATAAGGTACAAACTTTTTCAGGTAGCTGTAATCATATGTTATGACGTTAAAGACATCATCCTCCATAAATATGATCGATTATCTTCACTTTAAAAATTATTAAATTATTTTGTAAATTTTAAATTAAAACTTATTGAATGTAGTTATTTTCTTTTTCACGAAGAAAAAATTATAGTAAACAGAAAAAAAATAAAATGTCTGATACGAGTTTTTGCTGCATCCAAATTTTCTGAATTATTTTTTATGTCATCATCATCTTTGTAAAATAAAAAAAAATTATTTATGAAAAAAAAAACACCAAAATAAAAATAACTAAATTGTTAGTCACTTATTGTAACATTCGAAAATCACATTCCAAACAAAAATGTTTCTTTCTAAACTCCATTTTACATAATACATTTTAAGACCGAAAATAAGTTCACAAATTATTAATTTAATTTAATTTTAATTTTCTTTATTTTTAACGTTTTGCAATTCGCCCTTTAAATTAACTCAGGCTAGAATTACGACTTGGTTTATTCCATTAGCTTTAGTATTAAAATGATCGATTCCACATCGATTTGAATTTATTTTCCAGATTCGGAAGTTCGAATTTGAAATCAGGTTCAATAATTTCTTGATTATGTATATCAAAATTTAAAAATTTTTTTTCATCTGGCAATAAATAATGGAGTTTAGAGCAGATTAATTTTGATAAAATGTACACATGCATAAAATATAATGCTGCTAATTTTTTTTAGTATTTTTTTTATACATTTTGGCACGTTATAAAATAAAAAGTTTGTAGGCGATAAATAAAATGTTTGCATTATTTTTTTGCAACTAAGTAGCTACTTATGTAGACTGAAAAGATACGATTAAGAGTTTCGTCAATTTAAAAAGTTTTTAGTCATCATCGCAATTATATATGTATGTATGACGATGTATCTACTAACTATTTTTATAACAACTAATATATTTTGCCTCATTTATTTTTAACTCAAGATCAAATTTGTTTTTCCATAATTCGTAATCGAACATGATTCGAAGTCTACATCGTACGAGGTGACCTAATAACTCATCCAACAATTTTATTCCAATTTTATCTAAAGATAACAAATACTAATTTTATGTTTGATAAGATTGCAAAATCTCAATTTTTATAACTTTGATATTAAATAAAATTCTTAATGAAAAATCATAATGTTTTCGGAAATAAATCAAAATTGTTACTTCAGTTTTAAACACTAAATTTTTATGCATAACTTAAGTAACTACAGAGCAGAGAAGAAAAAAATATTAATGAAAGTTATATGAAAAGTTAGAAGTAAAAATAAGGATTAAAACGGGTTAAATTTTTTTCATTCGTTCTCGTAAAATATATTTCTCAAGTTAACGAAAATATAATTTTCAGTTCTTATTATTAAGCTTTTATTATTAACTACTAAGTACCTATTCCTCTATGTTCAATATTAAATTTAAAATTCAAACCCTTTTATTTTATGTTGGCTTTATTAATCCAATGCTGAATTATAATTTTTAATCCAATATTTACTCAGCTATTTTTTATTTATATCAAAAAAAAAAATTTTATTTTAATTATGTATCTATTATTTTTTCCAATATTTTTAAATTATTAAATTTCAAGTTTTTATTATGTTATTTATTTTAATTATATATTCAATTATAGGAATAAGTATAGGTATTTTTTTTTTAATTTTTAGTTTCAATTTGTAAATTATAAAATATTTTAAAAGATATTTGTAGTATTTTTTTTTTAATTTTTGAATTGTTTAATCCCGCTCTAAATGTTTGGAAACATTTATGAAAAACATTTCATGTTTGCTCATTTAAAACACTGATATGAAAATTAGCTTTCGTGACGTAAATGACTTCGAGAATTTAAAGTGTGTTCCAACTGTTTAAATGCGAGACAAACTGCACAATTTAATACCAAAACCCAATATACCATCGCGCCAGTTCGCAAAGAAATGTCAAGTATTTGTACTGGCATGGGCGTCGATTACTGAACCGGCCTACAAGTTCACTCATAGTTAACATATTTTTGGCACACCGGCTTAAAATATGCCTCCGACTTGTTTGTTAGTTTTGAAACTAACCTGAACACCAATAAACAGGAGTTTGTCCCGGCCGCCAGTTTTAAGGTCAGCTGAAAAGACCAATTTAAATTACCGACTTTTGTGTCGGATATTGAACTATGTTCTAAGTCGAAACAAATATTTGACCTTGCAGTCTATCTTATTTTTGAGTGTAAGCGACTTATTACGGTAATCTTTCTCTTCAAACAGTTACTGGTTGTACATAAATGTCAGTTTACGTAAAGCTGACAGCAGCGTGAGTTATTTTTGTACAAATAACTATTATAAATTGCTTATTATATGTTGCTAAATCAAAGGAAATTGCAAGGCGTACATAAGCGCCAGTTTACGTAAAGCTGACAACAGCGTCAATTATTTGTTGCTTTGTTGACTTTGTTGATAAGTTGACATTTATAATTTCATTATATTTTGAAAAACAAACACGTGATGGAAAAAATATTTTAAAATAATTTACGAAAAAAAAAAAAACTCTGAAAAACATAATAAAAAAAAAGTGATTATTTAAATTTTTTAATAATTTTTTTTAATTAATTCAAAAAAAATTTACAAATGGAAACTGAGTCGAGTGGAGTTTCTGATTCTGGATCTCCAGAATTTTTGAATAATTTAAGTTTAGAAGAGGAAGCCAATTTAACAGATAGATTTGTTGTTGGTGCTGGCTTGGTCCAACCAAGAAAATTAACATTTGCTTCACCCGAAGTTACTGGACATTATGAAAATCGTGCTAGTGATGAATTTAGGCAACGTTCTTTAGCTGAAAGCCCAAAAAAACAACCGTCTATTTCACCACCATACCGAAAAGTTCGAGCATTAAGGTAAGAAAGGAAAGACGACCGATAAATAAATTTTTGCAGTAGATTTATTTAAGATTTCATTTCGTTTAATTGGATAAGATTTTTGGCTGAATTTAGTCTTCTGAATATGAGTAGGTAGGTACCTAGGTACCTGCTTCATATTTTATGCTAGCTTCCTTTTCAGTTCTTTGAAACAGGTATAGATAGATACTCAGGATGACAAATAAAGAAATAGAGTTGATTAGGTACCTACCTACCTATATCTTTGACATGAACAACTATACTAATTTAAACTTTATTGGCATTGTTAATCTTTTGATTTTATTTCTTTTGACATATATTTTATGATTATAGTAAGGATAAATAGTAATGAGGTCGTGACAATTAATGACACTGACACAATGACTGAATCATTGAATTTCGATGAGTGCCTTTACCACTAAATGATGAAATTAAATCAAAAGCTTCATTTAGAAAACTAACCAGAATATTCTTCACGTTTCACATAATTTGATTTTAGGTATTAACATTACGTAGGTATTTAGTAGGTACCTATTCGAAATTATTATCTTAAAGTTAATTAATATTTTCTCCGAAAGAAACCTTAGTAAGTATTTTAATATTTTCTAAATTCTAGTAAAACTTAATTTCTGTTTTTACAGTTTGGAAATCAGAATCAAACTTTTATTAACTAAGTATTACAATTCTAAATACAAAAATATTATTTTAATTCTATTTTTTAGGCTTTTCGATACTCCTGCAACTCCCAAAACAATAATTCAAAAATCGTCAACGAAATTTCTAAAATTATTTCCTGATAACACTTTAGCAGAATCAAATGATATTTTAGCTAAACCAATTGATGGCGGTTTGGATTCCAAAGGAAATTCGAAAACATCATGTCAAATTAAGTCCTCAACTCTATTACAACGACCAAAAAGTCTTCCGCTTCACAATAAAACATTGGAAAATTGTGTAGAACAAACAGCAAACATTAACCCATTTACACCAGATAGTTTAATTATGGCAAATAAGAAACGTCGCCGAATTTTCCAAGGTCGTGAAAATCAATATCACCAATTAAATAATGCAATGCCACTTTTTTCTAATTTAACAAACGAAAATTTCTTCAATAAAAGATCCTCGTTAAAAATATCGTCATCATCATCGCCAAATATGGATGACGATTATGATGATTTTTTTGAAATACGACAGGCGCCAAAACGTTTAGCACTTCAAGATACAAACATTTCTCGCTATAAGAAAGAGTTTTTAGAAATCTCTTTAATAGGTAGTGGTGAATTTGGAAGAGTTTACCAATGTCTAAATCGTTTGGATGGTTGTATTTATGCGATTAAAAAAAGTATTAAACCAATCGCTGGAAGTGCATTGGAAAAAACTGCCCTAAATGAAGTATGGGCGCATGCTGTGTTAGGTAAGAAAATAAATGTTTTATTTTTGTTTAATTTTTCGACTGTTAATAATTTTACCTTCCATTATGACCGCGATTACATCAGGATATTTAAAAGAATGGTTTTTCTCATTCAAAAGTTTAATTACTGATATAATTATATAAATCTTTTTGATTACATTCAATATCTATTAAATTAAAATTATTTTAACATTTGTGATAGTAATATTTATTGCTTTAGTGAATTAACATTTTTAATTCCTGGTTAAAATTAAATGAATTTAAATTCGATTTTTTTACTTTTAAGGAAAACATGATAATGTTATCCGTTATTATTCTGCTTGGGCTGAAGATAATCATATGCTCATACAAAATGAATATTGTAATGGTGGAAGTCTGCAATCCGTGTTACAAAAAAGATTTCTATGTGAATCTGAACTTCGAACTTTGCTTCAACATATTGCAGAAGGGTTAAAATATATTCATTCCAATGATTTAGTTCACATGGATTTGAAAGCTGGAAATATATTTTTGACTAAAGAGCCAGCAAGGCCGGTTTCATCTTTAAGTGATAATATTGATGACGATGGTTTTGATGAAGATATATATGAGGAATTGGAATCAGCTGAAAGTGTTATTACGTATAAAATTGGTGATTTGGGGCATGTAACATCTATTAAGTGTCCACAGGTTGAAGAAGGAGACAGTCGTTACTTACCTAATGAAATATTACAAGAAGATTTTCGACACTTAACAAAAGCCGACATATTCTCTTTAGGAATAACACTATACGAAGTAATTATGTGAATCATTTAAAAATTAATTTTGATAATAATGTTTGAATTGTCTTTAATTAAATCACCAAACTCGAGAACGGCTCACGGCGGTTTTTTCAAATTGATAAGAAAAAACAAGACCGAAATTCTGCCTAACATTTTGGAATTTAATTGCTTCATAACATACTGAAAGGTTTTTTTAAATAAAAGTGTGTGTTTATACGTGAAGATTGCAAAATGAGAAAAAGGAAGTTCTGAAAAAGCCAAATGAGCCCTTTTTGAATTTGGTGATCAATTATTTTTTGAAGCAAATAAGAGCCATTCTAATTAGATATTAGAGCTTGATTGAATTGCAGACTTTTAGAGATAAATTTGCCTCAATTTTTTCTCAATAAATAATTTTTTATTTATCATAGGCGGCGGGTGGAGGACCACTTCCAAAAAATGGCGCAGAATGGCATGATCTACGCCAAGGAAAAGTTCCAAATGTACCATTATTGAGTAGTGAATTTAATGATTTAATAAAAATAATGACTCATCCGGATCCAAATGTCAGACCGTCTTCTTCCGCAATTTTGAATCATCCGTAAGTTTTCTAAACATTATTATTTAATAAGTAGGTAGGTAATTAGCAAAAAAAATTACACGTACTAAAATCTATCTACAATACAATATTTAACACAGAATACAAAAGTTCTATAACAACTTAAAAAGCACCCTTTTCAGAATTTCGGATATATAAAAAATTTTAATTCCGTTTTTAATATATTTTTAATATAATACACAATTTTGAAACATAATTTTTAAATGTGTTATATCATATATTTTGAGGCGAGAATTTTAACTCACACAAGTAATAAAAATTTGTATACAAATTTTGTTGCTGGAATAGACTCAAAGTCTCAGGATTTAAAATGCTCCTTTTTTTGAAAAACAAAAATTTTAATATTAGATTTGCAAATTTTGAATAATTTTCATTTGCTCCTGTTTATAGTTTATAGAAATAAAGTAACTGCAATAATTTTTTTGCTGCAATCAAAAAATCTATATAATCTTCTATAACCTAATCATTTTAGCTTTGGAACCTGTTTAAAATTCTATCCAATTTTTCAGTAATTTGTGGAGCTTTTAACTCACTCTCATCATTAAAATATAATATCCGATGAAATAGTGGTACATAATAGTTCAAGTACATATTTGCACTATTAAAATTCATTTAATAATTGAAATCAATATGGTTTTATTTATAATTTCTTGTTATTTAATTTTTGATAAAGTTAACATTCATTCAAATTACATTCAAATTACTGAACTTTTGCTCAATATACTTTAAAATAACTTTCAGGTTTCTTATTTCTATCAAATCTGATAGATTCATGTCTTTTATAGCAGAGATTGAGTATTTTAACGCTGAATTGATTGCAGATTTTTTTTGTGACAATAATTAGTCAAAAAATAATTAAACATTTCTTAAATTGCAGAGTGCATATTAATTTTCAGAGCTATATTATTTCTTTAATAATTAATATATTTCCACTATTAGTTTAGTAAAAGAAAAAATTATTTTAAGGCAATTTGATCAAATAAATAATTTTAAATATTTAATTTTAATAATTGATCTTCTCTATGAATATTTTATGTTTAATTACAAATAGTATAGTATTTAAATTTTATTTAAAAAAAAAAATAAAAAAAAAAAAAAACACGTAATACGCAACCTGTATGGATTGATTTTGACGAAAATTGTTTATTCAAAGGGAGTGGCTACAGTTACGGTAACCGTAACTTTTTTTTTTTGTTTAGTGATTACGGCAAAGTTTTTTTTTGAGCATTATGATTTTTTTTTTAAATAAAAAGTTGTTATGCTGAATGGGGGACGGCAGCCGCCTCCCCCAAACCCCCTAGGGCTTCTTTTTTTTTATTTTGCTTTGGCGCTTCGCGCTTTTAAAACTATTTTTGTATAACGATGTAAGGTTTTACTATTCTTGCATTTTTTGTATGACGATGAAATTAAATTTTTTTTTTTTTTTTTTTTGACAAAAAAAAAAATTGCCGTAACTTTAAGCATTGCCTAAAAGTTACGGTTGCCGTAACTTAAAAAAAAAAAAAATAAGTTACGTTAACCGTAACTGTTAAAAAAAAATAAGTTACGTTAACCGTAACTGTTAAAAAAAAAAATAAGTTACGGTTACCGTAACTGTAGCCACTCCCTTAAATTTTAGATTGAACTATACGATTACCTATATTACCTAAAAAAAAAAAATTTTAATTCAAATTTTATAATTATTTTCTTTGTAGGTATTATAGGTACAAATAATTTGATTTCGATAACATAACAACATCATCACGATAATATAAGAAATTTAGCAACCAATATTTTACATTCAACTCCAAATAATAATTTGAATACAACTATTGGTGTTGTACAACCAACGACATCAGGAAATATATTAGTTGAAGAGAGATATCAACAACAGCAACATCAAAACAATAATATTGTAGCATCAGTAAATCATCAGCAAAATTTATTGAATGCTCCCAATTTGACAGCAACAGAGCAATCAAATAAAACAGTTGCTATAAATCAGGGGAAATTTGAGCTAAATAATACGGATTTAAGTTGGGAAGAACGTTTCAATTTAATTCAATATTTTCTTTAATTAACGTCGAAGCAGAATATTAATAATAATAATGTAAGTTAAATTGATTATTTTTAATTTTAATATTTTATTAATTTCTTCTTTGTGCAATTTTTATCATTTTATGTTAAATAATAATCATATAAAGTACATAAGAAATGTATTTTCCGCAAAATAGATTCATTCGATAATTTTAATATTAATTACTAAAATCTTTCGTTTTTGAAAATTTATGTTTTGATTTTTTTTAGAGAATTTATGTTAATTTGTATTATTTTCATGTTAAATAATAAATAGTATTTCAACATTAACTATATCTGATTCTTATTTTTGCCATTTTGGTTACAACAGTTTTTTTTACTTTAGCAAAGTTACCATTAAATGAGCTGACATTTTGTTAATTGATGTTAATGTTAATTGTAAAATATACTTTAATGTAAGCTCACCATTTTTGTCCTCCTAAAAGGAGGGCCTATTCAGAATATTGTTAGTTTTTCGCAAATATCTCGAAAATATGAATGGGTAAAAAACGCACCGTTTTCGAAATATTTGCGAAAAACTAAAAATATTCTGAATAGGTCCTCCTTAGGAGGACAAAAATGGTCAGCTTACATTAAAGTATGTTTTACAATTAACATCGACGGCAGTCATAGAATTGTCCTTCGATGTCCGTCATATAAGTGACATTTAAGTAAGATTTACAACTAGCTTAGTAGTCAGCCTGATAACTGATCCTGGAGACAGTTTTAATTCTGACTTATATGTTAGTTTCATAACTAACGGCTACGTCAGCTATATTCTTTACCTTAATGCTTGTCGTATACCTAACGTTCAGTCGTAATTTACGGTTACAAATAACTAGCTCGAAGGCACTTGATGTATGGGCAATGTCAGTTATTTGTCACCTATATACGATCCATGTCGTACTTTTTATATATCCTTGTGGCTAACGTGTTCATATCATTAGTATACTAAGTTAGTTAACAAATGATGTTTTTTATTTCCGATGAACTAGACAAATAACTGACTCGTGGTATATTGGGAAACGAGTTCTGATTTAAATAAGTTACTTTGTTGGTGGAATGAAGTTCACGACCTCCTGAGCTAGCGATTCCTTTCTGATCAGAAAAAAAAACCATATTTTTATTGAATTTATTTTTTCAATTATATTTTTGTAATCAAAATTGTTTTTTATTTACATTTTTTTCATTTGAAAAAAAAAAAAGAAAAATATATAAATACCTACACAGGTGTTTTCTATTTTTTTTTTTTAAATATCTGATCTGACGCAAAAAAAAATTATGATGGAGAACAATAAAGAATACTAATAAAAAAAAAAATAATGACAACAACAATAATAAAAATTAAAATCGACAATTTTTTTATTTTCCTGAGAATAAAAAAAAAAATTTAATATTTTTTTAGAACAAAAGTGAACTTTTCCATATTTTTGTGTACATTACATATTTTTTTATGTTTTTTTTTTGCAATTGAAACTATTTTATGTACATATATATAAAGTTTTACATACCGCGACGTAGAAATTAAAAAAAAAAAATTATAATAACAAAATAAAATTATTTTAATTTTATACGTGCCTAATTTTTTTTAGTAATCTCTATAAATTCTAAACTTTATTTATTTAAATTAAAAAATAAAAAAAAATAAATTGCATTTTTTTTTTCATATAATAAATGAGTTTTATAGTAAAATTGTTTTATTTACCATGAACTGTAAAAAACAAAAAAAAAAAGATTTATTATGTGTTATAAGACACACAATTACATAGGTAGGCACCTATATAATAAATTTGTAATTGAATGTTGTTATAAACAAATAAAATTAAATTATTATTCTTATTAAAATTTTTTTTTTTTAGAAATAAGATTTATAATTTTTTTTTTTAACAATTTTTGAATTCAAATTTTTTTGTTTAACATTTAAGGTGAATATTTAATTAATTTATGATAAAAAAATCAAAATTTTCTCCTTCACACACAGTAACAAAAAAAAAAAAGTCGCGCTCGTTATGTCACTTCCGCAGTAAACTGGGCTCTATTTGGAGCAGCGCCATCAACATAACAACATTTTTTTTGTCTCTATACCGTGTATTATTTATGATTTGTAAATAAAATAGAAATTAGTTTGTGAAAATTAAACACGAATTTTATTTATTTTTATTTTTTTAATCACGGTTAAAAAATTGTAAATAAAAAAAAAATTAAGCCAACGAACAACGTTATAACTTTTTAGATACTAAAAAAAAATATAAAACAAAAAAATAGTTATAGGTTCATACCACATATCACCACATATACAAAAATGAGATATTTTTAATATGAGAAAACATTTGTGGGAAAAAATAAAAAGTGAAATAAAATTTTAAGAGAATTTTTGGAAGAGTGTTTTTTTTTAATATCTCAGTTTCTTTTAGATTATTTATGTGTTTTAGTTTTATTTGGAGAAATACAAATTTTTTTTTCTCAAATTTCAGATAAATATTGGAACAAAATGTAAATAAATAATGTATTTTGTGTGATTGTGTCTTGAAATGAACGTTCAATCGAACAAACCACATTTTATTAACATGAATTTATCGAACAAACCACATAAAATTGTTTTATTTTGCTTTTTTTCCGTAAAATTTAACTTTTTTATTGGAAAAGCTTTTGTATATTTTTTGAAATTTTCAAATCATAAATTATTAAAATATTACTAAATACCGCTACCGCTAAATATTATGAATGCATACATTATTATTGAAAGAAAATATACATAAAATTTGAACATATATCAGAAAAGAGATGCAAATAAATAATTTAATAAAGAGAAAAAAGCAATTTCATATATGTTGAATATTTTCAAGGCGTCAATTTTAAGAAAATTTATTGAAAGTACTTACAATGTAGTTATAAAGTCTGTTTAATATTCTCTAACTTGTATTGGCACCCAAATGTGTTTATTATACATATTTGTGGTTTCGTCAAGCTAAATGTATACGGATTTAGGTGTTAGTTTCTTTAGGAACTAAAAGCCATATTATATTCATATTTTGACTTTATTATTCTAAATCGTCATCAGGGCTTAACTGAATACAAAAAATATATATTAAAATGAATATTAATTTAAATATTTGTAAAAGTACGTAGATAAAAAAATTGGCGAATTTGTTTTATTACTTTCATTCAAATATTATTTCATACCTTGAACAGAATGCCTCAGAAACGGATAAAATACCCACAATATGATATGTTATGAATGGTATGTACATAAATTATTATTTACATTAAAAGAGTTTAAAATAAAAACAATGAATTAAAGCTTTTCATAAATTTTTATAGTATCTATAAATATTTTTTCAATCAATTTCATAGAACCTAGTTTGTTTTTTTAATAACATAAAAGCTTAGAAAAGCTTTGCTTACAATTCGTTAAAATTTTAAATTTTAAATTTACAATGGTTATACGTACAGCGAGAACAGTGAGAACAACTACATCAATCTGGCCGTGAAAAAATTTATATCGTTAAAATAAAAAATGGGATATAGGCGAAGTGCAATAACTCATCGGTACTTAACTCATCGGTCGATTTTGGATAAGTTATATCTATTTTAACTCATCCGAAAATTGGCCGATGAGTTATATCCTTTGGAATGACATAACTCATCCACCTCAATGCTTATTTGTGACAAACACTACGGTACTTATTCCTTGGCCGATGATTGGCCCCATTTTTGTGTTAGCAGTAGAAGGAGTGTCCCAGAACAAGAAAAGGGGGCGGAGGATGAGGGCTGCGGGCGGGCGGACTGGTGGTTGGTCAGCAAATCCCACTGACCAACCACCAGTCCGCCCGCCCGCATCCCTTACTCTTCGCCCCCTTCTCGCGTTCTGAGACACTCCCAATACTGCTAACACAAAAATGGGGCCAATCAGGTCGGTAAATGTAATGTATTTATCTTATCGGCCAATGAGTAAATACCCAAGTTTTTGTCACAAATCACAAATAAGCATTGAGTTGGATGAGTTATGTCATTTCAAAGGATATAACTCATCGGCAAATTTTCGGATGAGTTAAAATGGATATAACTTATCCAAAATCGACCGATGAGTTAAGTACCGATGAGTTATTGCGCGGACCCAATTTTTTAATATCTTTATCAAAATCTAAATAAACTTTCACATTGATTTTAACCTTAAATATGACCTATAAATTACATGATTTTAGAATTGAAAAAAAAAATAACCTGCGGCAATGTCTATAGCAAAAAAATTATAAGTAAAATATGCCAACACAATCACTATAATTAATAACACCTTTTATCTATTTTTTTTATTGAATGAATATAATGAAATAGCCATGTTATTGATTCTACAACTTTTAAAATTGTAAAGTTAATGAAAATAGTTTAGATACAATTTAGTTTTTGTTAGCAAATTTTTATGTACATAATTGATAACAAGACATTATCGTAAAGATAAGCTATTAAACTTTAAATGTCAAAAAACTTTAACATTACATCATTAATCATGGAATTGATAAGATGTTTAATGTTTAGTTGATTAAAGTAGTTATTTTCGCTTTAAAAAGTTTAGTAGTAGTGTTTCACTGTAAGGCTCAATCTGGTAGATATTTATCGAAACTGGATTTTTTTGAAATTATTTTTTATTATTTTAAGGTCTTCAAGGTTAATTTTGACTGTAAGTAAGTAAGAGGATAATTTAAAATTTTTTTTTCCTCACAATAAATACCTAAATCGAACCAAAAAAAATTAGCTTTCTAAAGCCTTAATCAAATATAATTTGAAACTATTTTATAAAGACTCTAAAAATTAAATGTTCATAATCTTTACTCTCAATACTCTTTTTTTTTATGTTGTCAAGGAAAAATGAAATAAAGTCAAGATTGTTGTGCATTAAAAATTAATTCAAATTTTTGTGCTGCTTGTAAGATATATGAAAAAAATCAGATAACATTTTGTCTGAAAATGAACTAAAAACTGTTTAAAAAAAATGTCAAGATACTATTCTCAGCAGATAATAATTCCTCATAAGTTTTTTTTTTATAGCTAGGACACCAAATAAAAGTTGCTTAGAATTATACTATTTAAGTAAGACCTAATATTTCGTAATTCTTTCATAATCATAGAAAAAAATGATTTCGTCATAAAGTTACAACCTGTTGTTAGTATCTTTCACTTTCCAAATCTAAAAAACTTTGAAATGATAAAATTTTAAATAAAAAAATATATTATACAACAAAATATTAAAAAATTTATAAACTTTCATCTTAAAGGTATATATGTATAATAGCAATATTATCAATAAATTAACAAAAAATTTAGTAATCAAATTATAATTTTTGTATACAAATTTTAACCATGATTTATGTGAAGAATAAATTACAATTAAGCATCATATGTCGAAGCTGACACATTTCCACCAGTACCAGTCCAATTTGTGTGAACAAATTTACCTTCTGCACCTAATAACTCATAAGTGTGAGCTCCGAAATAATCACGTTGGGCTTGTAATAGATTAGCTGGTAATTTTTCTGTACGATAACCATCATAAAATGATAAAGCTGATGACATAGCTGGAACTGGTATACCCCAAAGGAATGCTTTACTAACAACTTGACGCCAAGATTCTTGACCACTTTGAATTGCTTTCTTGAAGAAATCATCCAACAATAAATTTGATAATTGTGGATTACGAGTAAAAGCTTCTTTGATATTACCTAAAAACACACTTCGAATAATACAACCACCACGCCACATCAAAGCAATGCCACCATAATTTAAATTCCAACCATTTTCTTTAGCCGCTTCGCGCAACAACATAAAACCTTGTGCATATGAGACAATTTTAGCACAATACAAAGCATGCTTCACATGATTCAAAAATTCTGCTAAATTTTCAACTTTCGGCTTATTTGCCGGACCACATAATTGTTTTGATGAGAATTCACGTTCTGATTTCAAGGCCGACAGACATCTTGAAAATACAGCTTCACCAATTAATGTCACTGGTACACCATATTGCAATGCTGCTATAGCAGTCCATTTACCAGTACCTTTTTGACCAGCTGTATCACGAATTTTTTCTAATAGATAACCTTTACCGTCTTTGTACTTCATAATGTCACGTGTTATTTCAATTAGAAATGAATCCAGTTCTTCGGTATTCCATTTATTAAAATGTTCAGCCATTTCACTTTGACTTAATCCTAAATTACGCATTAAATCATATGCTTCACAAATAAGTTGCATATCACCATACTCAATGCCGTTATGTACCATTTTAACAAAATGGCCAGCACCACCTTCACCTACCCATTCGCAACAAGGTTCATTATCAGCCTTGGCACAAATACTTTGGAAAATTTTCTGAACATGTGGCCATGCTTCTGGATGACCACCGGGCATTAAGGATGGGCCATAACGTGCACCTTCTTCACCACCACTCACACCAGAACCAACATAAAACAAACCTTTGGATTTCAATTCATCACAACGTTTAGCTGTATCTTGATATTCAGAATTACCACCATCAATAATAATATCACCAGGCTCTAATAAGGGAATTAATTGTTCAATAAACTGATCTACAGCATTTCCAGCTTTAACCAACAACATAATTTTACGTGGTTGTTTCAATTTTCCAACCATGTCTTTCAATGATTCAGCTCCAATAATTTTTGTACCCTTGGCCTCGTTATTTAGAAAATGTTTTACTTTCTCTGCAGTTCGATTGTATGCACAAACTATAAAACCTTTCGAATCCATATTTAAAATCAAATTTTGACCCATTACAGCCAAACCAATCAAAGCAATATCAGCCTTCGCCATTTTAATTTTTTAATTTGACCTTTGAAAATTTTATATTGGAGTTATTGAAATAATATTTTAAGCAATTTTTATAAAATCTAATGAATATTGGTTTCTAAGCGATCATATCATACCACCACGATCGCGGCTTAGAAATGACTAAACATTTTTGGTTGTATTGTAGCTAATTAATATAATAATATCTTGTAAAGAGTAAAATTTCCATTATTCGCATTTTGCACTCTCTCTGCAGCACACAGTCGCACACAAAAACATTTTTCTTACTTAGCTACTTATATTTTTTTGTTAATAATAAAATAAAAATAGATGAACAAAATTGGAGTAAACTTATAATGAAGCTTTTAATTTTGTTCGCGCAAATGTTTCGTCTAAAAGTTCTGATCTTTCTGCATAGAAAATTTTAATTTTTTGTATTAATTTAACATGTTGATTGTCATAAATTAAAATTGAAAAGTATCGTTGAAATATTTTATGTAATGTATGTAGCGATACGAACACACGTTTACCTTATACCAGCTCATTACTCAATAACAGTCTATTTTTTTAAACAGATATTGCAATTTTGAGTTTTAAACTTTTTGAACTTTGAACTTCTTGATTGAAAAAAAAAAAATTAGTAACGTGTTTGTGACCAAATAAGATTCACACATTTTCTTAAAAAAATTTTTAATAAAAGCGTAATGTTTTATTTCACTAGAATATCAAAGTCTTACTTCACATCTTCATGTTATTTTTAAATGAAAAAAAAATCAATTTTAGATAAACTTTTCTACTGTTACCTTAACAACTCATTAAACTTTTAAGATCTGTATACTACGAAAAATCGTACGAATTAATAAGTACCTTATATTTTTAAAGTTTAGATTGAGTGAAGTGGTGATTGTTTTGTACTTTATATGAATTTTTGTTATTGTTAGGTTAATAAAAAAAAAAAATAAACCGCAAGAAATTTAAAGAAAAATAACTTAGTATTGGTTTTAATTTTTGATTTTAATACACAACACAAACACCACATCACTATGGCATTGAATGCTCATTCAGCATCAGAAAACGTGATTTAAGATATTTATATTTCATTTATAAGATATTTATTATACTGTTATACATGTGCAGTTTCGTGTTCATATTACTTATTACGGTATAAGTGTTGAAGTAGAGTTTATAACTAAATTTAAAAATCATGCGATATCCATATCACACAAAAAGAAATAAACAAATCAAAAAAATCAGCAGATAAAGACACTACAGTAGTATGTATGTAGCAATAGCAAAAATAAAGAATTAAAAAAATATAGATAAAATATGGTTAATGACGTAGCGTTCGTATTGTATTGTAAAGAAAACTATACTAAAAAAGAGAAAATATTCAAAAACAATCCGACAAAATTTTAAATTTACTATTTTGCTTTTTAAAATTCTTGAAATTCTTTGATTTCTATCTCACTTAATAACCACTATACAATCTTAAGTGTTGCTACAAAATCTAAAAAACATATGAAACCGTTCCAATTCATTTTATGAAGAATAAAAACAGAAGTGTGAGAAACAAATTTGTAACCATACAAAAACATTACAACAAAAATATAAAGTTGTAAGAATTCAGCTTTTTTTTTTATTGCAAAGCGTCATTTAATATATGTATTATATTATTATGCATTATGTTGATCTTACCTACAAACTAGCAGAATTGTGTTCATGAGTCCCATTATTATGTGAGAATATATTTTATTTGTAAAAAAAAATCGAGTGTTACTTGAACTCTTAAACAAATGGAAACGAGTGAAATGAATAAAATATTATATAAAGTGGAGTGATGTAGTACGGTTTATAAAAGATTGCACCACATATATATAAAGCCGAGAAAAAAAACAGAACAAAATATAGAAAGCGTCTCATAAGCATAAAATTCATAAGAAATGTATAAAATTGTATAAACATTCTTATATAGATTGATTTGTGAAACATTTATTTACATTACATACAAATTTTCTCCGCTAAGAAAACGTCAGTGTTTTTCTTGCGATTTCCGTAGTTATAAAAAAAATAAGAAATATATAAATTTTAACCTTTTTTATATGTAGAATTTAATAAAAAAAATACTTTTCAGTACGATTTAGCCTCATTAATGTAGATATAAATACGATATAAGAACCGTTTGTGCAGCCTAGGTAGAATTTTGAGTGTATAAATGAAAAAAAATATGATGTAACCTAAACTACCTGTAATGGAAGTTTCCAAATGTTTTGAAAAAGGTAGAGGTAGGTAGATAAGCAAGTACCTAAAAAAACCCTTGCATCTACCTACAGAATTATCAAATTTATTTATAATTTTAGTTTAAGTACCTATTTTTCACAAAAAAATAATTAAAACCAAAAATAATAATAAAGAAAAAGCCAATCCACCAAATTAATCACCAAAATTTGCAGTGCATAAAATTTTATCTTATTAATATTTTTGTAGGTAAAATGTGTATAGAAGTGCTTCAGTTAAAGAAAAAAAAATTCTTACTGTCTCATCGATCCCCAGCGCCGATTTGGTAAACTATCTGGGTTGCTGTAATGTAAAAATACATAAAAACAAAACAAATAAATAAAATTTTAATGAAAAACAATTTAAACTTCTTTTGACTTTTTTGTACGAATAGGATGAATATACTTATTTTTTTTTTTAATCCTAAACTTACTGTATTCCAAAATAGATATTAATCCATTTTTATTATCCTATTCTAACAAAGTATCTTATATCTTAATTAAACATCAAAAAAGATTTTTATTCGATAGTTATACATAATGTAATTGATATGTATATACAACATACAAAAAAAAGGACAAAAATAAACAAAACAGTAATAAAATTTATGTAATTTAAGAAATGTGAATAAAAAGACAACAAATTACCTAGTTGGAGTTCTTCTTAAACTAGTACGGGACCAACTATGACGTGATATTGGTGTTCGTTCTTCATCTCTGTAACAAAAAAAAAATTCATAATTAAACTACACTAATAATATATAGTTGAATAAATACTAGACATATGTATTGAAATGTATTTACACGTTATATGTTTAAGACAGTTTTTAATAATCTTTATAAATGCATAAACAGTTTTTCAATAAGTTGGTATTTTATTTTTTTTTTCATAATTGTTTTTTGACTAAATAAATTCAATTGTTTAAATTTTTGTGATATGATTATATGAATTATCAAATTCGCAATATATACTTATATTCAGTTATATATTTATTTAATAAAAAAACTCTTGGCTTTCACAATAAATACAATTAACAACTAAATGCCTATTGCTCTACTAGTTATATTTTAGAACTTACACATTTGGTGTTGATGAATTACCAATTGGTGGCGCCAATTCTAATTCAACTCCACCATTATTTTTTGTTACATTTTGATTTACACGCCGAATACTGTCGTTACGAATACTGCTGGTGCTATCATTCACATCCATTCCAACACCATTCAAATTTTCATTTTCATTAAATCCTTCAAATGATTCGCCTTCAGAAAGTGATGAGCACTGAGATTTAGGTGCATCTAAAATTATATAAAAAAAATATTTTGATAACTATTTAATAAATTATTAAAACTAATCAATGTAATTTTTGATAAAAAAATGCATTAACAAAGTTATTGAAATATTTGTGAATAAAAAAGAATATTTTTTTAAATACAAAAAACTTCCAAGAATAAATTAATTGACTCTTAATATTAATAGTATTCTGAATTTTTCTTTTGTCTTTGCAGGTATCAAATTCTTTGAAATTTCTAAAATTCATAGTAGACTAGTTTTCACTTAGGTAAATTATAACATTTTAATTTTCAAATCATTAAAATAAAATTTATTTTCATTATTATAAAATCTAATCAAATTAATTATAAATTGATTTTATGAATTTTTATATACGAATTTTATATACGAAATAATTCCACGCCAGCGCCACCGACAGGCTTCAAAAATCAGCCGCGGCCTTACCTATTATAAACTAATATGTTTCATTTCTGTGATTAAAAAGTGGATTTAGTGTGCATTGTAGGTATAAATTATTTTTTAAGAAATATCTGAAAAAAAAAGAACAGACCTGTGCTTGGAGGACTTGATGGAGCTGGACTTGAATCATCTGAATCGGCAACAGAAAATTGGAATGTAGGAGCTTTACTTGATTGATTTTTAACCGCTGGCATTGGTGGCATTTTATCCATCTGTTAAAATCTGATTAAGAACGTAATTTTGAATCTTAAATTAAAAGAAAAAAAAAATATTTTTAATATTTTCCATATTTTCAAAGAAGAAATTAGCATTTGATAACTTTATTTATAATAAGTAGCATAAACATGCAATCATATGTATATATGCATAAATATTCGAGAAGGTATTATTAGTTATGTGAAAAAAAAAATTTGTATTTTAAATAATTTCATATCCCACAGACAGTCAATAACAAAACGGCTCATAAATGCTTCACTTGCAAAGTGATTGCAACTAAATTTGGAATTATAAAAGGACGACATCAAGATTTTTCGCAATATTTACTGGTAAATGTGAAGAGCAGAATCCAAGTAACCAAGAACGAGAAATTCTAAATTATTCAAATGATGAAGTCTATTGTATTAATTGATAATCGTGATTTAATAATAATGTAATCGTGGATAATCATTTAATTTTTTTTACATGATTTTAATTTGATATCTTCAATGATTAAAGTTAAAATAAAAAATCGTGTTGATATTTTATTTGTGATACATTACATACTTGTACTTAAAACAACGGAAATAACAATGGAAAAATTAGAGGAATTAAAAAAAATAATTTTATTTTTACTCAAATTTCAGGTTATAAAATCGAATTAAATTTTTTTTCTTTGTATTACTCCTAAATTAAAATTATACGAAATTAACTCCTACACTTCAGACTAATTATGTGAAATTTAAATACTAATTGATTATTGGTTTATCCGTGTTGACAAAAAGACAAATTTATAGCATAATGATTTAACAATCATTTATTTCTTTTTTGGATTAAAACAAAAGAATTAAGTAATATTAAATATAGCACACTAGTACGTGGGAAATATTTTATAATTTACACATTTTCTTTAAAATAAACTCTGTAAACAAAACAAAAAATGAAAATATTTTTATAATATGTTTATAATTATTTTCCTACTTTACAGATGTAAAATCTTAAAAAAATTAAAAATAATTTTAATAAACAAGAAGAACATTTGTTTGGTAGTGAAAAAGATTTCAGTTTTAATTTTTGCTATAAGTACAACAAATTATGAATACATAACATTATGTATAAAACAGAAGCATAAAAAAAATTATTTTCCCGCCAAACCAAAAATAGAACAATAATATATGATTTTTTAATAAATTTGATTTGTATATATAAACATATATAAAATTTTTTATTTGGAAAGCAAGTTGATGTTACAGGAATCACAAATGCATTATAACTTATTATGCTGAAAAATTTAAAGAACTTTGAGCATAAATAATTATTGTAATTAGGAATTTTTAATTTTTTGACTTTGTAAATCTTTACTATACATTTTAGTGCAAATCGTTGAAATAAAAAAAAATAAAAAAATAAATTTAGAATTTTTATTTTAATAAAGGAATTTCTTAAATTATATTATTAATTACCGGTTACTACGTAACTTTTGTAACACTACCGTGTTATATCTAATTTTAAATTTTTGCTCCATATAAGTATATATATATTTTAAAATTTTAAACACTTCACATATGCATTAAAACTTTTTTCGAAAATGTCCAGGTTTTTAAATCAATTAGTCAACAAAAAATAAATGCATATAAAGCTTTAATTCAACTTTCAATAATTAAAAAAAAAAAACAATTTAAATAGGAAGAAATACAATTTATGTTCTACATGATCATTTCTATTTTTTAATTAACATCAAATGAGAATATATGTTTAATTCTCTCTGTACACAGAGCTACTTATATCATTGAATAATTTTGCTGTCAGATGAGAAAAATTCTCAAGTTTTGGAATAAATTGATTATCAAGTTTTAGTGAATAAGAATATTGATTAGAGCTTGGATGTAATTAAAATTTTATTCCCTTATCAGTTTTGCAACTTTATTTATTTATTTTAATTACCTAAAAACAAATATATGTAATGTATTTTATTTTATTAATAATTTTATTATTTTTCAACAAAATTGATTGCTATTCGATACCAGAGCCAAAAATTGTATTGCTGTCACCAAAGGGATTTCAAATTTCAATACCAAGTATTTATATAAAAAATCCAACAAATTAATAATAAAATCATTTACATATATGTCGAACAATCAATAGGAATGTTTTTATAATAATTTTCAGACGAAGATGGTGTTAAACTATTTGTCATCCATTTGGCTGTAAATAGAAAATTAAATCAAAGAGAAGTTGGTGATTTTTCTATCGAAAAATTGAAACCATCATCGAATGGAAGGTGGATTTACCAAAATTTAGATATTGAATTAAAACATAAAGACATAATTTACTATTGGATTTATGTGCAATACGAGAATCGTGGGTTTGAGTTGAGTGATCAAATGATTCGGATTTCTACAAAAATGATTAGTAAATTAGAGTCACCGATAGCTGACGAAGATATCGACTTCTTCCGAAAGCCTGTTTCAAAAGGGGGGGGAAATGTACCACAATGTACAATAAGCCCGACTAAATTTAATGGAGCTTCCGTTTGCCAGGGTAAGCTAATATTTGAGGAGAAATTCGAAAGTAAAGATTTAAATCCAAATATATGGGAACATGAGATTAAATTTGGTGGCACTGATGAAGATTTCGTAATGTTTGTTAATGATAAAAATGTTTTGTACATTGCAAATAAACATTTAGTTATACATCCAAATTTAACAATTAATTCTGGTTACGATTCACTGCGGAAATATGATATTGATTTAGGAAAAAAGTATGTATGATTATAAAATAAAAAAAATTAAAACATGATCTTGTGATCTTAAATTAGGTTAAGTATATTTATTTAAAAACTCCACATTTGCATCCCTGTTAAATTCTTTTTTTAAACCTTAAATTTCATATGTATTATACATATACAAACATGTGTACAAAATAAGATTTTAATAATTTTCTAAGTAAAATAAATATTTTTAGCTGCACGGAAAACGTGAATGCTTTACGTGATTGTCGTCGGGATAGCAGTCATTTTTCATTCCTACCACCAATTATGTCAGCGAAAATTCGTTCTAAAAAATCATTTTCATTTCGATATGGTCGAGTAGAGATTCGAGCAAAGTTACCTAAAGGAAATTGGCTTTTCCCTCGTAAGAATTAAAATTTTTTTTCACATTATTGTTTTTTTTTTACTAAAACAAAGAAATTCGTAGAAATATTTTTAGAACCAAAAGAAAATTTTTATGGCAATGAATATGAATCAGGTCAAATACGTATAGCATTTATACGAGGCAATGAAAATCTTCGCAGTAAATCTAACGAATTAATTGGCGGTCGATTATTAATGGGCGGAGTTATTTTAACCAAGTCACAAGTAAATAGAAATCTGTTTATGGAAAGGACTCAGAGAACTCAGCATTTGGGAGATGATTTTCACAAATACGGTTTAGTGTGGACAAGTGATAATATTACGTTATTAATAGATAACAATGAATATGGGACAATATTATTTAGCGATTTTTCATCAACCTTAAGAAAAGAGACAATAAATAAAAAATTAAAATTACAATGGAATAATGGAACGTTGTCTGCACCATTTGATCAAGAGGTAATTTGAATATTCTAAATGAAATGAAAATGAATTATTTAATGTATATTCCCAAATGTATACGGCTTCTTAATATTTTATTTTTAAGTTTTATATATCCTTGGGAGTATCAGCTGGCGGTATTTCTGATTTTCCCGATGAAAGTAGAATTTCACAAAATGAGGTTAAACCATGGAGAAATACGGACGTTAAATGTGAATCTATGTTTTGGAAAGATCAACACAAATGGTATGATACATGGAAATCTGAAAACGTCAAAATGAAGGTTGATTATGTGCGCGTTTTGGCATTATAAATTTTTTGAAATTAGTTATTATATTAGATAATTTAGTTTCTAAAAACAATTGAAAAAATTAATTCTATAATAAAAACAAAAATTCTTTCTCAAATTAACTCAAATATACTTAACTATATATATTTATGTTTAAATAATTTTCCATGTCAATTAGGTAAAGTTCTAAAGTTTTTGAAATTAAGCTTTTTAGTTCATTCAGCAGAAAAAAGATTTTTTTAAAGGGAGATGTTAGATTTGAATTTATCGTTTTATTTATTCGATTCTATAATAACTTAAATTTGAATAACTTGTTTATAAAGCAGAAATTTTTCTGTAGCCATGAATTTTGCTTTGATATTTTTAATTATTAGTTTCGGATACAAAATTTCATTCCTCTGAACTGAATTTCTTTATTTACGTTTTGTTTTAGAACTAAGTTTTTTATCGCGCGATCCAATTACTTTTTGATGGGATTTATATCAAAATTTCAGCTCGATTTCATGACTTAAATCCTTTATATTGATTTCGTCGCGTTGTTTGCAAAAAATATGTCAATATAACAATTTTTAGTTTCTAATGGGCCATCTCATATTTTATATAACATCTCTGCTTGTGTGTTAGTATATAACTATTAAGCCACCAGACCAATATCGACGATTTGAATACTATACTTCAATTTTAACTAAATGTGAAATTATTACAATTACGGGTCCCTCTCTATTGGCCAAGAATACCTACTAATTATCTTCTTGAACATTTTAAATATTATATAAGTTTTAATGGATTTCGATCAAAACAAGAGCATTATGTTGATACAGAAATCTATTGTAGGAGCATAACAAAATATTAAAATATGAATCAAAATACGCCATTTAATATTCAATTCTGTTTTAAAATTTTGATATGGATATTTCTTTGTAGAAAACATTAACTTAAATAAATACACGTATTTATAATGATAAAGAAAAATTTAAATATTATTTTAATAAGTTTCGAATGGGTTTCTTAAAGTTATTATTTATTTATTATAAACATACTCTGTTTGTCATCAAATCATAGAGATAATTGAATATAAACAAGTACCTATTATAAAATATTTAAATAAAATATGAAAATAATTATTTAAAATAACAGATAAAAGTTTGATTAAATAAAAGAATGTGAAAAAAATCAAAATTAGTGGGTGGACGAAAAATTATCGGTGAAGAATCATATTATACTCTTGGAACAGAAATCAAATCGCAATTTAAATTTTTAAAAACAAAAAATACTAAAATTAAAGGGGCAGATTTTCAAAAATTTGATAAAATTAAGAGGATATGTCACGAAATAATGAAAATAATTTTGAACAATTTTCGAACACTTAATAATAACCGATTCTAGAAATTTTAATAATATTACAACGCCGAGAATTTCAACGATTTTCTTATTGTGGTGTATGGCAAATTTGTGTATATAGTAATTTTTAATCATTCTCTAGTATTTATTTACTTTCGAAAAAAAATTTTTTTTTTAATCTTGAAATGGAGAAATTTAATTTTCGTAATTTTTTTTAATTTAATATTAATTTCAATTAAATATTCCCTCCATCATAACACTACTGATCATAAAATAACATTAGACAGGTTTTTTTTTTCAAAATATTATTTTATAGGTACTTATAAAAAATCATTTTTTACCACAAAAAAAAATTACTTAATTGTTTTTAAATTTTTATGATAAAAATAAATTATAACCACCGCGCCACGCCGCCGCTGTTCATTAAACATATAAGTTTTTGGTGTAATAAATACCAGTTTACTATTTCCAGAAAATAAAATCATTATTGGCGGCAGTCGTCTGTTCTTAAAACTGATATATGTAAATCTTAACTTCAAATTGCTTGAAAATTGCTTCAAATTGATTGTTCATTATCATATCATCATAGTTATATTGAATATACGTTCTTCTATTAAATACTTTTTGTTGGGTTACAACATTTCGTTAAGTGAGTTTTTTTCTAAATTGTTTGAAATCGTAGAACATTCAATATTGTATTCACATATACAAAACTACTTTTCAGTTCAACAAATTGCTAATCATTTTCTTCTTGGTATACTTCATTGACTTATATATAATATGTTATAGATATTTTCATAAAACAACTTGATAAAAATGATATCGTTATTTGTAAAAAGTAGAACAAATCATCATTTCTACATCATGATATGCTATGAATCATCCTAAATCTAAATTTTTTTTGCGAACAAAATATATAAAATATTTTTCCGGATAGTATAAAATTTATTATACATTTATTAATTCTTTGCTTAATTAGCTAGCCTCAATCCTCACTTTTTACATTTTTATTTTATGTTGGCTATTGTCATCATACTACAAGAATGCAATTATCTAAATGCAACTGTATAACATAATGAAGAATAAGTTTCAAAATTTAGAAAATGTTGTTAATATCGATTTCGTACTGAAAATTTCAAAGACTTTCACAATAAAAAAAAATAAAATAAAAACTTTTATAACGAAATGAAATTTTCATTCGTTATAAATAAATAAAAAAAAAATATCATGTTCAGTTTAAGATTTTTTATTTATATAAATATTTTTTTTAAATAACACTACTTTTACCATTATTCAAAATTTATTGTTTATTCAATATCGCTCGCTGTATTAAGTTACCAGTTTTTTTTTTTTTAATTGCGCTGCATGCAAAATTTAATAACTTCATCAATAATATTGCTTTTAAAAAAACATATAATTTTATTTTGTTTTCCCTGTCATAATACATATTCGTAATCATAATTCATTAAACATTTTTGATTAAGTCTATGAAATTTAGTGATATCTGAAACTTAATTCAAAAAAGCCCAAGTAGTCATCGGTCATAATTTAATAATTAAGGATTTTAGATCATCTTGGTAGTAAAAATTCGAATCCAAAATAACGTCTTTGGAGATATTTGATTTATTTTAAATATGGTTTTAAGGTAATTTCCAAATTCAGTAACTTTTGAACGAGTATTTTTGAAAATGAATAGTAACTGTAATTATATTTTATAAATAAATAAATAAATTCCAATGTAAAAGTATTTTTAAAGTACAAATAAACTATCTATAAAAGGTTCATATACAGATTTTAATGAAGGTTATTATTTTAATGCTTTTTTAATAAACATAATATGCGTACAAGTCCACACATAATTACATTTTAAAAATATTTCTTTTCGTTATAAAAGAAAAATTTATACTAATTTTTAAATTTTTTTAAGAAATGCTTACTTTGAAAATTAGCTGGTCATTTAGTAAAAAAAAAAAAAAAACGAAATTTTTTTTACGGTTTGATGAATAGTAAAAATATGAAAATCATTTAAAAAAACATGAGAAAACATAAATTTTTTTCTCGAACTATTTTTATGGTAGAATAACTTGGCAGATGCATTTCTTATGTTAATGTTATGTTTTCCAAATTCCATCAAATATAAAATCTTTGAGATGTTCGTCAGAAATCTCGAATAACACCCATTGGGGAAAAAAATGTACACAAGTCGTTAGTTAAACTCGAAACTCTGGGAATTCGTACTGGAAAAATTTTCTAAACACACTATTAAAATTTCTATGATATGTTCTCATAGTTTTAGATTTCACTGTCAAAAAATGTTAACTTAAATTTATTTTTTATTTTGGATTATTCTTTTGTTCACTATTATTATTTCAGTGGCCAAAAGGCATAATCGGCTAACTCAATTTTGATACTTTTCAGGAGAGCAGTTTAAACTTTAAAGTTTAAAATCCTTTCCTGAAATCGAATAATGAAGATAAATGGAACCTAATTTGAGAAGATTTTAGAATTTTAAAACCATTTTAAGTTTTCAAAAGCCAAATATGAGGCATAGAATCATATGACCAACAGTTGAAAATAATAAAATCATAACCTCCTAACTCGACTTAAGCGATTATGCCTTGTGGGCACAGATTTTATTATTATCTCGAAGATCTTATTTTAATCAAATCTGAAAAAAATTCTTACGAATTTTTTTTTATTTTTCTTGCACCGAAATCATAATATGTATTACTTATGTAATAAAAATAAATATCATATGCCAAAAAAAGAAAAACCTAAATTTATTTTTTTATTAACAAAATGGAAATAAACTGAAGTGGCAACTGGTGCAATCTTTATTTTTTATTTACGCATCTGCCACACGCGTTAATATCATAATTTTTTATATTGTATAGTATACTGAATAAAAATGCAATCTTAAATTTTAAGTACAATATTGCATGTTGTGTGTAAAAATTATGAACTGAAATTTGTAAGTGCACTATTGTTAAAAACTATGTAAAAATTTAATGAAAAAGAAATTTGTCATATATTTTATAAACACAGAGTTTTGAAATCTTGCAACTTCAAAATGATGAAGTTTTTTTATAATAAAATATGGTTGAATTCCTTTGGATTGAGGATTTTGAAAATTCCACCACACCTGTCTATAACCATATTTTATTTAAAAAATATTACAGTCCAAAAGTCCTGAAGAACCCAATTTTTTGAACTTTTAAAAGAGTTCATTTTATTTATATAATGAAAAGACGTTATGAACAATTTTCTTCCAGTTTCCAATTGAAATATTTTTTAATAACTTACAGAATGTACAATTATGATTTATAAAGAATTGATTTATCAGCAATAAATATTAAAAACCTTTTTTTTAATTAAATCTATAATTATATTTATAGCATTCCATAATTTTTATAATTTTTCCCAAAAAATTTATTAAGATTTGCCTATATTCTGTAAATAAATTGAAATAAATTGAAAATTGTACACCCGTAGTCTGGTGTTTGAATGAAAAAGATTACCATATTTTTGGATTCATAATTCTTAAACTGAAATTTGAAAGATATCTATAATATTTACTTATATAGTGTCAGGTGGTGTCGAAAGGAAATAAAAATACTCATTCATATTTTTTAAACAAAAAAGGTCCTTGCTTAATTGCATTTTTCTTCTTTGTCGTCATATTTATATTCTCCAATTTCAAAAAAAAAAAAAAAAAAGAACAAAAACATTACAAAAATGTTTATTGAAAATTATCTTTAGGTTCATAAGAAAAAAAATAAGTGTTTTTATGTATCTTCTTTTATTTACATACTAAATTAATTGAAGAGACACTTCCAGGAAATACAAAACTCAGATCGTTTGATCATTACTCTTACTTAAAAAATTCAATTTGTGTATATTAAATCACATAAAGTAAAATAATACCATGAACAAAAATTTTTCTTTAGGTGATATTCAAACTAAGATCTTTAAAACTGCCTTGAGGTTTGATATTGTTCCATTATTCGCGTCATAATGCATCATGATACACATATACATTAGGCTTTGCAAATAAAAGTATATTTGGTGCTTTAAAGGTTCGAATGTATAAAGTATGAAGATAATTTTCAAGACCATAACTAACTATACAAAAATTTTTTTTTTTCAAAAGGTTATGTTTTCTGATGCTGGGTGAAATATATATCTTTCTATTTTCATTAAGTTTTTTCTTTACTACAATTAATGAAATTTATACATTAAATTGAATTGTCTTGAAGCATCAACATATACGAGTCATGAAATGTTTCTCAAATCCAAGAACTGAGTCCGGATTATACATCAACATATCTGCGGTATAAGAGGTTTAAATAAAGATTTTATCCTTTCAAACGCAATCAAGAAATTTCACAATGTAAAACAATGTCTGGGGGCACTTCATGTGCTATGATTCTTTATATTTTTTTAAATTTAATAATTTCTATTGTGTTATGCTCAAGAATGTAGGTACATTATTTTTTTCATACCCAATTTTTATGACGAATAAATTATATTCCATTTTTATTTTCATTCATGGTAAAATGCAGTTAATAAAAATCAGTGAATACATTTTTAAGGTGCGGTGAACCTTAACATTTTCTTTCTGTGTATTTTCGTCTTTAACAAAAACGTTGGTAAAATACAACAAAGGAATTTATTACGAGTACATATTTGAATATTTTTATTCCATTTTGATGTTAGTCATAATAATTGTTTGTGTATAAAATGCAATAAGAAATGTTTACCATTCTTTCTTTACGTGATGCTATTATAAATAATACGAGTACACGTTTAATGTAAATATAAGATTATAAATGAGTTGAAAATTTTTAAACTTATTACAGCCTTCATCTTCATAGGGCTTTGTCGGGTTTTAGGTATAAAAAGAAAGCATTAATTATATATAACATACCGTAAAACTCCTGCTATCATAAAAGTATTCTCTGACCTTAAACCTACAATGAATGATGATACCGCAAGATTCCAGGTCTGTTGTTGTCCTTCAGAAATAAATAGTTTATCTTGTTTTCTTTCCACTAGAATATAATTTATATGTAGAACAGAAATACCATAAAATTTAATTTTATTGCATTAGTTTTTAACAAATGTTCATATTATTTATTGTAAGAGAAAAATAGAACTTCATACCGATGATCTTCATATTTGTTTTACTAAATTATGCAAATAAAATATAACTACTACTACTGGCTTCTGACTGATAAATTCAAATCACAATTTATCTTTGGATTCTAGCTTTCTCATTCAATGTAAGAAATCTAAATATCTATACTTTTGAAACTATAATCGCGACAGTCAAGGTTAAGATATTCTCATTTATTACCATTACAAAACACAAAAACTCGTGAAGGTATCTATTGTTTGAAGTAAGTTTTTACAGTAAAAAAATGCAAGGAAATTTATTTCCACTATAGAAATTTTAAGGATAAGCGTGCAACTATGTTTAGATACGTTTTAATACATTATACATATTTTATACATATACATATTTTATTAGTACATACAAAATTTGAGAGTCACGCAACATTTTTACCTAGACAAGAATTTCTTTTAAAAAAAATTCCAACAAAAGCATATGCAAATATTTCATTAACCTTTTCATTTATTAACAATTTTTTTTTTAATAAATAATAAACGATGAAATGATTCAAGGAATTTTTTAAACTATTTAAAACTTAAATTTGTTTTCCTTGTAAATGATTATTTAAGTATCACTGGTAAGTATATTATACCTGATGGAAATTCAGTTATTGGAATCTTGTTGGACCTATTATACGTAATCGTCATGGCGAAAAAGTAATGGGAGAATAATTTTCAAATAATATTTTTGATTAGAACCTGCGGCGGCAGTCATTAAATCGTTTTGTATTAATTTTATTTTAGTGTACTTAATGTTAAAATTCGTTTTGTTGACATTTTAATCACGGAACACACTATGAAAATAATATAAGTTCATTTTTGATTTTAATGGTAATAATATACACATAAATTATAAAGTATATTATGCATAATATGTTTTAGTGTTTGTACAACGTGTACCAGGTTTTTTAATTGAACATAATTATAGAATTACCAATAATACATGTGAAAAATGTGTATGTTAAACAAATAACGAAATGTAGATATAAAGAAAATCATTACGACGGTGACACGTATTCTATACATAAAACATACAAACATTTTTAAGCTTAAATTTTTTTGTATACACTGGAGATGTCTCCAATCAATGTCGTATAATATTATTTTAATCAATGTTGTATAAATATTATTTTGTATATTTATTCCGTCTTACATAATGAAAAAACTGTAAAATAATAACGATTTTGATTTTATGAAGTTCATTTTAGGTTGTTCTTTTCTAAATAAATTTTGTAATAACAAGTATTTAAATTTAAATTGTTTTGATTTTTAGGAAATAAGTTTTGTTTTTATTAAAATTGATAGGTATTTAATTTCAAGGACTTTTTTTTCTTTATAAATGATTCTACTATTTAAAATCTTCAAAATTATTTGTCGAATTTCGAGTCTAAGTGTTTGTACATATTTATGAACAATTTATTTATATGTTAATTTTATATAAATTTCATATCAGATGATTTTAAGAAATAAATATTTAATATTCTTCATACAATCATTTGTTTGTTCACTATCCTTTAAGCTGTTTTGTTCTAATGTTCAATAAACCTTCTTGTTCTCCAAGTACTTGTAATAATAAGTATGTATTTTATGCTGAGAAAATAAAATTTAATTCACAACATGTTCATTTTTTCGTTTTACATTATTCCTTAAATCCTTAATGTCAGGAAAATGAATTAATTGATTTTTCATAAGCATTTATTTTATATGTATTGAATTGTTATACATATATACATAGTTCATAGAGTTCATATGACCTAAAAACTTTTTTGTATAATGTATAATGTAAGTGAATAAGCAATAAGGATTAAATAAAATAATGCATTTCTATTTGTATGTAAATGTATTATGTATGCATCAAGGTAATACGAAAACATAAAATATGCATACTTTTAATGTGGCTTTCTACTATCCTTGCTAATTATTTTGTAAATATTTGCATAAAATTTACATACTTACATTAGCAAAATTCGTTGCTTAATTAAGTTCAATTATATAATGGAAAAATGCGAAAAATTAAATCAGATAAAAAGAGACCTTCCTTTCATTCTGCAAGTTTCTACTTCAATGTCACACGAAGATTATGTTAAAATTCCTAAATGGCATTCTACTAGCTTTGAAAATTCGTTTTCTGTCTGCACTACCGAGCTCTTAAGGACGTCTAAAATATGACGTCCTTCAAAGAGAGTGATGGGATGCTAAATTACGTATCTAAATACTATAAATTAGGTATCTGTTTAATATAAAAAGAAAATATAAAAGAAAAAAATATGTATAGGTACATACATTTATATAAATTTTTCTTAAGTTTTAATTTAAAAAACTAACATACACTACAATGAGTATTATCCATTAACAAAGTTTTTTTATATTCATATATCTGCTAGTAAAACTAATTCATTCCAATGGCATCGAGAAACAGACAAAAGGGCGGCAATCATTTAAATTTTTTATACAAAAATATTGATTTTTTGACAATGCAATGACTAACATAGACTAGTATAGAGAAAAATATAATAATGAATAAATGAATATCAAAATTCTGTGATATGATATTTTAATTTTTTGTTTTCTTAAAGCGCCAAAAAAAAAAAGTTAGTTGAAAGTATATACTATTATTTGTATATATGTTGTATATGAGTATATGTACTTATTCAATTGTTTTTAAGGAATTAATAATTAATTTATAATAATCGATATGAACTAATTTCTATTTAAATATAAAATATTTATTTGTTTATTTTTTTATTATTAAAATATTAAATTGTTAAATTTTGATTTTGTGAAAACAAGCTGATAAATTGTTCACAACAAGCAATCTTTGAATAGAAGTTGCAACAAGTGGGCTTAGTCATTCGGCAAGTTTACAGACTATTCATTTTCACATACGCACTACATATATAATGCATAGGTTGATTTGAATTATTTACTAAATGAATAATTTATTTACTTATAACATTTTAATGGAACCTAAAGAGAATTTTTTTTTATGAATAAGAAATGCCTTCAAAAAATATAAAATAAAAATGATATGGCCTTGTTACTTTAATGATTATCTTTTAATTCCGTATAAAAAAGAATAAAAAAGTTACAAAAAATTCTATTTCTTCTACAACTATTTTATACATAAGTTATTAAGTTTATTCTCTAGCATAAAATAAAACCGGTTATTTAATCAGCTGCAGAACCTGTTTCAATAGGTATGTACACTTATGGATTCTAATTATGACCCACTTCCAAACAAAAAACTGTATACTTTTGTACGAGCTTGTCCTCTTCTTAAACATTTTGAACTAAATTAAGTTATTATAGTTTTGCAATGTGATACTGGATCTAGTTCTGTATTATATTAATTTGAATTCGTTCTTAAATCATAACTTTTATCGACAAATCCTTTCTTTCACTACAGACATGTGTAAAAATATGATTTATTTTTATGATTTATGTATTATGACATTTTTTGACAAATTTAAAAAATAAAATACCCTAATAAGAAAAAGAAATTATGAAGTCCTTAGACAATAATTAAAGTTGAAAAAGAAAATATACTTATGATGTAGGTAGATAATAATCGAAAATTTAACCAGACATAAAATGTCATTAAAAAAAAATTTAAAAACTAAAATTTATCTTAGAAAATGATAAATGTAAAAAAAAAATTATACATGTATCTAGGTACTATATAGAAACGTACATAAATCTAATGATTTTATAGGTCAAAAACCAAAAAATAAACCATACTTATTTTAAATCTCTAATCGCATTAATCAACAAACAAAAAACAAATTACTACCGGGTTAATGCAATACGGTTATACGTTCTATATTATTATATTTTTTTTGTTAACATTTTTAATTTCATAATTGAATATTTTACCAATCAACCGTGATGAGATTTTTTTTACGAAAGTCTGATTTAAAATTCAAAATTTTATCGCTATAAATCTTTCTGTTTTATGTTCATATACCTATTAAAAAAAAAAATTTTTTTTACAACCTCCAATTCAGTGGAAAAATAATCTAATATTTATGTTTATACGTAGATAGAGTTTCAAAAAATTTTTCCTAAGAAAATCCATAAGATTAAAAAATTTATATTGACAATATTCTCTTGAACAACTTAAAACTCGTTGCGGGAATACAATTTAACAGATATCATTCAATGATAAACTTCTGCCAGCTCTGGTTGAATTTATAATTTGTTTTACATTACAAGACCAGACAAATTAAAGTTAATTTACATATTTTAGCATTACTAAAATGGAAAATCTCATTGAGTCAGTCGCACTAAAGGAAATAAAACTAGAATTTTTTCTTTAACTCTATGTGCTTAATTTTTAAAACAATTTTAAATAAATATAATATTGACTGTGATTTCTTTCTGAAGGAACTATTATATAATAGAAAGAAATATTACAAACGAAATTGTTAAAATAATTTTAATTAATGCATCATCGTTGCGATGAAATTAAAGAGTAAAGTTTTAATTTTGATTGCTCGCTTTAAGAAAAGCCCATTAAATTAATTCCATTTATGAATGTCAATCAAAAAAGAAAAAATTATGAGAAAAATTTTCATAAAACATAAATTCAATAACGGTACATGAAAAACATCTTATCTTGCACAAACTTATTCGTAATACATCAGAAATGTCTAAAGAGAATACATTTATATGTGAAGGTACTTTACAATATATGGTTAAACATTTAATTCAATATTGCAGATATATATTTTGTAATAACCATAAACTTGAATCGATGCAGTACGGAGACTTATATAAAATTTTTTAATGTTATTTTTCATTTTTCTTTTTATTTTGTCGAAGGCTAAACATTTTATTTTGTTATTTGCTAGATTAGATATGCAGAATTTTAATTTGCATTAAACTTTTTCAATATGTATGAATGCATTGAAGATTTTAATTAAATTACATCATAAATATTTTAATAACAATCGCGAAGGAATATTAAGAGATTCCGATTAATTTCTGCATAATACTAACATAAGAAACTGTAAATAAATTAAATTAGTATTTCCAAATACATACTATATCATTCGAATCAATCCGAAACAAAAAATACTAAAGATAGGATATAATTATTTTTTTTGTACACATTAAACGAATCCAAATTTCTTTTAAAAATACTCTCGCACTTGATACCACATTTGTTTTGGCTTACGTTTCTATGCTTCGAATTCTTGGTAATTATGGGGTGTTAAGCATTTAAAGAGTACTGTTTAAGAGTGTCGAACAAACCGTCGAACAGACTTACAATGGTTTTTTCAATTTTTTAATGGGGTACCTAAATCCTTCTCTCTTACATTTTGCCATTCCTTTTTTTTTTTATTTGTACTTTATAATGCAGTCTATAATATCATCAAAGGCATCAAACTCTTAAGTGACAGTTGTTCATATAAAAAAAAATTGCCATGCTAAGAAAGATTTATTCTTATTTCAAATATATTTTAATAAAACTAAAATATGCAATAAAACTTTATCATAATGTTTATAAAAAAAAAAATAAAATAAAACAATAGATATAATACATAAAAAATATTATAAAATAATATAAAAATTTTTACCTTTTTGTTTTTTTTTTTTGAAATTTGTTGTTTCTTTTTTATTTTTATTACGTTCGTATTATATATATTCGTATTATATATATAAACAAAATCAGATACTAACGACGACGGACGTCTCTATATACTTTAATACTTTTAAGTATGCAATTTATATATTTTTTTCTTATATTAACAAACAAAAACTTAAAACAGGTTATTTTTTTTTTCATAGATTTTTTTTTTAACAGGTAAATAAATAAATAATTTTTCTTTACATTCGTTATTTTTTTATTTTTTTGTTGTGTGAATATTACTCACATAAATATAATCTTTCGTTGTATATTTTATTTATTTATTTATTTTTTCTTGCAATAATTGTTGATTCTTTTATTTATTTATTTTTTTTATTATTATATTAATCCAAAATAAGTTAAAGATTATTATATTTTTTTTGTTTTTGCAATAAAATTAAAAAAAAAAATTGTAATTTTCCAATGAGTAATATATTTATTAAATGTTTAGTTTTCTTTTTAATTTTTTTTTTTTTAGTTATTTAAATTATAAATATTTCTCTGAAGACTTTATTTTAATAATTTCGAAAATAAATTTAGTTTATTTTAGAATATAGAGTTAAAAAAAAAAATACACAACATTAAAAACAACAAAAATTCTATAGGATGGAATCTTTATTGTGTGTGATCACAGTGAAGATCATCTTATAAATTCATCAACAAAAAAAAAAAAAAGCTGAGATCACTTTAAAATTTTTATAATATCAAAATTTTTGTACAAACTAGTTTTTAAGTACTTTTTTGTTTTTTTTTTTTTAATAAATTAAAAACACAACAAAACTTAACATACTTAATACTTTGTATAAATTATTGTTATCTTTTTTAAGTTTATTGTATATTCACTTTTTATTTTTAATATTATTATTGTTAAATTTTATTTATATTATATATATATGTATATATTTTATTTATATTTTTTATTTATATCATTTCTTTGATAAACAAATATTTACATATTTTAAATTTAGTTTTTTTTTTTTATTATTTATAACTTCCTGATTTAAAAAAAATTTTTTTTTGTTAAGTTATAACAAACTTATATTATTTTTATTTTTGAGAATTATTATTTTAATTAGTATTTTAATTTTATAAATAATATCATATATATATTTTTGTTTTCTATGTATTTGATATTACAGAAATTAACATTGTAACACAAAGTTACTTTAATCCATCAAAAAAATTTAGTTTTCATTTAGTTAAATAACCAAAATTTTTACGAAAAAAATAAATATGTCAAGGAAAAAAAGTTTTTGCAATTGAGATATATTGAGATGCAAAGTTATTCTGAAAACTGAAGATTTTGCAATTTTTATTTTACTGTAATATTAAATTTAGATATTTGTTATAATTTGAAAATTCAAAAGTTAAATTTTGCACGGTAATATTATTTTTAATTGTATTTCTTTTATATATATCTATATTTTTAAAATTCAAGTTCAACACGGCGAGACTTTCGTTTACAAATATTTTTTTTTGCTTTTAAAATAAAATAAAAAATAAAAAATTAAGTACAAAATAATTTTAAGAATAGTTTTTTTTTAACTTTTATTTAATTTTTCTTTAATGTCGATATAAATAAAAAAATAAAAAAAAATACAATTTCTTTGCAAAACGAAGGCACATATCACGTCAAAATTTTATACTCAACTAAAAATGGATAAGAAATTTTTTTTTTTTTTTATGTATATATTCAAAATGAATTAAAATATTATGTATTTTTAGTTTAATAAGTGTATAGTTGTTCGCTACTTACTAACCCACTTATATTTTGTTTTTATAGACTATTCAGTCATGTGTTTGAGAAAAAAATATTTATACATAATATATATTTTTGTAGGGTGGATAAAATTATTTTCTCTCAGTTCTATAAAATAATATTATTATATTACTTATAATATTACTTATTATATATTATGATAATGCGTATTATAGATATATTATGCTAATGCTAATACTAATGCTAAAGAGATGGTAAAAAGAGTTGAAGAATCTTAAAGATGTATCTGTAGGAATAATTAAGCTTGTTTAAGAAAAATTAATGTTTGATATCTTATATTTGCTAATAATCAAAATGAAGTATTGGTCCCGTTTATTAATTTATATGGAAAAACTTTCAGCTCGCAGTTCGAATATTTGGTCAAAATCATTTAACACGTTGACGGACAGTAGAAACAAGTGAAATTCGAAAATTGACACTATATGTTTTTGTAATTTTTAGAATATTAGAAGTATAGTTTTACTCTTTCTGCTTAAATACACTTAATTTTGATTAATTCAGCACCTTTAATTTCTATTTAAAGTGTAAAATCAATCATAAACAAATACTTACCAGTATAAACAAAAAATATCGTTAAATGTATCAATAGCAACTGTAAATTGAAGAGAAAACAAGATCGCACTACTCCGTTCACAACCACGTGCATACTCAATGTGTTAACCTTGCATACTAAATTTTTTTTCGAAAACATGACACTAGGCTTCTACTGGTAAATGCACATTTGTGCTGCTACAGCCGCAGTGTCTAAAAACGACCGTTTCGTATTGGACGGCTATTGCCGTCATGTCACATAGTGAACTTGAACTTGACGGCTATAGACGCAACTGTCCGTCAACGTGTTAATATAGTGCGTCAAAATATATTGAAATTTTCAAATTAAAGCAAATGTTTCAAATTATTTATTAAAAAATAATTTAAAAAAATTAATAAAATAAACTAAATAATCCTTTGATGACAGGATGTTTGTAAAAATACTTGGTATATAAAATTATAATATTTGATCCATCTTAATATTTTGTACTTTATAAATTAAGAGAGCACAGGTAGTCGAATAACAAACATATGGTTACGGTGGTATGGTATGGTATGAAACTAAAAAGATATAATTTTTGTACACTAAAACAAAGAACAAAAAAATCAAAGAACTGAAGTCAATTTAATTTGGGTTTGAAAAAAAAAAGACAATTTCTTAATCTAATAATCAAAAAATATCAAAAATGTAGTGCATAATTGATACAAATTTTCACTTTTCGTATTCTGAAGAAACAAAACCCGAAATTAAAAAATTTTCAAGATAATTTTTCCCAATAGCTTATTGAGTGAAATAGAATAGAAAGTTTTTTTACTGACAACGTTATAAATATATAATTTTGAGCATAAAATTTGTGTAAGATAGTAGGATGCTTATGATTATAACACACTTGAATTCGCCGTAGTCGATTTTATCTCAGTATAGATAAAACTATTTGACATAATTATAAATCTTTTTTTTTGTATATCTGTTATTTTTAAAAATGAAACTATGTATTGTGTTTTAATTTTGTAAGTTTATTTTTATTTTTTATAAAACCTTTAAAATTAATTTTCATCTTAATAATTTCATTCTACCTAAAGTTTGCATGAATTTGTTTAACACAATATCTTTTTTCCTTTTTTTAATTTTACAAAAAAAAACCTTTCTTTTTTACTTGATGATCAAAATAAAAACTTCGAACATCAAATTAACAGCCCACTAGACTGAAATTTACCATGTTTATATATCAGACGAAAGCAAAAATTTTAAATGTCATCAAAATTGTTTGAATCATTTGAAATATATTTCGATTACGAAAAAAAAATGTATAACAAAAAAGGATAAAATAAAAATGTAAAGCACTACACGCATATTGAAAATAACCATTTCATGAAAAAAAAACAAGAAATTCAATAGAAACCTCCACTTGAGTGCAGTCCATTTTCGTCATCATTGCATTCTCCAGTCCGGGCTACAGGAATATTCAAAAAGATTATTTAAAAAATTATTTAAATAAAAACAGAAATTCAACAGAAATCTCTAGTTTTAGTCAAGGGACGTCAATAAAACTTATTAGAAAGTTGGACTGAAGTCTAGTCCTCATTTCCTAATCATTGGTTTTGACTAGAATGTGGAATCATCAATCCTTTTCATAAGTTTCCGCTTGAGCTTTTTTATAATCCTAAATATATGATGTTGCTGGACTCAAAAAAATGTATCTTAATTTGTTACAATACTTTTAAATTATCTATTAGGCTTTTTTGTTCTGGCATTTTAAAGTTGACTTCATCGACATATCAATTTGAATTGTCAATTTTGCTTCTTATGACTTTTATATGTTCTTTTTTTTAAATTTATAAAATCAAAAATAAAATTATAAAAATATCAAATGCAAATGAATGTATTGCATTTGTTATATGATTTTTATTTAAAAAAAAAATCTTGAATCTATCTCGAAATCAATAAAATATTAAAACAATTATAAATAAAAAATGATGTCTTGAGCCAATTTCTTTTTTTAGCTGGCAATGGCATGGATGGTATGGGTTACGATAAATTTACGATATAGTTAGTGAAATAAAATAAAATTATAGTGTTGATTAATTTTAAATAAAATATTAAAACGTTTATAAATAAAAAATGATGTCTTGAGCCAATTTCTTTTTTTAGATGGCATGGATGGTATGGGTTACGATAAATTTAATTTGAGAGAACTGATCAATCTGTTTTGCATGCTTTGCATAAAATTTTCTTGAATAATTAAAAAGACTTGCCAACAAACTACTGTATCTCCTAATAATTCCAAAATCGTTATCTTTAATTGCTTCATGAATTTAATGAAGGAGATTCTGATCCACTTTTTTGTGACTGATTTATGACAACCAAAGAATAATATTGGTATGGTTCTAGTCCATCCCAATTAAATCAGAAGTATCAAATGCAGCAATTGCGAAATCAACAAAATGAACAACAACAAAAATCATAACATCAATTTATTAGAGCGGCAACAAAATCAACAAGAACAGTCCCAAGAATAACACCTTCTAAGTCAACAACGAGTAGAATGCATCTCAAAGTAGTTAGGTACTTATGATAACGGGGAATAATACTACCTTTATACAACCTACTACATAACAATCATAGGCGCCCGCAGGATTTTTTCTAGGGGGGGGGGGGCAAGAAATTTTTTTTAAAAAGCTTATAAATATGTTTTTCTTCAACGATGAAAATAAAAAAAATGTGTTGAGAATTAAGTTACATGTATCTTATATGAATCTTTTCTTTTTAAAAGTAAAAAATAACAAACATAAATTAACATTTTTAATAAACGAATTCACTTGCTGGATTAGATAATAAAAAACAAATAAAAAATAAATAATATGTAATTCATATATAAAGAAAAAAAAACCAGATACCTTCCGTCTTCCGAATCGTTCCAAAACTTTCAGTAATTCGCCAATTAGAAGAAAAACAAAACCAACGAAGATATTTTAGACGTAGTTCATGCACGTATGCGACATAAAAAAGACACATTATATGAAACTTTATCAGGCGTATTATACTCAAACACGTAAATTGAACTTTTCCGGCGTAAAAGTTAAAAAAATAATCTTTTATATTTATACACCATAGATATTTCTACACCATAAATATTAAGAAATGCAATTGCTTTATTTTTTTGTAACTGAACAGTTATTTTTTTATTGTAACTGAACGATGATTTTCTTTTTTACGTCGCGTGGCGTAGATCCGTAAACTCGCGTGAACTACTTCGACAATGTCTCTATCATAAAAGTAACCAGAAAAGGAATTCTTTTCTCATAAATGTGTCATAAATGCTCTTCACTAAGCGAAATATGAAAAAGAAATATCTGGAATTCCGTGCATTTAGAAATTCCAAAATTTATAAATATTTTGGTATTTTTACCCGTGACTCAAAAATCGAAAAATAAGGAAAAAAAAAAGAATAATTTATTAAAACAATTTAAATACTGCATGACATAAAAATCTGAAAAAATTAAAATCTAAAATTTCTAATTTAAATGTTCTCAAAATTTCTTAGCGCTTTAAAAAAGTGAAATTTAAGGGCAAGCGTTCTTATAAAAAAGTTATTGTGACAAACATTCTAATATTATTTAAATTAAAATCGGGTTTCTAATTTGTACTAGTTTAGTGTTTAGGTCTCATCGCTGATTAAGTTTTATTTTCTTCATCAAAGACAGGGGGGGCCAAGGCCCCCTTGCCCCCCTCCGGGCGCCTATGATAACAATACCTACGTTTCCAAAATAAGCTTATAGTTAAATACTTTTAATGATATAAGTATAATGAAAACTATGTATATTCGTATAATTTCTAATTTTTTTTTTTGACTTAATTGTAAATATTCATGTAACAAAATTAATGGTATTTATTTAAATTTTATTAATGGATAAAGGGATTATTAAAACAATTATTTTTTTTAATCCTCTCATCAAAATCGTCAATTTCTTAAAATTCTAAATGATTTCTTTTATGATCTTATAATTTAATTAGTATCTGAAAATCGGATTAGTATCTTAAAATCGGATTAGTATCTTAAAAACCTAATAGCGAATTTTTCATTGATTAATTTATATGTAATTTTTTATTTTATTTATAATTTTAGCAACAAAAAATTTTTTTTCAAAGAAGATTATTATGTTTAAATAAAGATGTCATCTGAAGACTTTAATATACCCAAAATAGAGTTCAAATGATGCATCAAGGTTATAATGCACAAAAAAGAAGAACTAATCCCGATCAACCATTCTTTATATTTCTTGAAGAATATTTAACAGTCTTGCACAGAATTAGGCGAAAAAATCGATATATAGAATATTTTTTACACTTCTATAATAATATTTAAAATTATTTAACAAACGTTAATTAACTATAAAAATATTTATCATATTTCGTTTTTTCTTTAAAGAAAAATCTTTATATTTATATCCTCGTCTTTAAAAGATTGCAATAAAAGTTTAGTAAAATTTCGATATAACCAGAAAACGTCGAAAATGTTTATGAATCGATGAAAATAATTTTCTAGTTTTCTTTAAAATAATTTAAAAGAAATACATTTATGGATAGTTATCATTTTTGAAGAATTTAAACTGTTGAACGATATAATTTTTTATATCGAAATATATTTATATAACTTTTAAATTTTATAACACTAAAATTCGATGCAGTTCTTTATTATATTTCTTCACATAAAAATTAAATTTTGTAAATAAAAGTCCATAAATATTTTTAAAAAATCGATAGTAATTTAAATTTTACTTTTGAATGGGAAAAATTATCAAAAGATGTAGGTGAATGGCTAACAACATGGACATTAGGGACGCAGGTTCAAACCTTGATAGCGGTGCAAACGTCAATTGTATTAAAAATGTACTACTACTACTATATTCCATTTATCTCCCATTGGAGCATAAAGGCTAAAATAACTAAAATGTAATTAAAATAAAAATGTAATTGAAATAAGTAAAAAAATTTATAATAAAAAGAAAAAAATTAATAAAAGTAATACACAAAACAAAAAGTAATAAATAAAAAATTTTTTTTTGATATATTTTAAATATTTTTCGATACCGATCGATACTTATTTGTAACTGGACAACTTTTCAATCCCGCATCGATTGCTAACAATCGATGAAGGCAAATACTCGTGATTTAATAAAGATTCTTCACGTAAGTATAAAGAATGGTTGATCGGGAATATAGGAATATAAGAATTTTTAAGGCATAAAAACAAATTACATTTTGAATTAATGTAACAGTTTTTTATTATAATAATTTTCATGGTTCAATTATTTTTTGTCTGGAAGGAATAAACAAATAATTCTTTTTTCAAATTAAAGAATGGTTATTACGACTTTCGATTGAATCATAAAGTGAACATTCTTTCCATTATTCGAAAGAAAATATAATTGCATACATTTTCATTGAATTGTAGAAAAATAAAATCGAATCTTAATCCATAATCATCTTTTTCGAAGAATAATAACATAAACATTATGATCACAACTGCAAAAAAAATTGGCCAAAATATTTTCAAAAAAGTTTTTTTGATTGTCAGATGCTTTAAATATTTTGTTAAAATAAATAAAGAAAAAATGCAGCATGCATAACTATACGGAAATACTCCTTTTATTTACTATAAAATATACCGAATGAAGAATATTAAAAAAAAAAAATAATCTAATATGATTAACAAACTTTAAACCTATTTTTCTCGTATTCGGTTCTTATGTAGATACTGTTTTTTTCACTGTGACTGCATTATATGTTTCAATATTCTGTTCACAAGAACAATTCTACCGCTTTCTATTTCAATCAAAAACTTAGGGTCTATTATTGATGAAATTTTCTCTTCAAATCAGCATTTAGTTTTAATTAGTAGAGTTAATTTTAGGCTAAGAAAACTGTATTATGTGAATCAGTTTGTTGCTAAAAACTAAAGAATAGAATTGACTTGGACTTAATACATTTTTTCTTGCACTTTTATTTAACTTTTTATATGCAAATCCAATTGAATTGTTACATGAGCTTTTGTGAATTGTTACATGAGCTACTAGCCTTTTGATATAATGAGCTACTAGCCTTTTGATATAAATAAATAAATAATATCCCCAGCGTATCATATACATAACGTAACTATAATTGGTTTAACACCCTTATAATAATAAAATTTGGAGGGATATATTTCCAAAATGGGGTGTCAGCCCCAAAAACGGTTTTTGATTTTGGGGGTTGTGAACGAAATCTGTACTTTTCACGTGATCTGCCACTTACACCCTTTTTTCTTTTTCCTTTTCGTAAAAATTTTTTGGTCACTACGTTAAAATTGTGTATGTACCGAAATTTTGTATTTTAATATTTTGTGTATAGCAATTTTGTACTTTCTTGTTCATTGACTTTTACTTATTCCTTCCACGACATACCCTTTCCTTAAAGATTATTCGTGAAAGTATAACATTATAAATATAGATAGTAACATTATAAATAGATTGGATTGAAATAATGTACGTTGATTCTTTGCAAAAAAAAAAAATTGAATAAAAAATTAATTTTCTAAAAAAGGAAAGAAAAACATTTTTTTATTAAAATAAAAATAGAAAATTTTTTAAATCTATTTTCCTCTTTGCTTATATATATATTTATTTTTGAGATAGTCTTCATATGGCTTCATTAATTTATCAAAGATTTAATTTGGAATGACAAAAAAAAAAAAAAAGAAACAAAAAAAAACTTTTCCTATATAAGCTGAATGCATCCTGAAGGGTTCATTATATAGAAATAAATCCTTGCCATTGAAAGTTAGACAAAAATAATAAAATTTTAATCTGAAGATGAAAAAAAATTATTATTATTTCACATTTGTTATAATTAAATTAATATTATGTGATTTAAAATTTGGTTTGGGTCATCTAATTGAACTGCCACATAATATTTTAATTGATAACAATGACATTAGTACGGCGAATATTGCAGAACGTCCAAATAATTTTGAGAATCTTCCACCGAAATTGTTAATGGAAATGTTTTCAACCAAGCATAATAATAATAATAATAATAATAATAAAATGGATTCAAATAATCAACAAAATGATGATTTCAATCAATGTAATGTTGAAATAGTCCAAAAAATTCCAGGTAAATGTGAAAAAATTGGACACATGGGTAGAGGTTGTATTGCCGGTGAATATATGGATATATTTAGTCAAGATTGTCAATAAATTTAAAATTTTTTCTTTTCGAAATCTTTGTTTTATTTCATATTGCAGTTTTTATGAATTTTCCAATCTTGGTATGATTGGTCAGGCATGAAATTTTTTTTTCAGTAAAGAGAACTAAAGCTAAAGCCTAAAAATATGAAATTAATATAAACTAAATTTTTCACTTAAGACAACATTTAAACAAAAACTGTATTACAATTCGGTTCCATACAATTTTTTGTTAGAACTGAATCCATTAAAATAGATTCAATTGAATCAAAAAAATTTCTAGATAATTTTTTAAAAGGAAACGGATTTAATTTAAGAAAAGTTCGAACTAAGCACACGAGACTAATTATACTTGATTAAAATACAAATTTTACTAAGCGGAAATCTTTTTTTTTTAAATTGGAAGAAAATTTTAAAAATATTTCAATCAAATTTAAAAATAGAAAAATTTAATATTAAAAAAAATGAATATGATGTGCACAAGTAATATTATATAAATATTTTATTGTGGGAATATTGTAAGAAAGCATAAAGAAAATTCAAATAAGTTTAAAATAAATAAAAAAAAAATTATTTCCAATATTTCATAAGCCTTCAAAATTTTCAAATGTCTGGTCTCCTTTTTTAAGATCTGTATTTGTTTTTTTGTTAAAAAAAAAACAAATAAAAATTGGTACATGTAAATAAAATTTGATTGGTTGTATTATTCAGTCTATTGTATGTCAGAAATAAATTTCAGGTTGTTAATTTTAGAATGATTGTTTTTTTAACATATGAACTAACCTCATCCGTAAATACATAGTTTGTGATTGTGAGACGAAGTTTATTGCATCAGTTTTGTTCTCAAGTGATTAATTAATTTTTTTTCCGTAAACCGCTATACTTTCACTTAACACAGCTACAAATCTAGAAACAGAATATTAAAACGAAACCCTGGCTTAGTTCTATAGGTTATAAGTTATACTATAAATTTAAATTAACTTTTAATATCAAAATATTAATGGATCACATTTTTTTTTTATTTAATCAAAAGTCTTAAATTATACACAAATAATCTAGTTGAGATAATATGATAATTGATTCTCATTTAACTTGACCGCAAACTATAATATGTAGATTGAAAAAAAATATGTATATAGAATATTGTAGAGAATAATAAGGAAAATTTAATTCTATTTTAATTAAATTTCATGGTTTTATCTTTTTTTAAATTCTTAGTTTATTTTTAAAAAAAATTAATTAGAATTTATTGTTTTAAATTTCTTTTTAATGAAATTGAAAATTTTTCTTTTAGAATATTGATGAGTTTTAATTTATTATTTTATTTATGTTCATTAATTGGAAGTAAGGCGGTAGATACAGAAAAATATAGCATACACAAATATTATAATTAAGAACTCCATTGGATATGGATTCCTGTTCGATATAGAGTTTCTTTATTTAATAATAATTGCAGGTTTAATTTTAGTCAGTTTTGTATTAAATAAAAGATTCTGTGTTGTGGATTATCTGTATAGTATACATCTCTATCGTGCCGTTTTGGTAGACCGCTAATTTGAAAGGTAATTTGATGAATAATTTGGCCCTTCCGTTTATTTTCTTATATAACATTTATTTTCTTGTATAAAATGAAAATACTCAAATCTTGAATATATACTGTTGTTCACATAGTTCATATTAAGGATGAAACATAATAACGTAATATATTTTCATGAAATAATTAACTGTTTTAATTTAACACAGGTGCAGGTGTTTAAGATTTAAAATCCCTTTAATTAATTAAGTTTTTTTTATCATTAATAAAAACTTTAATTTGAACATTTCTAATTAAAAACAACAGAATTACACCATTACTGTCAAATTATACATTTAGTGTTAAAAGATTACTCAAAATTATAATTTTTTATCCTTTGTATTGAAGTAGTGTACATACGTTCTAGTGAAGATAGTTGAAAACTACTGTTCCCGTACTTTTTTCACTGCTACACATATTCGGTTTAACAAAACTCCCGCGACCTGATATGTGCGAAGAGAAATAAAAATCGGTTTTAACTCAGATTTGGAAAATTTTTTGGACTGATAATGCGCAACCACCGTAAGCTCTTGAACCATAAAAAAAATATTTTATTTTATAAACCCGACTTAACGAATTACGAATTTTTAGTTCTAAGCATTCATAAATATTCCTGGAAGAAGTATCTCGATTATCCTTTTTTTAAATATTGCTCCCCAAGTAAGAAAAAATTATTCTAATTTTTCTGAATATCACTTTTATTTCACGAAAAAAAAAATATTTATAGAGTATATATAGTACGGTTTATTTTATAAATAATAAAAAATTTCCAGTAAAACCATTACTACAAACATTTTATAATTCATGTGGGAAATTTTAAGATAACAGGGAATGGTTTTTTAGAACATTTTTTATTTTCCTCTAAAACATATCATTGGGATTAATAAGAAATATTCGTTAAAAATTCATGTGAAAGAATTCTCAAGTACATATGCATACGTAACAATAATGAAAAATGTACAGAAAACATCCTCCTTCACATATATATGTTGTACCTAATGTGGGTAATGCAAAATAAAAAAAAAAAAAACAATTAAAAAAAAAAGACATCATGTATACGCATTACCAATTCAAGGTGTGACATAACTATTTTTCCACTAAAAATATTATCAGTACATTCAAATGCCGCTTTATAAATACTTTAATTATTTACATATTCCATGTAATTTGGAATTTATTTCCTGGTTGCTGGAAACATAAAGCATAACTGAATGTTAAGCATTATTTTCACACTTATAGGATTTCTGTTCAGACTATTGGCAAGGCCAAAATTATACATTCAACCCTTCAATAAGTTGTGCAGATTTAAGCAAGTGGATCCTATTTATATCACGAACAACGCATATAATCACCATTAAATTCTATAAAACTGTATAATTTTGCTTTAGATGTTAATCTAACAATTTTATTTTGGCTTAATTCGTCAACAAAGAGAGTCCTGTGAATTTGCATACTTCATTTACTACACAAAGAAGAAAATTTCTAAAATTTAAAATAGTTTTATGTCGACAATTATGAATTTTAAGGTTATTTTTTTAGAATTGGTATTGGATTTTCATGTTTTATTAAGGATAGTGTTAAAAATGTACCTTAAAATGTATCAGACTTTTGAAAATAATAAAAATACATAATTACCTACTATATGTATGCATAGTTTTTTGGGACCTTTTTATATTAAAAGACCTTATAAAATAAATCTATACTTATTAGTTATTATACATTCATTATTTATTTAATTTAATTAAAAGATTTTCAGCTATTTTTCTTTTTAGATTAATGAAGGTTCAAAAGAGTTCTTTAGGAACCTGCTGTTGTTGACATTGTGTATTTTCTTAATAATAATTTTGGGTTTTGAAAGTAAAATTTTCATTTTTTTTAAATTTTTTTATTTTTTTTTTTACTTTCATTTTAATTGAAATATTTTTTTGTTAAGAAAATAAGCAAAAACATAAATTAATTAAAAAAAAATAAAAAATTTACAGGATTTGTGGTTTCACATTTTTAAATTAATCTCATGTGTTCCCTAAATTTTAATTTTATAATATTTGAGTGTTTACACATAATATAATATAATATATAAAATATGCTATTATGGTAGGTACTTAGAAAACAAGCAGATTTTTCAACAAAATAAAAATTATTTTTTAATGAGTAATTTATTTTTTCACTTCATTAATTAGAATTTTTGTGTCATAAAGGACAAAAAAGGTCATGCCTGACTAAAATCCAAGTCATGTGAAATAGTTATTTTTATCTTTATTTCTGTGTCATTCTAGCACTTGACTGAAAATATCCAGGGAGACTTTGAAGATAATTTCAAATGAGTTTTAGCGTCAGTGGTTTTGTTTCTTCAAGAAAGGGCATCATATTTGTATTTTTTTAATGGTTTGAAACATTTAAAAATTGTTTCTTTAAATATAAAACACAAAAATTAAATTTCATGCAATAATGCAATATGCACAGTAACAGTATCTGTAATCATGAAAGCGTTAGAAAACAATTTTCGTATAATATAAATTCTATTTATTTTCAAAAAACAGAAAATCTAAAAAGGATTTGGTTTTATGCCAAAAATAGATGTTTTTTCTTTCTAAATTTTAAATTTCGATGCGAGATAAGCATATCTATATACGTATTCTTGCTTATTGTTTTTCCTAAGTTAAATGCACTATCCAATGGAATTTGAGACCAATCAGTTTTTGAATAACCCTATCGGCATATTTTTATGTCTGAAACTAAATTTGTTTATAAAGTTTGCTAATAATTTTTTCATTTAATTTTTTTTTTTAATTAAAACAAAGAATAAATATATTATATATATAATATAATTTTCTTCAGGCATAAAGATTTTATGAATATTCTTTCTATCCTTATGGAAGAAATTTGTTCGTTGGAAAGAAAAAGGATAAAAGTTATGCAAAGTTAAAGCATAAGATAAATGTAGAAATTGTACATATTTGACAAATGAAAAGCTGTTGTATTTAATAACTTTCATTTAACGATCAAATTCAAATGATAAATGCACATATATAAATGTGAAAACTTTTCTGTTTACAAACTTTTTCAATATTTTTGATTTAATGTCAGTTAGGTTGTTTAGGGAAAAAATATAAATAATGAAACTGTTATAATGAATCATTTAATGATACTACTTAGAAACTTTTATAATTCTTTTTTAGATACTATATATGATTTCTGTGAACATTCCGATCTAATGTTATAAAAGAGGATTTATATTTTATAATTTGTGGGGCGATCAGTGTTGTAATTTTTAGTTACTAAACCAATTTGAAGCAGATCGCTCTGTTACCAAAATCTTATTACGCGTTCGTTTATTCCAGATCATTATTATATAATGAGAATTTTTAAATTATAGAGAATTATCTTACTTCAAAATCGGATTGGATTAATGTGGAGTATATGCATTCTAAGGAAAAATTTTTACTTTTTAATGTTTCAATTATTATTAGTATTTTTTTGAAATTGTAATGTTATTCAAATTTCAATGTCAGTACACGCTTGAGTTAAAATAAATTTTTTGTCAATGTTTATTTTCATATATTGAGATATTGTATATATGTAGATTGTGAGTACATATTTTTGCAATAATAATATGTTCATAAAAATATTGAAATGGTAATATTATATCAAATAAAATATATCAAATAAAATAAAATAGTAAAAAAACAAATTACATATTCCCACATTTTAGTTTTTAATATATGAAATATCTGGAATGTATGTTGGTTGTGTTCTGTAAAAAAATTTTCATTAAACAAAGGTAACACAACATTTTCACAGGTGACGACAATAAATGAAAAATTTCAACAATTTTATGAGAAAATTGTCATCATCGAATAGATATTATTATTATTATTATTTTAAAAGAATTTATTAAAATAACAAACATGACAGTAATCTTATGTGACTGATTTTATTCTTTGTAACTTTAATATAAACAATAAATATAATTTTGCTGGGTACACAATTAGGGATTTTGAATTTTCAGAAACAGAAACCTTTTTTTGAAGGGAATTTTTTTTTAATAAATATATAAATGTTAACATTCATATTGATTATCGAAATTCAATTTGAATTCGCTAAATTAATTCAATAGTGAATTGTAAGAATTTTTGAAATAGATTCTTAAAACAAGAATCTTTCAAGGTAAAACCAACTTGTCCTTAAGTAACCTTTTCACTTTTAATTAACTGAAATATTTTAATAAAATCTTAAATTTTTGTTGATTTAAAAAATCTTAAATAACTTAAAGGAAAAAATCTCATATATTCATTTATTTTCTATGAAACACAATAAAAGTTATTTTTTTTAACTATAAGATTTAATATTGCACCAAAAAAATCAAAAAATCAGTAAACGAATAAATGAAATTTTTTGTAATATTTTCAGCAAACTTTTTTAAAATGGATTATACTTAGAAGAATGTAATAGAAGAATAAACAGTAAACACGTCCTCATAAATAATGCAAGAAATCCATTGGGACCAAGTGTGATAACATTTATAGATTAATTCAATGTTTTTTTTATTATTGTATTTATTTTATTTTTTCTTAATAACATAAAATATATTATTAAGAAACGTATCATGAATCATTCATGGTATTCAATAAAATAACATTTTTTAAGTGATTAGAGATTGATATAGAAATATAGAGAGAGACTATATATAGATGGTCTATTAAAAAGTATATAAAAGGAATCTATATAACAGTTGAGTCTTCTGAATTTTAAAGTTTAAAATATAAATTAGTGTACAAAAATCGGTAAAACTAGATGTGTTTTGAGCAATAAACAATTAGTATAATATTTTAAAAAAATTTCATTATAGCTTTGTTAAAACAAATTTTAATTTCTCTTATTACAGACAAATCTATTTTAATTTGCAAATAAAAACATATGTATTTACGTATGAAAGTAAAAATGGTTTCCTTCAAAGAAAACTGAGTTTATTTTTGATGCTCATACTTAAAAAAATTTCTTAGATTTTTTCCATTCCAAGCAGAACTTCTTATAATAAACTCTTCGTAATCTATTACAGCTAATAATGATTTTGTATGAAAATAATGCACAGATAAATTAAATACCTTCTAAAAATTTTCCATTAAAATTCCTATTAAATTTTTATTTTTTAAAGTTTTGCCATCATGTTTTTTTATGATAAAAATTGCATAAAAATATAACATTTTTCTGTACTATTTACTAGGTACTTTTTTGAACAAAATAAGATAAAAATATCTAAGTTCATGGTGAAAAAGTACAGTCAAAATTCATGTGAATGTGTTTAAAATGTTTAAAATAAATATTCCTATAATATTTACAATTTTAATAACAGTATTTTTTTTTTAATTTCTATGTAAAGATGTTAGATATATAGTGATTGGAGCTCACGTAAAATGAATATGTGTTCCAAAAAAGTACTTATTTAAAAATAAAACAGTCATTAAAGTCAAATTTAATAACTCATCCTATCCAAATTGCATTCAGCATTTTTTTTTTTCATTCATAAAATTTGCAACAATTTTTCTTTATTTTAAAATATTTATTACACCTCAGTAAATCTTTATACAAAATTTTTCATGAAAGGTTTTATTTTGTGAATAGAAAATTAAGCTGAATTTCAAAACGGGCAATTTAGATTTTCCAAAAACCGAAAAATAATATCCTTTCACATTTATATATTATACTCGTAATAAGACAGAAACAATTTAATTTATAACAACAGAAACAGTTTGAATCTTATAAAAATGAGACATCAAAAAAGTTAAGATTCAAAAATTATGAAATTTTATTTAATTTTTTTTTCAAAAATGAGCTTTTTTTTTATGTTTCTTTTTATGTAAATGGAAATTTATTAATAGCAATAGTAGATTACAATACATGTTAAGAAAATTTGTTATTCTTGCGAGTTTTGTATACACACAAACACATAGACACGAGTCATGTTTATATCACGAGACCGAAGGTCGAGTGATATAATATTGACGAGTGTCTATATGTTTGTGTGTATACAAAACGAGCTGTATAACAAATTTGATTAACATGTATTGTATACTGCTTTAATGTGCATGTGAGAGGGAGTTGAAAACAATACATTTATAATGAAAAAAATAAACAAAAAAGTTCAAAATGAAGCAAGGAAATAAAATTTAATAAGGAAGTTTATTTATTTATCGAAATGATTTCAAACCGGAAGATTCCTAAAATATTAAAAAAAAAATTAGTAATTTTTCCAAAAAAAAATTATTCATTTTCTTTTTTGCAAAAAAAAAAATCGAATAATTTTTTTTTAGAAAAATTACTAATTTTTTTTTTATTATTTTAGGAACTAATGGTCTTCTTAAATTTTATTTAATTTTATTTTTAATTATTAAAAAAAATAATAATAATTTTATAATTATTTTTTTTATAATTAAAAATAAAATCAAATAATAATTATATAATTATAATTTATATTTACAATAAATAATCTCCTTGTTGCTGCCATTTTCCTCGTTTGTTGATAAAAGAAAAAAAAATTCTTACTTGACATTTGACAATCACAGCAAACTTTATAATGACAACAAAGATATTTTCAGGGTTACCATTGTTCTATTTTTATTCATTTTGTTTTTTTGAATAAAAATAAGTGCAATTTTTGAAGTGTGGTTTAAATTTTTGTACTAAGATCCAACCACACTCGTTTAAAAATTTAGTAGTAGAGGTTCGAAGATCCTTTAAAAATAGTAGATTGAAACACATGTTAAGAAAATTCATCGACTGATCGACTGTCCGCTTTTTAGAAAAAAAAAAAAAATAGCCGCGTATTTTTTTATTGGTTCTTTTTTTTTTTTTTTTGTTTGCTCAGAGGGAAAATATAGATTAGCTCAGAGGGAAAATTTAGATTTTAGCATTATAAACTAAGCTTTGTTTGACATTGATATGATGCATGTGAGAGGTATACATTTGCAATTTTTTTTTTTTTTGGTATTTGTCTGTATTGAAATATTGTGAGTGTGAGTGATATTATTTTTGTTTATAGTATTACGCAGCTCAAAATGAAGAATGTAAATACAATATAGAGCAATGTAAATACAATTTACATCACAGGGAAATGTAAATACAATTTACATTCCTCTATAATTGCATGTGTATTGATGCATGTAATGGACCATTTACCGAGCTAAATTTGCGAATGTAAATACAACTTACCGAAGACATGCGCATTAAAAGATTTTAATATAATTCATGTATACAAAGAAAATATCTCACATAAAACTTTTTGATTTTATTTCTTTACCGATATTCCGATTCTATATTTCATTTTTTCATTCAATAATATAGGATTAAGGTTAACAAAAGTTTTTATTAAATGATTCTCTCTTTTGAATAACTTTGTTAGTTCAATCAAAGTTTATAGACTTTAATTTTTTTTTTTTGTTTACTTATGTATATTTAGAACATGAAGATTGCATTTAAATTTTCCTGAGAAAATAATACAAAATTAATTACTAAACATTGAACTAATTATAATTTGTCCAATATTTCGCTTTTGTAAACTTCTCTAGCGAGATTTTAATCAAGATAAAAGCGCAAATTAATTTATTATTTCTGAAAATTCTTTTGAATGGTTGGCTTAAAAATTTTTCGTTAATTTTGACTGGAAAAATTTTAATGTAATGAAGACATTATTTTACGTCCAATTTGGAATGTGATACTAGTTTTTTTTTGAAACATCAACACAAGTTTTTGCAAACGAAACAATGAAATTAACATATTTTTTAAGAAAAATTATATAATCCTATTTTATAAAATATTTTAAAACACACTGATTACATTTCCGGCGCTATTTTCTAAATTTTTTTTTCAATATCCTTGAAATATCATTTCACATTCATTTCACGTTTTTGAACATAACATAAATATTTTTCCAGATCATAGTAAATAACTAACTGGTATTTGAAGGAAGGTTATTGGGAAAACTTTTTTTTATTGTTATTTCATCATCGTTATTTTTCGGTTTTATTGATAGTTTCTATGTGTAACCTTGTTTTAAATTAGAAAGATTTGTTATATGCTGTGACAATATGAATTTGTCATTTTCAACAGTCAAATTGTATATGAAATTGGATATGAAAATTTTTTTCGATTGAGAATAATATTGTGTGGGATCTTATACTTAGGTCATGTTATAGTTCAATTTGTCCAGTATATTGTATATTACCACAGCAATAAAAAATATACTGACATTAAAGTTGTTGCGGAATCTTTTTTTTCAGTGTTTAGAAAATTACTGTTGTTATTTACAATAGGAAGGTATGTAGTTATTGGTATTTATAAAAGCTAGGATGCGTTTAACTTTTTTCCATATAAAAACACAAAATTTGCATATCATTATATTTATGTAACATAGAATGCAAAATAAGTTCATAGAACAATAATAGTTATAAATAACTAAATAATAGTGCACTTATTCAAAAATTATTCAAAAATGTAAAATACAAATACAATACAAAACATTATATTAGTTACGACATGTGGCGTAAAAAAAAGCTTTCATTTTAATGATTTTATGATTATTTTTGATATAAATTAATGGGGTCCCGAAATAATTTATACGGACATAATTTATACGAAAAAACGACATTATTCCTACCATACAAATGAATTATGTCGCTTTCAGGCACGTCATAATTTATAAATGAATAAAGTCGTTTTTTTTCGTATAAATAATGTCGCTTTTAAAACGACATTATTTATCATATGAATAAAGTCGTTTTTTTTTCGTATAAATAATGTCGCTTCTAAACGACATTATTTCTACATGAATAAAGTCGTTTTTTGATCGTATGAATAATGTCATTTTTAAAACGACACTATTTATCGTATGTGAGTAAAAACGAATGTTGGCCGTGCAAAATGTAGGTGAACTGACATAACTGCGAATATTGTGTTCTAAGCAAAAGGGGAAGGGGGGGCAGTAGGGTAGCAGGGCGGCAGGCGGTAGGGCGGTTGGTCAGTGGGATTTGCGGCCCCAGCCGCAAATCCCACTGACCAACCGCCCTCCCGCCCGCCGCCCTGCTGCCCCCCTTCTTCTTTTGCATAGAACACAAAATTTTATCGGAGATATTGTGAGGTACACACGGGAAGGGGGGGCAGCAGGGCGGCGGGCGAGCGGTTGGTCAGTGGGATTTGCGGCCCTGCTGCCCCCCCCCTTCCCGTGTGTACCTCACAAATATTTTATCCTTTTTACTCACATACGATAAATAGTGTCGTTTTAAAAACGACATTATTCATACGATAAAAAAACGACATTGTTCATACAATAAATAATGTCGTTTTAAAAGCGACATTATTTATACAAAAAAAACACGACATTATTTATCGTATGAATAATGTCGTTTTTTTTTTGTATAAATAATGTCGCTTTCAAACGACATTATTTATCGTATGAACAATGTCGTTTTTCTCGTATAAATTATGTCCGTATAAATTATTTCGGAGTGCCAAATTAATATATATCTATTTATAATTGTATATTATGATTTTTTTTTCAATTCCATTTAAAATGTCGTTTCCAAAAAATTACATCGCCAGAAAAATTTTATTTTTTTTTATATTGATGGCTGCGATTGGGAAAATTTCAGAACCAAAATTAACTCTAGCAATTGTTGATCTTGTAGTTAACTCATTATCTTTTTATGATGTTGATTTTTTTAAAATATATCTACGGGTGTCTTTAACTAAAAAATATTTTTTTATTTATTAATTTATTTAACTAAAGCTTTATGTCTATAAAAATAAGTTACAAGTAAATAAAAATACGCAACAAACAACCGCATAATGTATTCCAATTTTATTACGAGTATTTAAAACCAAAATATAAATTGAATTTCTAAAAATAATTTTTTATTCTTCGATTTTTATATTTCCTGAATATACAATAATGTTTGTGAACGTTCTTTTTACACGAAATACCATAAAATATTTGCAAAAACAATATTGGATTCTTATTTTGTGAAATAAAATGATCAATAATTACAAAGACGTCAGTAAATTTAAAGTCTAAGGATGTAAGGACAAATGTGACCATAAAATCCTTTGTGGAAATTTGATATTTTTTTAAAAGTGTTTTCTTTCACATTTTTATTGACTATTCTTTTTTTGTTATCCAAGTAAAAAAAAAGTAAATTATTAGGTTTGGGCAAAAGTAATTTAAATAACATTAACCATTATACAAAAGCAAAAGATAAATAGAGTTTGAGTTCATGGAGAAGAAAACTAAAGAAATTTAATTATTATTTATTAGCTATTTTCCTCGAAATGTGGATTAATCTTTGCAATGTATTTTAAGTAAACATGTATTAAATTATATCAGTCCAACTTGTATCCCAAACTTAAATAGAAATTCCGAGATATTCAATCAGAAATTTAAATTTTTTCCGTTTTTAGCAAACTTTGGGACTTTATTATTTTAATAACGTATAGTCTAAACGGGAATTGATGAGTGAACTTCAGATTAGACTTTCAAACATTTTTTATTTTTATATTTTGATTGGCTTTGTTATTTTTGTTTATAAAGCACTTATAAAGTGAACAAATAAATGGTTTAGTCGTTTCAAGTATTCAGGGGTTATTGTTATAACCAGTTTTTAAGTTTTATCTTGAAGAATAATTGGTTTTTATGTTTTTTTTTTCCATTTTGTAGAATTTAAATTTAATAAAAAATGTTAGTTTCTTTGTAAGGACTCTTTTGCTACGAACATGAAGATAACATATAGCAGTAGAATTGTTGTTTTTCTTATGAAAAATAATATGAAATTTAAAAGTATAAAATAAAGTATTTGAACATATTTATAACGAATTAGGTTGTTTGTCAAAACAAAGAACAAATTTCCTCAAGTTTGCTAGTTCAATCATTATAAGACAATCTGGATTCCATATCTGCCATTTAAAATTCTTTTCCAAATTAACAATAAAATCTAACATCTCTTTATAAAATTGTTCAGCGATTTTTCTAAAAGGAAATCGGTTTGTTCATGTAGCAATTTAGATCAGAATTCGTCACATAAAAATGTAAAAAGTATGAACGAACTAGAGTTAATATAATTGTAAGATGGTTATTAAAAGTCATAAATATTCTTTAAATTCTTTCTTAATGTTAAAATTTTTAAAATTCGAAGGAATGAAGAATATTTTCGCCAACTTTTAGTACATACCAAAGCAATGAAAATATTTCGCACACACTATTTTTTGGAAGTTTTCTTAGGAGAGATAGATAGGAGAAATATGGAAAAATAAAAATGGAAAATTTATTTTCCAGATGTAAAACAACAAAAGAGAATAAATATTTTTTTCTGTTTTATACCATTTTAAAAGAAAAACAGTGTATATTGTGTTGAAAATATATATGATAATATTAATAATCGAAAATATATAGTCGATGGAAGTACTCCGATTTGTAAGGACATGTTCCATTGAAGCTTTATTATTATTCTAAAAATAATTCAAAGGAAAAATAAGTTAAATTTTTATTTCGAATGGTTTTGCCAGATAATCCAGTTGATGTCTTATTTTGGTATTTTTCAAATAAAAAATGTTAATGTAATGTTTGTTTTCTGCAAAAAATAGCTAAAAAACGTTTAAAAATAGAAAGTTTTGATTAACATCGATACTACACGATAAATTAAATCAATTCCAATATACGAAAATAAGACAACATCAAACGCTATACCATTAATTTCACTCAAATTAATCTTATGAATCGAATTCCAAATTCAAACAAAAGTGTGTTATTAATAACACACTTTTGTTAATTTATTTAAAATTAAAGCAATTACTATAACGTGATTATCCTTTTTTTGCCAAGTTTTACGGATAATACAGAAATGAATCAAATTTCAAAATTGAAACAAATTCCTATTATTAAACTAAAGCATTTGAATTATTATTCACATCCTAAAAGTGTATTTTATAACTTTCAGAACTTTTTTTATCATAAAATTTTTAATTTTACTTTTAATAAATTTTCATTTTAATGAATAGAATTATATTTACTTTTTTATTTTTCTTTCATATTTATGAGAATATAAATTTTAAATAAAATTTATACACAAAATGAACATTATTAAACTTATATTTACATATGAAGAAAATTTGTGGTTGAATTTACTATTTAAACTTTTTTTAACCACCTAAAGAAGTAGTGTACTGTAGCAACAAATGTATACAGATTTCATTATATATATTAGTGTTGTAAAACTAGTGAAATATTTTAAATACGGGTTGAAAAGAAGAAATATGTTGATTTATATGTAATGTTAAATGTGTAGGTAAAATGTACATACATTTGTAAGTATCTGTATCATCAAGATCAACATATTATTTTATAGTTTTTTATGATTATAGGTAGGTTAGGTACTATGTTTTATTTCGAAAACTATTCGTAGAATTTGAATTCCCAATTCTTTTTTTTCAGGAGCAAATGTTCGCTCTGAATTTTTATTCACATATTCATACATTCTGCGATTTTTGTTATCTCTCGTTTAAATTAAGATTAAAAACCAAGTTTTACTGAAAATTTGCTTCATACAAACGAATGATAATCTTAGCTTTTATAGATTCAATCACAAAAAGCAAAATAAAAAAAAACTTCTGATTGTTAAAAATATGTAAAAAAATTTGTTGTCAGTCACCCTCATCCTCATTGACTTTAATAATGTTGAACATTTTTAAAGTAGGTAACTAAGTTAAAATTCTTAAACTAATTTAATTTACTTAAAAAGTTAATATTGTGTGAAATCCCAAAAAAAAAAAAATAATGAAAAAGTTTTTATTTTTTAAATCTTATTTTGACTCATAAAATTAAATTTTGCCTTCTTCATAAATAGGTATAAAAATTTTTTGCTCTGAAAAACCGTATAATCTTTTAGTCTTAAAATTATATTATTTTTCTTTTCAAAGGTAAACAGATAAGCATTCCAAATTAAAAATCTATGTTTTATTACTTTTATTATTAGTATTAAGAAATTTTAACAAATGAAACTATGCTACTGTCTTGCTCAAATTTCGATCTCTACAGCTTTAAAGCTTCTACTCTTTTGAGATTCTTTCATTCTTGTAACATAATTTTTCTAGACAATGAAAAATTTACGTATTTACAGTCTAGTCGAAGTGGCTAAAATGTTTAATTGTTTCTTATCTTCTGGATTTTATTTAATTTAACTATACGAAATACCCGGCTTCGCACGGTAGTATTGCTAACATGTTGCTGCAACATTTTTCTTGAATTGTTGCAGTAAAATGTCGCAGAAAAATGTTGCAGGAAAATGTTGCAGCAAAATGTTGCAGAAAAATGTTGCAGAAAAATGTTGCAGCAAAATGTTGCAGAAAAATGTTGAAGGCAAATGTTGCAGCAAAATGTTGCAGAAAAATGTTGCAGCAAAATGTTGAAGAAAAACGTTGCAGAAAAATGTTGCAGCAAAATATTGCAGCAAAATGTTACAGGAAAATGTTGCAGCAAAATGTTGCGGAAAAATGTTGCAGGAAAATTTTTCATCAAAATATTGCAGGAAAATGTTGCAGAAAAATGTTGCAGCAAAATGTTGCAGTAAAATGTTGCAGCAAAATGATGTAAAAAAATGTTGCAGAAAAATGTTGCAGGAAAATGTGGGGTGGTCGCTGGGTAGGAAGTCAACAAATTTTTTGTTACTCTTTTTACGTATCAAAGGTCCCTGGGTAGGAGGCCAATCAAATTTTAAAGCCTATAATGACCCCCGACCTGACACAAAGACATGGTGTAAGTTTGAAAACGGGTGGTTGAGCGGTTTAGGAGTCTATTCGGAACAGAAAAACAGACAACTTCGCTTTTATATGTATAGATTTTAAAAACATAGATTATTGTAAATAAATTTTATATTTTTATTGCTTTTTCTCGCAATTAATAGCTCAATTTAAAGAGCCGGAAAATTCCGTTCATATTCTTGATATCACTATTAAAATAACTCAAAATTATAATCGAATTCATATTTTTAAAATATTATCCAATCTAAAATTTTCGAAAATTCTTAGGGCTGGCTGTAGCATCAAAATAATAAGAAATTGTTATTGGGTAGACTTACTTCAAGATTGAAAAACAAATTTTTTAACTTTTGTGTGTAATTTAAATAAAAAACCCATAAAAGAGTTGTGGTGTTTTTCTTTTTTATTTACTGAAAATAAAATCTGGCCTACATTCATTCTCGTGGTGCTAAAAAAATATGTGTTCTTTAAAAATCAAACATTAAATTTGTATTTTTGAATTAAGAATAAAAAGGAAATTGCCTTTTGATTTCCCTTTTCTATCATATTTGTGATAAGAGAAATATAATTTTGTTTTTTTTTTTAAATATTTTTTTAGGGATTATAAAATTTCTGAATTTTTATAGATATTTTTTTATATCCTGAAGAATTTTTTTTTTCCTTTGATGACAAAAAAGAAAAATTGATAATAATAAAAAAGAAAATATTTGTTTTGTGCGAAATTATCATTTTCCCTTTTTCTTTGCTAATAATAAAAGAAAATAATCTGTATAATATTATATTTTTTTTTGGTAATAAGATAGGAAAATAAAAAAATAAATAAAATTTGAAATCCTCTCATCAACATAAAAATTGTGTTGTTTTTTTTTATATACCTAAATTATTATAGAAAATTTACGAGAAAAATGTACATCCGGCGATGATTAGCTTATATATTATTTATTGGGACATTGGACAATAATTTTATAAATTGATTTTCCTCTTTTGATACGTTTCTAATTCGAACATTGACTTCTAAACAAAAATTGCTTAATATCATTTTATAATTTTAGATTTTGAAAAGGTTTAAATTGATCTTTAATTAGAGATAATTTATAAGTTCTCATTATTTTAGGTAAATGATAAAATTTAGATTATGTTTGAACCATTGATTAATAATAGAAATTAGTCTTTGGTGATTATATTTATTATTTTGTATAAAAATAAATAATTGAACATAAAAAAGGATCTTATTTTAATTTCAAGATTTCTAAAATTTTTTTATTAAAACTTTCATAGAAAAATTAATCAAATAAATTTTAAATTTGATAACTTAGTTCAATTCATCTTTAACTTATTAATACCTAATATTTTACATGAAAACAAATTCATTCATTCATTCAATAAATATACCTTTATTTATTACTATATTATATATTATTATTAACATTAATAGTTTTTCATTTTTCGATACGAACATCAATAAAAATAAAATTCTTTATAAAATTCATTAAAATATTATAAAATATAATTAATGATGATAAATTATTAAAGGAAAAAATAAAAAAAACTATTTTTATAAATTCATTGAAATTTATTATAGAATTTGATGAGAAAAAATGCAATGTTCCAATAAGAATTATTAATTAAAATATACTTATTATATGATTGATTGATGAGTTTGGGTAGGAAGGAAATATGAATTTATTCACATCATACTTAATTATAACTTTTATAATTACAGGAAAAATTTAAATAATTGCTCTTTTTTAAATAATATAAAATTTAATAATTTAATTTAATTCAAATGTTTTGTTCATAAAATTTATTATATTTTCTATATGCAACGGAATTTCTAATATTTGTATTCTAGGTCAGTAGTTCTACAGATTTAATTTAATACTTAAACTTCCTATAGGACCTTGAGCAAATTTTGTAGTATTCAGTTGCTGCAGTTAAATATGACTTGAAGATTCAATTTGCATCTACTAAATTTCCCAAGGTTATTGATTTATTCACCAAGTAGATTTAAGCTAGACAAAGTTAAAAACTGGTGAAACCGCACACTCTATTGATATCAGTTTCAGTCTCGATTCCTACATCCATGAAATTCTTCGACTTTTATTTGCCTGTATTTCAAATTTTATTTCCTAACTATATTTTTTAATTCTAGGCTGAATATAATGTTTATAATATAATGTTGTATAATGTTTTTCCTGTCTTTATTCATAATATGAAAATTTTATGTATTCCAAGAACAAAAATGTTCCATTGTCCAGGTGTATAAGAATGAAATAAGATGAAATTTCTTGTTTTAAGTGAGTTTTATTTTTACAAAATTTTAATAGTAGGACTATTTTCTATATATATGTCTTATCATATAATAATGTTGTAAACACAAAATCAAATTGAATAGAATTAAATAGAATGTTAATATGTATGACCTTTATATGTTTATGAATGAAAACAGTCATTAAATATTAATAACTTTTATTGTTATACAAATACTTTTACAATTTTGACTTGAAAAAAATGTATGTATTGTTGTATGTTTTACATGTAAAATTTACATTATGTTCAAATTGTATAGTTTTCTTTTTATTTTTATTATGTATCCTTGAAAAAGCCCTGAAGAAGGGAATGTGAAGGACTATATGTTATTAGAAAGTATAATTTTTTTCATTCGACATTAAACTACAATTGATGGAATTTTAGTTTCCAAATATTGTTATATATCTATGTTCCAATATTTGAGATTTTTATAGTGAGATTAAATGGAATAAGATGACGCTATAATATTATGTTTTACTTAATTGAACTATTAGAAAAATTAAATATATTCCAATAATTAAGAATAAATAGTTTAATTTTGTTTCTGAGATGAAATTTTTGGTTTTACAGACAGATGTTAATGTTACTTCTTAGTCGTTAAACTATTTTTGAAGATACAGATTATTAAAATTTCGAATAACTAAAACTTTCTAAAATCATAAAGTACACTCTAGTCTAGTGCATATTCTATGTATGATCTTGTTTTGATAACATACAAATATATGTTATGTGTGTTAGGTAGATATAACTAACTATTTTGTGTTTTACTTTTCAATTTATATTTTTTAGAAAAAATATCCTTTAACTTTTTTTTGAAAGAAACTGACCTATTTTTCTGGCTTTTCAAATGTTAAAATATTATTTCCTTTTATTTTCTATTAAGAACCTCTACTACTATATTTACTTAATTATGTCATTTTTTTAATTATTAACTCTTTTTCGCTTTTTTAAAGTGAATTTCATATATAATTATGAATAGCCACTTCAAAAGAAATGTTTCTTTTTTTATTACAAGATATTATGTTCAAATGAAAAGAAGCATTTGTCCTTATTTTCGAAATTAAAGTAATTGTCCATAACTAAAATTAACAGAATAAAATAGGAAAAATTATTATGACTTAAAATTTAGTTGAAAAAACAAAAAAAAAACCTAGAGCTAGTAAATTAGGTATTGGTTTTTGGGTTTCCAAAAATTTTTTCGATTATTTTTAGTTCGCTGGAAAAAAAAATTAAAACTATACTAATTAAAGTTTGGTATATTTATGTCAAGATGTCTCGACTCTAGATATATCTACATGTAGTTTTGTTAAATTTTCGCATATAATTAATTATTTTATTTTACTATATGGAGATATTATTTACTATATATGTATTTATAATTTTTCATATTGAAGTCCTTCGTCCGTCATCGTCATTAAATTTAATAATTTTTGAAATATAATATGGTACACCTGTATTATATTTTTTAAAATAATTGTATTTTTAATTAAATTGGTGGGTAGTGGTGGTGATGGTGTGGTAAAACATAAACATTATTTACACAACATTGTTAAGGGATTTGTTATGTTGATGATAACAAAATATTATATCATCAGTATCATTTTAATATTTTTGATTTTTTATGTTTGTTTTTTTTTTGTTATTTCTTGGCTCTTGATATAATGTTGATGTTGTTCGTTGTTCTTTAAATTATGCTTCTTTATAATAAATAGAGAAAAATATTATAAGTACTAGTTTATTATTTCTAACAGAGATTAGAAATTACCAAAATCTCTCAAGAATTATCAGTTTTAAGCTGTTTTTTTTTTCTGTTGATTATCTTTTTTAAAAGAATTCTTATTGTACGTCTGGTAAATGTATTCCTCAGTTTCTCTATAATTTTATATAAAAAATATAAACAGATGAAAATAATTCTTTTCAGCGAAAGCTCTTACAACTTAAAAATAAAAATTATACAATTGTTTTGTTCCAACATTTTTTATAATGCTTTTGAAATTAAGAAAATTCCTGGAAATTTTTTAATATAAAAAGTAAAAACAACTCTTTCTACAATGAAAAAGTTTCTATTGTTCAAAGAGTTAATTTTTTTAAATAAACTAATAAAGATCCAGAGACTTTTGATCTCGGTATTATTAGCTCTTTGAAAAGAGTTTTCAAACCCTGCTTCTTAATTAAAAGTTTTTCTAATATCTATTAAAGATATAAGACATATAAGACGAGCCATATATGAATCTATATTTTGAAATGTTTGAAAATTTTTGTACTATCGGTTGGATTGCAATGAATACGAAAATTAGTATTATCGTTCTTATTTTTCAGTTTATTTCAAAACAAAGAAAATATTATTGATTTTTTAAAAAGTTTTGGTAATTAACTTATTCCTACCATTCTTTGATTTAAAAAAAAAAATATTTGAAAATATACAAAACAAAAGCTTAAACCAAATTGATAGAAATTAAAATTTTCATTTTAGGAGGGGTTTTATGGGCTTTTCTTTATTTTAATTTTTCTTTTATATTTTTTATTTACTGCGAATTCCCAATGGAAAACATTTGAGATTGAATTAATGCCTAATCAGAATAAACTTTCAGCAGCAATTAAATTTATTCCCAATGGAATTATTAATTTTTTGAACTAATTATTCAAACGAACAGCATCATTAAAAATTTAAATAGAGTTTTTAATTGAATGAATCGTTATAGTGGTGAATACTTATATATATGTAGGTGTTAGAAGGTTAAATAGCAAAAAAAAAGAACCATCGTTTTAAGGCAGATATTCAACATTCTAGAACTCTAGCTTTCTATTTCCATCCCATTATTTTCCACCCGTTAAGATAGTTGGGAATATTTAACAATCAGAATTAGTCACAATCGTTTGTTCTATCTTCTAGAACTCTAGGTAAAATTCGAAAACTTCTAAATTCACCCATTTACATCTAAGTTAATAATGCTTTATTATCATTTTAAGATAGATAGAAAACAGAAATTAAAAAACAGAAATTTTCGTTCTTGTCTTCATTCTAAAATAAATCTCGAAAATGATAGCTATAAAAGCATCTAGAAATTCATGCAATTCACAAAAAAAAAAAAAAAGTATACAATTTTAGGTTTTTAACATTAAATCTTTAACTTAGTAACTTCTTTAAGATGAAAATATGAAATTAATATGATACGTAGAATTTAAAATCATTAATGACATATGTTATCTTTTTGACTAGACCTTTTTTTCTACATTCTATATTCAGTGAAAAAAATATAACTTCACTGTGGTATTCAAGCAAATAGAGAGCAAGAAAACTTGAATGCTTTTCAAAAATTAAGTAATTTTTCCAATATTTTTTCTTGTGCCCAATAAATATATGACCAAAACTCTTTTAATGAATCAAGTTCCAAAAGGATTATCACTGAGACGAATATGGATTGAAATATTAATACTAAGAAATGTCAAAATTATTTTTAAAAAATTCTCTATACGATATTTACGAAAGAGCCTAACAAAAACATTCAACATAAAAAGGACATTTATTGCAGTTAAGTTCAAATAGACAATGGTTAAAACATTAAATTTGATAGTATGATATCGTTAAATATAAGTTTAATAACAGTTGAAGAAATAAAAACCATAAATGTTTTTTGTTTTGTTTTTTTAATATTTTGGGTTTTTTTTATTACATTTGTATATGATTCTCTTAGGTATAATTAAATTTTTTCCTTTATTTTTTTTTCGTTAACAAAATAATAAGCTTTTGTTTTACAAAATTATTATCAGATCTTCATAAAACGAATAAATTCAGGATGTAACTTTATATTCATATTGTATTTTGTTGTAATAACAATAAAAGAAATTGTAAACTTTGTAATGTAAATTTTGTATTGTTTTCATTATTTAATTCAGAATATGTTATAATTATTTCGAGGCTCCATATTTGTAAAAAGCTTTGCGTCCAAAAAATTCTTGAATTGAAATAAGTATAGCTTTAATCAATTTGTTAATAAGAATTTCAAATCTCATTTTCAGTTTTTGCAAGAAATTATTTAGCTACACAATGTGAGTGAAAATGTTTCCTATATTTTGTTTTTTGTGGTGTTATTCTTCATACTTATACTTCAGAATTATATATCTCTTTGGGAATTCACAAATCATCAGAAGTGAACTTAATTTAATTATGTTGTGACTTAATTCATTTTTATGAGCATATGAGTTTCTTGTAACTTCTTATATATACGATAATGACTCGGGATATAGTAGAAATCATAGAATCCATACGATTTTTAGTAAGGTTTGAAACAGAAGCAACCGATTTGCAAAGAGTTCATTTAACATTGTGAATGAGATTGAATTAAAATTACTTAAGAATTCTTTTGGGAAAATATAAGAATTTTCCTAAAATATGTACCAAGTTGAATTTAAAATGATAACATTGATTTCAATATAAACATTGAATTTATGTTGATTTTCATTAATTTTCTTTTTTATAATTTTTTTTTATTTATGAAAAACAAGAAAGAGATCTGAAGAATTTGAATTAAAAACTCATTAAGTAATAATAAAAAGTAAATAAATTAAAAAAAAAAATTAAATAGGAAAACAATAAATATTTTTTAATTTTTTTTTTGAACAGAAAAAAAAAAAGGAAAATAAAATTTGAAATGAAAATGAAAATTCCTTATTATATTAGTTATATTTTTTTTTTTTTTGTTAATTATAGAACAAAAGAAAATAAATTTAATAAAATTTTTATAATTTAATAAAAGAAAATTATTTTTCATAAAAAAATTAATTAAATTTTAAGTCGTTTATAAAATGTTTTTCTTCACGTGATTTTCAATTCATATCAAAAATTTTTACTTTCTAATCCATTGTATTGTTATCCATTCTTATAGGTAAGGTATATGTCTTTTGCTTCCGAAATGTTCATTCTAGTAGCTTACTATTTATTTAATTCACAAACTCGAATGACATTGTATATACGATTTTAATTGGAAATTTAGAAAATTTTTACTAATAATCCACAAAGCAAAGACCTAGGCCTTATTAATGCAATTACAACTCACTCAATATGAATAAGAATTCCAGTGCATATTTTGTCGTCCTCTGCCCAATTTATAATATCATCAATCAATTTAATAACTTTTCAACAAATTTTGTTTCGGTTACATTTCTTTATCTCGAACTTTTAATTTGGCACAATAATGGGTGATTGAACAACAAAAAAAATGAAAAATGAAAAAAGTTTTATTGACTTTTCTTTATTTTAAAAGGTTGTCCTTTAAACAAACAAAAAAAAAAAAAGGATATAAAAAAGAATTTTTCAGAATCAAAATAAAAGAGCTTAATTTGTGAAATTTTCAACAGAAATTATTTGATTGATTATTATAATTGAATTTTATCGTAAAAAAAAAAAAAAAAAGGATTTCAATTATCAAGAAATTCTGTAAAATTATTGAATCGGAAATAATTTTTATTTTATTTGAACTTTCTGTTTTTTTTTTTTAATATGGATGGCTGGGTAATTGATGGGTTAATGATATGGCGCACGAGTTATTTGTATTAATTATTAATTCAGAGAATCTATACTTTCATTTAAATTAGTATAAAAATTGTAAAAATATTTCAAAGATCCTGGTCTTTTTTATCATTTCCGTTTCATTTGTAGTCGGAATTGTTTGAAATATACTTTTAAAGGGCTCCATCTCTATGATTGTAAAGAAGTGTTTTGTATATTAGTTGAGTTGGGGGTGTATCTTAACACCACTGCACTTCAAGGCAATAAATTGCCATGAAAACTTTACCATTACTCTCACATACATGCTAATATGAGAGGAGCGGGCTCGGTAAGAAGCATGCAATGGAAAATTAATATAACCACCAAACGATGCTTAAATCAAGCATCAGAAAAAAAAAAGCCTTATAGAAAAAAAAAAAACATTAAACACTAAGAACAAGTTTCGTTTCTGATAAATAACGAAATCACTAGTGACATAACACATAACACAAAGAATAGTTTTCCTAGTAAAAAAATTTAAAGGAAGAGTGAATATTAGAAGAAAGAGTAAATATTAATTAAAGTCTTCCAGTGTTATTAGAGAAAAAAGAATTAGTCTTTAAACCAGCTTTAAGGGATGCCTTAGAGATATTAAGGTCAAAAACATGATGATTTTTATTAGCAAAAGCAAGCATTCGAGAAATGGGATCATTGCATCCATATTCGGTTCTATGGTAAGCAACATCAAATAAGTTAGTAGTACGGAGGCTTCTGGTATTAACTCGAAAGTTGATCTTCTCCAGAATAAAAGGAGAAATAATTTCACCAATAATAATTTGATGAATGAAAACAACATCAGCAAATTCACGTCTGTCTTGAAGAGATTCAAGCTTAATGAGATTTAAGCGCTCTCTATACGGTGGAAGGATTAAGTTATCTTCCCAGGGAAGATGCCTCAATGCAAATCTAAGAAATTTTTTTTGGACGGATTCGACTCTATTGATGTCGACAGAAAAAAAGAGTGACCATACTTGAGAGGCATATTCTAACAATGGTCTTACAAGAGATGTAAAAAGAAATCTAGTAATAAATGGGTCACAAAACTCTCTTGACCAACGTTTAATAAAACCTAGAGTGGAATTTGCTTTATTTACAATTGAATTAGCATGTGGTTTAAATGTCAATTGGTAATCACATAAAATGCCGAGATCTCTAACTTCATTGACTCTGGGAATAAGAATATTATTAAGTGTATACTGAAAATTAATAGGATTTTTTTTCCTTGAAAATGATATATTTTGACACTTAGACACATTAAGAAGAAGATTATTCTTAATACACCAAAGGCCAAAGCTATTAAGGTCAGTTTGTAAGAGATTGCAGTCTGAAGGACTAGAAATTTTTTTAAAAATTTTCATATCATCGGCATAAATGTTATGATCGCTATACGAAATGATGAGTGAAACATCGTTAATAGCGATCACGAAATCAAGTGGACCAAAATGGCTACCTTGAGGCACTCCACAAGTAGCTGTGTATGTTGTAGATATTGCAGAGCGAAATTTGACCTGATAATCCCGAGGACCAAGCCAAGATTTTTTCCACTCAATAAAAGAATATGGGAAACAATACGCAGCCAATTTAAATAAAATAATCTGATGAGGAAGAACATCGAATGCTTTGCTAAAATCGGTGTATACGGAATCAGTCTGAAAACCTTTCTCCATGTTATCCCTATAAGCTGAAGTAATTTCTATAAGATTGGTAGTAGTAGACCTACCTTTAAGAAACCCATGCTGATTATCAGTAATAAAATTCTTGCAATAAAAATGAATATCTTCAGAAATAACAGCCTCAAAAAGCTTAGGAATTGAAGAAATTTTAGCTATTGGACGATAATTTAAAACGTCAGCTCGGCAACCTTTCTTGAAAACGGGTATGATATATGAATTTTTCCAGATTTTCGGAAAGTAGCCGGTTAATAAAGATCTATTAAAAATAATAGATAGAGGATTACATAAAGTAGAAGCACAATTTTTCAAGATTATCGGTGGGACACCATCAGGCCCAGAAGAACAGTCATCCTGAAGCTTAGATAGAATTTCTAATGTGGCAAACAATTACCTTTGGATATTTTCACTTTGTGTTTTATATTTGTATTATTAAAAGAAACAAATCAAAATTAGATTTAAATAACAAGGATTTTTTATACAAGTATTTTCTAATAATGATAATATTTTTTTTTAATTTAATGATTTTTATTTTATAAAATGAAGTCACATTTTGAATTATTTGAAATATATACTGAAACGACTTTGAAGAAATCACTTGAGATAAGAAAGAATATTTTAACAAAATTATTATTATTATTATTATTATACAAAAGTATTGTTAGCGTACTGGTTTAAGGTTCTTATCTTATGGTACAGTATAACTCTTTTAAAATGTAAATCAGTAATTAGTATTTTTATAATAATGATTCTGAAAACCCACACAACTTTTCAGAGAAAAAGATTACTGTCAAGATTAATAATATTAACCTTTACATACACCTGGTTGGATAACGGGACCGATTTCAATATATTATGTTATTTAAACTCAACTTTGTCTTGGGGCTTATCCGTGGGTTAATTTGTACCATAGATTAAGAATACAGAAAGATGGGAAGCTTCATACAACATTTTTTCAGTCTTTTTTGGTATTTTATTGTGAATGTGTTAGTAAAACTAAATAAAATTCTTTTCATATATTGGTAATTATAACGTATTTTATTTTGTTTTATTAACACATTCACATAAAAATACCAAAAATAATGTTGTATGAAGCTTCCCATCTTTCTGTATTCTTAATCTATGTTTGTACATAAAATATTTTACACATTCAGAAAATAAAATTAAAAACAACACCAAGAATAATATTCATATCTGCAAAATAAGCATTTTCCAAAAAAGAGTAAACATTGCTGACAAAGCTAATTCAATGCTACAAGATACGCATAGAAATAATTAATTTTGAGATTGCAATGTATTTTTTCTAAATTTTAGGGAAAGGACCTAAGATTTATTTCACCCTTGTTATTTTTCAAATTTTTAACAATATTGAAAATGTAAATAAGAAGATGGTATACTAGAAGAAAAATATCTTAAAAACAGATAATTTCATTCAAAATTTATCCTTTCTTTACATAATAACAAAAAAAAACATATTTTTTTTTTACGTAGAAAGAGCTTATCAATAATCCAAAAATATCCGTTTTAACATAGGGTTTCGCTTAAAAAAACAAATTTTACGTACATATATGTTCGTGAATTAAATATTTCTTTATCATGAGTTTTATTAGGTTATATTATTTTTAAAGGTTTAAATGTTTAAAAAATAATTCTGTTGTAAAATATCAATATATTTTACAATTTCATGTTTCGGATTTGTTCATAAGTCAGAAGTTTCAAAATGTTGATATGAATTTTCTCGCAAACTTTTTCTCAAAATATATACTTATTAAGTACAGAAAGTTTTCAGTTAAAAATTGATATTTAATTTATGAAATAGACTTGAAATTGAAACCAAAATGCACCAGCTAATATACTTAATTATCAGATAATATACTAAATAACCGTGAGCAAAAGAATTAATACATTTCGCCTTTTACTTTATTACCAAGCGAAACAAAAATTAAAAAAAATGTTCTGTGTCACATAAAGCTCAATATGCTTCATATTGAATTTTATCATAGATTAAGAATACAGAAAGATTTATAGCTTCATACAACATTTTTTCAGTCTTTTTTGGTATTTTTATGTGAGGGTGTTAGTAAAACTAAATAAAATTCTTTTCATATATTGATAATTATCACGTATTTTATTTTGTTTTACTAACACATTCACATAAAAATACCAAAAATAATGTTGTATGGAGCTAACAATCTATGTGTATTCTTAATCTATGATTTTATTGATAGTACCTAACCTGTTACTTATTTAATTTAATTGAAATGTAAGTTATTTAAAAATTTATAGTTCATATAGTGGAAAAAATCATTCCACCTTTACCTGTCAATAAAAGACTTGCTAAAATGTTTATTTTTTTTTTGAGAAAGGGTTTGAAAGGATTTCTAAATTCTATTCAAAATAAAATGTATTAGTGGAAATTAATTCCTTTTTTATCGTTAAAAGCTTATATTGGAAATGCTTATTTATTTTCATGTTTAGTTAAGTTTTTATTTAACAAATGTATTCATGGAAACCAAATAATAGTTTTTTTCAACTATAGATAGAACTGGAAAAATTTTTTCAAACAATTTAGTTCACAGAAGCAAAAAATATATTTGGAAATAAATTTAAGTAGATTGAAAAAGTTTTTGTAAGATGGTTTTTTAGAATTTCAAATTTAAATCTCTGACGATATAAAAATATAAATACAATCTATTCATTGTCAAAATTTTCATTTGAAGTTTCAAATAGGATACTAGTTTTATAGTTATTGTTCAATTGTATACTTATTGTCTTGTGCGGTTTGTTGGTATTAATCTTCCAACAAACCATTACACCTTACAAATTCTATGATTTTAAAGCTTTTAATACTCATGTAATAGTTGACTGCAAACTCAGATTATTTTCTTTTTGATAAAATATTTAATGGGAAAATATAAAAAGATTTTTCACAAAATATTTTATATAACAAGGATTTCTTAACCCTTTTTTTTCAAAATGAAAAATCAAGTTTAATTTAAAGAGGTTTGAGAATTAGCGTATTTAAGGATTTTCTCAAGATTTATTCATCAAAGAAAAATTTTGAAGATTATCATCGGAAATTGCTTATGGTAAAAAATTCAGAACATTTTTCTAGAGAATTTTTTTACGATCTCATAATATTATTAGCAAATTTATAGCAATGAAATCACAAAGCATAGTTATTAAAGCACTATTTTTCGAACAGAATCTTAGTTTGATTCAAGCAATGCTGATTAATATGACAGAAGATCTTATTTCAAATGCATAATGGAGAAATATTCGTTAATTAGAAAATTTAAAACAATAGTTAAACTTGATTCATTTAAAATGTAAAATCATTTTAATCTATGTACTGTGTACAATACATAATAATAATGTATTGTACATGTAGAATACATCCGTAGATAATTTATAGAGTATATAGGTGAATTGTTTTTAGAGGGAACTCCAGAAACACTTTGTTATGATGATTATAATTTATAATGGTAATAAATATTATGTTTTTTTTTTATCATTTTCATACTACACATTCTGATTTACATCCGAAATTCCGAATGTTTATGATAAATGTACCTAAATTTAATTTTATTTTATTATCAAGCAAATTTTATTGTGAATTTATGCATAATTAGATTCCAACAAATGCATATAATATTTGTAAATAGTACATTGAATTTGATTATGAAATATAATTTTTTGGCCCATGTTTAAAATGTAAATTAAGCTTTTTTATTGATCAGGTTCTAATAAAATATAATTTAAAATTGCATTGATTGTTATTCTAAATTTATTCGTATTATTATATCAGACAAACTAAAAAATTAAGAATTTATAAAAGGATTGAAAATTGATTTATTATTATTACAGAACAGTTTTTGAAAAACTTATTTTCATATAATTTTGAACTCATATGTTTATATTTTAAAAATTTTGTTAGGTAAGTTGGCAGAAAGTACTGAATAATAAACAAAATATTCAGTTTTCTATATACATCCAGATGTATCTACCATTATTTGTTACAAGAATATAGGAAATTCAAGTTAGACTTAAAAAATAGATAAATAGAAAATAAATAATATAGAAATAAAACTTCCAAATGTTGACAAATAAGATAAATTTAAAATTTTTTGTCTGAATGTCCAATAATTGAAAAAGATTTAAATGATGAGTTATGACACAATAATTTTTTATTTACAAGGCAGCAGGTGTAAACTAAAATTTTATTCAAAGGAAACAATTTAATATTAAATTTTATTTCACCTATATCATTTATAAAATACAAATAAATAAATATATGATCGTTTCGCAATATTTGTTTCGATTATGCAAACATTGGATAAACTTTAATCGAAGACATCTAAATATGAGATTGATAAACTTAAAATCTCTCACAAAAATATAGTTGAAACTTCTAATTTTATGTATGAGATGCCGAAAAAAGGCCGAAATATTGGACCTTCCTAATGTTGGATACTAATATTATCAAACAACAATCAACTGAGAGTGATAGTATTCCCAATGACGAACGATTTTAGAAATGAACTGTCGCGCTTAAAAAATTAATTTGAAAATATTTTTGTTGGAAATTTATTTTTAATATCATCAGCTACAAGTTTGTTTACGCGTTTATATCTTTTCGGTACTTTGGAATGTATAATAATCTTTAGAATCTATAAAAAAAATATAATAATTGTGTAATTTTATTAAAAATGATTTACAGAAGTTTTTTTTTGTTCTGCAAAGATTAACAAAAATATTATTTAAAAAGAAATAATTTATTCTTAAAAACGTATTTAGCAAATAAATTACCAACGATATAATTTTTATGATCAGGAAAATTATTATCCTTGTTTTTATGAAATTATTTAGTTTTTGTCCTTTTGATAACTAAATTAGATAAATGAGAAACAAAGAAATAAACTCATTATTATTATTAGATTTATTTTGATTAAAAATGTTCTTGAATAAAATTTTCTCAAAAATAAGGATTTATTTATCGTATTTCATTATTATTGAAGTCAGAATTTTTATGAGGTTGCATTAGGACAAGGTATTGTCATAACAACAAAAAAAAATGTTTACAGAACAACCCAAGAAATAATTACTTCACACTGAAAAATTTCAGAATTTTAAATATTAAAAATAAATTGATGACAAAATATGAATTAAGATTTGATCAACAGACGCTATGGAACTTGTTAAAAATATATATAATTTGTAGTAAAAAACACTGTTGAATCTCTAAAATTATTGCCTTTGAAAGCAGTAGGATTCGACAAAAATATTTAACTATGATTTCACAAAAAATATTTATTGAAAAGTTTATTTATAAACTTGAACTTTATAACTTGTTTTCATCTCGAAATATTCAAATGTTACAATGAAAAATTTATGGAAAGGTTTTCTAATGTTGAATCGACATCATGTATGCTAGTCTTAAAAAGCTTCTTTTAATATGATTCTAATATTAATTCAATTAAATTAAATTTTCTATTAAGAGACATTTTTCTGTAAAAAAAAAAAAAAGAAAGAAATCCTTTACATAAATCTTTCGTAATTTTGGTTATAAAACTATACACAATTTTTTTTTTTTTTTTTTTATTTGTCAAGGAGATAAAATCGGAAAATTCTTTTTGGCATACGATGAGACTATATAGAATTTCCATTTTACTTAATTAAATAAAAAGGATTTTATTTTTTTATGTAAATTATTTAATAAAATTAAATGGTATTTTCTTTGTAAACAACATAACAACAAGACAATATTACGATTTATTTTTTAAAGAGAAATAATCAAAAAATTTCGGAAAATTTATTATAGGTTTGATAAGAAAAAAAATTTATAATATGTAATATCTATTTTGCCTTTTTGCATTTGAAGTTTATAAATACAAAACTTAATTGTAGATTATAAATTTTTTTTTTCCTAAAGTGATAATGAAAGAAGTTTATTGGAAAATTTATTGAAATTATTAAATTGAATTGAGTAAAAGTTTTCATATTTGAATTGTTGATTAAAATTCGTTTGAATAATTTGAATAAAATTTTTAATGTGAACTTTTTTTTTTTGCTTAAGTCAAATTCTTAAGGATTTCAATCAAGAAAAAACTGATATTTCATCATAAATTTCAATTGAATCTCTACATAATATTATTCTGAATTTTACTTATAAGTTTCAAACGAAATATCTTTAATTCATTTGAGTTTTTAACAAATTCATCTAAGAATAGTCATAAAAAATTTTGTGTTCAGCTTAATATGTTTTTTTAATTATGTTCATTTTTATTTTACTTGAAATATAATCCCGACATTAAATTCCAATGTTTAACCACTTTTATCACGTGTTAAATTAAATATATTGCTTGAACTGCGTTAATAAAATTGACCTTAATTTTTGCACCGTACATAAATAATTACCAAAAAATTTTGTGAAAACGAAAATATGTGAATAAAAAAAAAACAAAAATTTATAGTCAAAAGCGTAAAATGCCATTTATTTTTTATTTAAGATAATAAACTGAATGTACGAACTTGAGCATTCAACTGTCTATCATTTAAAGAAAGAAAAAAAAAATCTGAAATTTACGGATTTTATGATTCACTGGTAGAGAAAATTATAATTTTTTTATGTGTATGTGAAACACTTTTCATATAATAACATATTATTCTATTACATATAGCGTGTTAAAAATTTGAACTTCAAATGTAATTTAACGCAAATTAAAAAGATGAGTATAGCCGTATACGTTCTGAATAGTATAGGTTCTGAATATATATTGACTATATAAAAGTCAGAATATTTAATTTTTACTTTCATGGAAATCAAAAAACTTTAAATTTTTTCCCATCATCTTTAATATTAACCCATTTAACTTCAGTTAATGGTTTATTTACCTCTGACATGGAAGTAAATTTTACAAAAAATTTTAAAAAAGGAAGATAAATCTGAAATTTTTTAAAGGTATTTATAACTTTTTAACTATCATTACGAAATCACAATAAAATTAGTTTCCAATATTAATTTTTTTATAATGACTTCAAGAAATGTGAATCACGAAATAAAATCAATTTACAGAGAATTATCGCTAAAAAAATAAATGATGATTTTTATTTTTTTGGTTTTTTTTATTCTCTAAAGCAGCGAAGCCCAAATTAGAACTAATTTAGAGCATATAGAAAATACTAAGGTTTTTTTCATATCACACCAACCCAATTTTTATTTAAAAAACATTCACTGTAAAAAAATTATTTCTAAAGACATAATTAAGAAAACTAAATTGTGTGTTGTATGTTTTTTGAATAAAATTACGTTTTATTTTTCAGTTTTAATTCAATCCTAAAAAATTTCAAAAATGCTTCTTAAGCTGATATATTACGATTCACATCAACTGACAAATTTTTTTTAAAAGCTTTCCTTTTCTATTTAAAACAAAAGATTTTTCTGTCAGATTTTTGTTTTACTTAATACAGAAATTTGTATGAGCCAGAAAGGGAAAGAGATATAAAATTAAGGAGAAATGATTGAAGAAAAAAGCTTGATTTAAAAATTTATTCAAATTTGACCCTTTCATAAAAACTCAACGGTCAATTGATTTAAATCGTACTCTAATAATATTTTATATAAAAAGTGATTCCTGCGGGATTTTAAAAAATTAAAATAAAATTGTATAAAAGACCTTCCAGTCTAAAAGAGTAAGAAATATAAATTTTATATTTTTAACAGTGTATTTAAAAAGACTAGAAATAAAAAGGAAAAAAAAAAATTTTTTTTTTTTTGTGAATCAAAGTGAGCATACGAAATAATGAAATGAGTATACGATTTTATATGCGAGTATACGATTTTTTTTTTTCATTGAAAATGATTACACATTTTTTTATTCCTATGCATTTGAGTATAAAAAAAAAAAATTTTGCTCGCGAGCATAGGCTTGGGCATCAGTGCTCTAAAGTGATAGAATTCAATGAAAAGAATAACATAAATCGGATATTATACAATATAGAAATGTCATTTATAATAATAATAGAAAATTTAATTTATCATAAAAAAATTAATAAACAAAATCCAATGCTCATCTTCAATTGGTATCATGAAAAAAAAATGATGCACCAGAAATCAAATATCTTAATTTTAATGTTTTTCGCACGTACACATTCTTTGTCGTGAAAATGTGAACTTCAGTGGAAAAATAGAAGTGGAAAATTTTTGTTTGATATCTACGATAATTTTAGAAGCTAAAATATTTATATTTTTTTTCAAACATCACATAATAAAAAATCGAACCGGCAATCGATGGTACAAATTCTGATATAAATTTTGTTTAATCATTCATCAAAATTACAAATTTATCCAAGAATTTATGAAAAAGCGGGCAAATGTCCCGATATTTATAGGAAAAAAAGCGAAAGATTTATTCGACATATTTGAATGGAATAAAAACTTAGAAAATATTTATATGCTAAATTTTTTTGTATATGTATATGATTTAATCATTTTATCAAAATATTATTCGCTTGAGAAGATAATTCTAATTCAGTTATTTCGTTTTTATTATTTATTTTAAATCAAAGAAATTTAGATATATAATAAGTTCTTTAAAAGGAAACCATTATCAAAAGGATGTTGAAAGATCTGATTATTGAATTATTTAACAGAGTAAAATAGAGGATTTTATTCAATTCAAAAGGATACAAATAATGAGTGATTTTTTGTTTAAAGATGTTTATTTATAGTTATTTTACTCAATTTACTTCGTTTTTCTTACTAAGTCATAATGATCTAGCAGACAATAATAATTCGGACTGCTTGAGATGATTGAGAAGCGAATAAATATATGATTGAAGCAATGACTTTTCTTATTGGTGTGGTAATTTGAGTGGGAAATTTATCCAAAATATTTTTTATAAGCCACATTGTTTTTGTAACACATTTAGGATTTTCCTCCGTCATTTCTTGATGAAGGTTTCATTTTAGTCGGGAAAACTTTTACATGCAATTAAAAATGTTGCTTTAAAATAGACCTTTTATTTTCTTGTTCTAAGTACGTGTCAAAAACTATTATGAGTATGTTTTGCGAAGAAAATAATTATTTTTTTTTTACATTCTTATCTATTAAAATTAAATTATATTCTCAAAATTTACAACAAAACACATATTAAATATTTTCCACTCGCGCACCATATCACATTCTATATAAATCTCTAACTATCATATCATTATTAAGAAGATACCTACAAAAGTAATATATCGATATCAAATCTTTAAAAAAAATTCAGATGGTCCATGGAAGGATCGAACCCACGACCTTCGCGTTATTAGCACGATGCTCTAACCAACTGACCTAATGGGCCATTCACAAACAAAAATTATTAAGCAAGAAAGACATTTTTATTTTTAATATTAAAATTTATGTTCGTGTAAATAAATAGAAAAGTACATAAAATTATGTGTTCATTTAAAAAAAAAAAAAAATTCAAAATAAGATTGATCAAAAAAAAAATATGTTAGCAGAGCGTGGTTTCGATCCACGGACCTCTGGGTTATGGGCCCAGCACGCTTCCACTGCGCCACTCTGCTCCTATACGGTAGTTTGTCTTTCTGAATTACTTATAATTAATTTTTTTTTATTAAATTTGATTGTGTGAGCTTTAGAAATAAATCATGAATCAAAAGAAAAGTAAAACAAAAATTTTTTTGTATATAAATTTTATACATTATATAATATTTCAATTATTATTACATAGCACTACGCACAATTTTATGATTTCTTTCAAACTAGATTCATGAAAAACATTACCCATACATTTTTTTTCTTCTAATGCTCCTTAAAGAAATTCTTAATTATCATTTTCTGTAATCAAAGAAAAAATTATTCATAATTTTAATTAACACAGAGAAAATAAAATATAGTTTTAGTCATAGTGAAGTGAGTTCTTCTGTTTAGTATCCTAATATATAAGAAAAGTTCAGCATGAATATGAATTTTTAAATTAGTGCTAGTTAGAAAATGTGTTAATTATTAAAAATTAAGTGTAAAAACTTCTTAAATTTTAACTTATTAAAAACTTATTAAATTTTAACTTTAGAAATGTTAAAAGAAATTTAATTTCTTCTTTAAATGCACTTTAAGTTTATTTATGTTGCATTATTCAAAAAACGAAAAATATGTTGAGAATTAAAAATTTAATGTAATAAGGATATTATAGAAAACATATTTATAAACAGTACCTCATAAAAGAAATATAGGGCTTGTTTTCAATATTCAAATATAAGATACTTTAATTTCATTTTTTTAATTTTACTTAATTTTAATAAATTATTGTAAAGAATTTTGACGCACAAAATTTTTGTTTTCACACAGAAATTCGACATGATGATCACATTCAAAATTATTAAATTAATGAAATCAAATGAAACAAAATAAATTTATAATTGGATTTTTTAATGGTTAAGTTGAAATAAAAATATCGTCAATGTTACCAACAATGATGCCAAACTAATTATGTATTATTTAAAAAGTTGAATAACAAAAAATAATAATACGTACATTATTATTTTTTAAATGATATTTATACTTAATTTTCATTATTTTCATCACATTACAACATCACATTAGTTATAACAAAAGATAAAGTTTTGAATTAAGTAATTAAAAAATTTAAATAAAATGTATTTTACTTCATAATATACATTAATGTATAATGAAATTCATTAAAAACAAAAGTCTGAAGGATTCGAGACAGTTAAGGTTAATAAGTTTTTGTTTTTAAAATACACATTATTTAATTTTATTAAAACAGATTTTTTGACAAAATAAAATTTAAAAATTATGTTTGATCATTATCATTTATGGCAAGGTATAATGGATATGGTTTAGGTTAAAGGTTTCCCATTATAATCAAATAAATAAAGGAAAGTTTGAATAAAATTTACATTAAAAGATACATTCTTTTTTCAGGGAAACATTATATATATACTTAAACAAAGATAGAATTCAACTTCTGACATCTGTCTGTTGTAAAATTTTGATAACTTTTTGTTATTTAAGTTTAAGACTCTTGCTATAGATTTACTTATAATAAAGAAAATCATATGATTCAATAAATAGAATAATTTTCGATTTCAGTCATGTAAAATAATTTCTTTATCGAAATTTAAAAAAAATATATTCGCGCAGAGTTATGTAATTTATCAAATATAATTTATCCAAATGATTAAATTTATAAGTTTCATTAAAGTTTTTAAAAAAATTAAGATAAATTCAGAATAAATTAATATTATAATATCAAAATTAAGTTACTTTAAAGGTATATAATTTGTTAATATGGGATTAAATTATTATATACAAAAGAATATAGGATTTTCTCTTTTTTTTTTTTTTTCTTAAACCATTTAATTTAAGAATCCTTTTTAAATGTTTCATTAGTTTTATTTAAGTTATGAGAAAATAAATTAATTTAATATTCAAGCCTGTAAAAGAAAACTTGTACATTTTTGTTTACTTATGTTTACTAAAGTTTTTACAATATTTATTCAATTTTAAAGAGAAAAATAAATTTAAAGTTGAAATTTTTAGTTAGAAAGTTAATTTTTGTACTTTTCAATGATTAAGAACATTGTTGAAGAAAAAAGGTATTTATTGTAAATATTTGAAATAGTAAGCAAAGAATTTTATCAAATATTTTTTTTTGCCATTTATTTTTGTAATTTCCAATTATTTATGAATAGCATAATAATTTTCCGATATTTAAGATCTGATAGTTTTTCATTTTTGAAAACTGAATGAAGTTTTCTAACAAAAAAAACTCTATTACGAAATTAAATAAAGTATTTTAAATATACCTTCAAAAATGTGTATTTTTTGTATGTAGAATTTTTATCTTTTAATAAACACGTAATGGAACATAGTATTCGGATAAATTACATTACGCCTTTAAATGGATTTTAATTAGAAAAAATATTACATATGGAGTAAAAAAATACGTGAAAAAAAGTTCAGCTTTTTGTGTGAAAATTGTCAGAGAATTTTCAATTAAATAAATAAAAAATTGGATTAAAAAGTTATCAATGTAAAGTTGAACTTTTTTATTTTTATAAATTTAAGTCAATTACTAAGATTTAAAAATCACGTTCTTGTTTTTAATTTAATTTATGAAAATTTTGGAGCATAATTCTGATTAAGAATAAATTAATTGCATAGGATATCTTAAAAAATTATTTCAAACCTATACGAAATTATACATAAGTTTGTTTAGGTCTAATTATAAAACCTTGTATTATCTCGATTAGTTCGAATTCATCACAAAAAAAAACAAATAAAACAATTAGATCAAATGGACAATAAATCTAATATATTACATTCCAAGGTGAAAATTGATCTAAGCTAAATGATGTAAGAGATAATACTACTATACACCAGGCGTATCAAATTCAAAATGCTGTATGGACCAAATAATTAAAAATAAAAATTTTGCAAAATGATTTCCTTTCATATTTTTAAATTATTCTGATGCTTTTATTTTATATATACATACATATATTTAAACGAAATGGATAATAATAATAAAGATTTAAAAATACATACTTTAAAGATTTTCCGATTAATGCAAAATAAAAGTTTTCATTTAGCATTTTCCATAACAATGCAACCATTATGTCAATATACTGAATTTACATATATTTTTTTATGACACTTATTAAAACAAAGCAAAAAATTTCCCACAATAACATTCAAATTCAAAAAGAATTTAAAGTATTTTTTAATCTAAGCGCAATATTTCTTGCTCGTGTACACTTTTTGTTAAATTTTTTAAATTCTTTCAGTTCAAGTGTTGAAATAAATGTTTAAAGTTTTTTCTAAAAAAGGTTTGAACTCAATGATACTTCCGCGATTGATTTTTGGAAGATATTTATTCTCTAAATTTTTGTACCTCATTTAAGGATCTTACGAAGAATTCATTTGTAAAGAATTACTATTTAAATTTAAAAGAAGCATAGTGTTGCGTAGATTTTTTTTAAAATAAAAGAAATTGCTTGAAATGGTTAATGATATTTAAAAAAAACTTTAAAAAACACAAAACCATAAAAATAATCCATATCTTAAATAAATATTACAGTTTATAAGTTGTCTATGTATATACCACATATACACCACTTTGTAGAAAACTAAAGAAGCGTGACAGTTAAGTGATAGTGGGTCATGTATAAATGTGACAATGAACAATTTTTAATCTCATATGATAAAAATGTTGGCAGTTTTTCCCATTAGAAAAAAATTATTATCTAGGAAGTTTATGAAAATAAAAAACAAAAATTTTCATCTAAAAGGATATAAATATACATGTATGTATACGTATTTTCGAGAACTTTTTGTTTAAAAAAAAAAGAGTGAAAAGTAATTTTCACGAAAAGTCAATGAAAAACTGTAAAATCTTGCAAATTTTATTAAATTGTCAAGCTGTCTTAGCTAAAAAAAGAAAATTTTATTTTATAATCCAAAAATACATTCTTTTTTGTCACAATTATTTCATTTTCTGTGTTTTTTTTATTAAACTATGGAAAAAATTTTAACATTGGCGTTACAAGAAATGTTGTTTTTTCTGTTGATTAAATATTTATGCGACGGCAAATTCTATGGAGGGTGGAAATAAAGTTGGTTTTTGAAAAGCTTTGATAAGGCTATATGAAACTAGATGGTATCAAGTTCAAGTTTCACTAAAAAGCGTGAAAAAATTTAAAATAGTTTTCATTAGTATATCTAATATTAATAATTTTCTTCTTTTTTTTTTAATAAATTATATTACTGATGCATAGAAATATTTTAAGTATTTATTTTCAAAAGTATAAAATTTTCCACAATGTTTAATAAATATTTAAAGTTTCCGAAACTAAGATGCTTTTATAAAGCACTTTTCAGTTTTATCATACTTAGATTAAAATACAGGGTGTTATAAACAAAATTAAACGAACATTTTTTTTTCATAGGACCGTATATTTCTTATATTAATGTTAATTCCAATAAATATATAATTTCAATGAATATTTTTTTTTGCCATTCGTAATATTAAAAAACCTGTTGAATTATTGATTTTTATATTTTGTTTCTTATAAAAAAAAACAAAATATATTTTTTTTTAAAGAATATTTTTCCAATACAGCATAAAGCATAAAGAGAAAAAACGAAGAAACCGATTATCATAAAATTATACAGAAATTGCTCTATAAATAAAAGTATAATCCTTGTTGATTTAATAAAAATAAAGAAAATATTTTCTTTTTATTTTTAGTGCTTTTCTACTCAATAAAGTTTATTTTAGAGTATAATAAAGACTTACAGTAAATTAGGTATATATGTATACACTGAAAATTAAACAAAAACTCTCCCATGATGAAGAAATCTTGATTAATATAAATTTTGGTTAGATCCTTAATTTTGGAAACATGAATAATTTTAATTTTTGAATTTCCGAATTGAACTGCATTTGTTTCGAGCCCATACAAAATGTTTTAACCAGCGAGAAATTATGGTGTTGTGAATTAAGACGGCAGGTCTGTAACTTTTTTGGTATTATTACTTGTCGAATAAAAAAATTATTCTAATTTTTTTCAAATTTTGTTTTGCTGGGATAGCGAGTTCAGAATATTTCTGTACGATTTTTTCCAGCAAAAGATTTACGTTATTAATCAGAATTTTTAAAAACTATTATTTGAAAAAGAAGTATGATTTAGTTTTGTTTTTTGCAATTTTATTTTTTTTCTTCTTTAATTTTACAGATTTTTCAAAATCTCTTAAAATATATATCAATCAAATATATGTATTTATAAATTATGACACGATTATAAATAATTTTGGTTATTATTTTAAAAATTGCTTATTAATTATACTTATTTTAACTCTATGTAAAATGTCTTGAAAAGTCTGTGTTTTGGCAAGTTCAAGAAAATGTTAACATATATTTATCTTGTAATATGAAACTAAACCCAATTTTTTTTTATTAAATTAAATTTTATCATCATCTTTTTAATATCTCATATAGTCGAAAATGATTAAGATTTATTATAATAAAATTTTCTTTCTTTTAGCAAAGGGATGATGCAGAATTCTTTAAAAATTGAATTAACTTATAAAAATATTCTGTGTTTTTTTCAGGGATGAAAAAGTAATATGTTTTTCCTTATTGGATTGACGCATTTTCATTCAGGGCAGTTTTAAAACTGAAATAACTCTACGAGTATAGTTTTGTACAACAAAAACATATTTCTCTGCAACTTAAGATTTTAGTTAACAATATTTTTAAGTTTAAAATTTTGTAATTTTAACACCCGAACTCAACACTTTTTCAGTAAGTGATGATGACTACACACCAAAAAAAACGATGATGAATGACGGTATCGAACATATTTTTTTTTTATACAATATTGTTTGGAATCTTTGAGTAATTACAAATAGCAATTCAAACATATCCCTGGATCATGTTATATATAAAGATGAATTAATTTAAAGTATGTTCGTATGTATAACACAACTAATTTTAACATAACAATGAGGTAGACGTTAAATATAAGAAAATTTTACATCATTTAGACATTAAGAGAAAAATATTGTGTGAACGTGTGCATATATTTTCGTGACCTTAAAAGCTTGTTTTCCTTTAATAATGCATGGAAAAATGTTTGTGCCGTCGTCGTCATCGTTGCTGAATATGTTCTTTATGTGAAAAAAAATAATCTTAACCCTTTGGCGGACACAAAATTTTTATGAAGGTTTATAGGGTTTATGAAGGTTTATAGGGGACACAATATATTGAATTCTAATATAAACTATATGAAAACGAAAACGTGATATCACGTCTTGGCTTTATTACGGTTTTGAAAATTGACGTGATATCACGTCATGTCCCACGAGAAAAACACCCCATAACGTGATATCACGTCCTTGTCCGCCAAAGGGTTAAGACATTTTCTTTTTTTCTTTTTTATTTTCAGGTTTATTATTATGTAAATAATAAATTTTTTGGCGCAATGTATTTGATTACTTAAAGCGGCTGTTATTGAGATTTATTTTTACTTTTATTATCATGAATATTTACATTTAATAACCGAAAATATAATATAATAACTACGTATATGTATCTACATTATATTTTGATAAAATTCTTTCACGTGATTAATATTATTTCTTTCTTTTTCCACATGTAAATAAAAATTCTTTTTTACCCCAACTACGACCTTAACAAAGCCATGGTAATATTAAAAGAAGTTAAGAATGTGTAATAAAATAAAATATACGGATGTTGAGGAACTTATGAAGATTTATTTAAGAATTTTAGCTACCACGGTTAGGAAATTTTATATATTGTATTTGATATGACTAGTAAAATTTTTCAGTACAGATTACAGATTACAGCTTTTCACAAATAAACAACACTAATCTAAAAGGTGTTGATTGAACAAGCTCTCTGATGTAGGAAACGAAGTTTTGGAATAATCTAATAATCTTGTTAGTCCAAAAAAGTTTCAGATTATAGTATGTGAAATTTTCGTTTCAGATCAACCGCTGCTAAAGTTCTAAAGAAATATCAGTAGTACCATAAAAAGTTTTTTTCGAGAAGTCTGATCCAATGATGCAAATCAAACTAAATATGGTCCAAGTATGGTGGCGATTGGTCCAATCCAATGGTTGTTGAGTTTTAAGAGTCCATACCCCAAACATAAGATTTGTTGAGATAACAAATATAGTCACTAAATTTATGAAATTTTTCCAAATTTATTTTTTTGATTTAATTAGTTCTTCATCTTGTCGATTAATAATTAATTACTTTTTATTTTATGATAAATAAGTTTTCTGTATGGTCGGAAAAAAAAAGTGGCAATTTAGTAAATTAAATTTTATTTCCGTTTTTTTTTTTTTGCTTTTTCACGCAGAAAGAGACCAACGTCTTTCTTATTTAAATGAAATTTTATTTCTCATAAATTTTTTTAATGATTTTGTTTTTCATGGAAGAAAACTAGTACCCTTTTTTCCACTGAATAATTATATCGAATAAAATTGTACCTTTTTGATTATTAAATTTCTAAGAAATCTTATTATAAATTACAGCAAAGTGCCTTGTTATTAATTTTTTCATTTTCTTTTATATTTTAACATAATATTTTCCGCAAGATCAAAGCTAAAAGGATAAAGAAAGTTCGTTTAAATTTTTTTCATTGACTAAATAAGCCAGCTTTTTATTATCGTATAGCGTGACACCTTGGCTTCGATCAATTAAGTCAAGATTTGGTTATTGTATGTAGTAGCAAGGTCCGAAATATTGTTCTCTCTACCTGCATTTCAGATTTCTGTTGCTAATATAAATCATGAAAAAAAACAAAAATTTTTGACATATAATTATATAATTTAGATATGCACAGATAAAAATTATATACTTGTATAATGTCCATCATTTTTATATTTAATTTTAAAGAGGACATCATAAAAAAAAATTTTTTTTATTTTTTTTCATAAATTCAATACATCTCTCGTCCCTATGGAAAATTTTTTATTTTAAAGAATTTTCTCATCAATATTAAATTTCCCTGAATTCTTTGGCTTTGATATTAACAAAATCAAGTTCAATAAAGAAAATTATTTGATAAAGCATATTTTTCTTTTTATGTTGCAAATTTTTCCTTTATGAGTATCATGCTTATCAACTTTAAAATGGGAGGCACGTACATTTTTGGTTCTCTATTAACTCAATTATACAAGCATTGTATATTATTTATAGTATTTATCGTACAGGCGTTCATAATATTGCGATTCTCATAAATTTTTACATAAATGAGTTTATTCACATAGAAACGATTTCCATCGTAGCGATTCCAAAGTTACACTGTGATTTCATACACTGACATATAAATAGAAGAAGCCAATGATTTGTAAATATCACGATGATAGAGATGTATTTTTTTATATCTGAGAATTTCTGTTCTTTTGAATAAAGTGAAACTCTTTTAAGAACTCTAGAAATTGAAAAAATACATTTTCTTGCTTTTGTCAATTTTGTCATATTATGATGCCGAGTATTAAACGTGGTTTTCCTTTTCCTAGCAAGTAAATTAAATAAGTAATTATTAAGTAAAATTACAATTCATATTCTTATCATTTTATATTTTTATTTTCCTTCCGATATGTCTTCTTTTAAAAAACCACTTCATTAAGATTTATTTTAAATGAAAGAAAATTATCATTTAACCTAATAACTGAAGGTAAATAAAATATGTTAAAAAAAAAAAAATTATTACTTTAAATTAAATTTAATGAATATTAGAAATTTATTATTATTATTATAATTGCGAAAGAAAGATAAAATTATTGTAATTAATAACTTTCTTAATTTTCTTAAGTTAAAAATGAAATTTCATGGTGAGAACCATATTATGAAAATTTTAAATTAAATTAAGAATGATTACATAGATTTTAAAATTACATGATTTTTCAATATAGTCATTCGAAGTATATTAAGAAAATTAATTCATATTATTTTAAATGTATCAGAAGTTCCATAGAGGAAAATTTTACTTGTTCCCCTATTTGTTTCAGTTTTGTAAATCTCAATAACAAAGCTCTACTTTCTAGAATCCTGATTTATTTAAATACATATTAATATTATTTTATTGGTACAAAATAAACAACTTAGTTAACTTTAATAACATTTTGTAAATTATTTTTAGGAAGAGCTTTTAAACAGCTATTAAGTTGTTTATGATACAAACGATTTTTATCCTGTTATTAACTTGAACGAAAATAAAACGAAATTTAAGTTAACTAAATTGATTTACGACCCACTATGTAATTTTATTACAACTGAAAAGAACAAAAAAACTTTTTTTGCAAATAATTGAAAGGAAAACGAGAGGAAAAGTTAAAAACCCACAAGGCATTAGGCAATAAAACAATTTTTCATAACTTTTATTTTGTGGTAATTTAATGTCGTTAAATATTGTCATGATCAATTCATTAAAACAAAACCATAATCGTTTCCATATAATGGTAGAACAAATATTTTTGTTTTCTCAAAACGAGTAAAGAAAAACAGAAATTTTCAATTAAAAAAATTTTTTTTAAATAAGGTTACACCCCGATTTTTTTCCAAATATTCGAACTGGGGTATGGAATTCGATAAAAAATGTATATGATATTGAAGGAACGTAAAAAATATGTTTAATCTCTGGTAAAGTTAAGAAGTAAAGTATCTTAAATCGAAGTGTTGAAAACAGGCCACATAGTTGTTACTGTTCTGTATTTTAATTTATATTAATGCTGTGAAAACGTATAATCCTGCTATAAAAATATTGTTATTACATTTGAATTTTTTTTTTAACTATATAAGAATAAGTGTGAACGTGACAGCCTCAGTAATTTTTTTTTGAAGAACATTCATTTATTATTCGTAGCAAATTTTTGGCTTTAGAATTAGAAGGTAGATATTTTTAAGCTCCTTTAGTAGCAGTCAGGTTGTTACGATTTTGAAATTTTTAAACCTGAAGAACTGATAGGTTCAAGGTATTTGATAATATTTTAGTTATTCCTAATTAAAAGATTAATACAAAATCGGAAATAGAAAAATGATATGTTTGTTTGAAACTTTGTTTTATGTTAATCTGTTTAGAATTGTACAGATTAGTATAGAGTAAACTATTGCGTGCAATTTAAACAGCATATATTGAATTTTTGTCATGTGTGAAGTGTGTTCAATAATAAACATACTTTCATATTATTTTCATAAAAACTTTTAGAGCATATGAGTGTATTATATAAAAGAGACTTAACACAAAAATTTAAAAAAAATAATGTACATAAATGTTATAGAGGTTTCAGCTCACGTTTTTAAAGTTCTTATAGTTTGAAAAAAAATTTAAAATGCAAAACATTTTCAAGCACATAACATATTTTTATTACACTAGCGAAATTTTTGCATATTTTAATATTGGAAAATTATTTTTTTTGAAAATATGTACCGAATGTGGACATGATATGTTGTTAGAGTTTCAAAAGACAATATACTTTTTATACCCTTAACATTGGAAAAATCCTTTTGGAGAAATATAAAATTTTGACAAAATATGTTTCGAGATCAATGACCATAAATTTCCAAAACCTTAGCAATACTAAAAATTTCTCACGCAATACTTAGAATTTCTTGTTTAATTTATTCATTTTCACATTTTAAAAATTTTAAATTGGTTTTTATTTTCTTTGAAAAAGATTTCATTTTATTTTTAGTAATACATATGATTAATTTTGTTGCACAAAATTAATGAACAAAATATTTTTAATTCTTTAATTTTTTAAAGCTAAAAAATACAAATGTTATAATGTTTAAAATATGTACATACTGCTTTTTTTTGAGTAACTAAGCAAAAACTAGTAAAAATCATAAAGCATAAAGCATAAAACCATTAATAGAGAACACCTTATTTTTTATATGTTTTTTATGTGTATGTGGTTTGTGTATTTTTTTTGTATGGTTTGTACATTCATGTGATAAATATTGAAGTGTTGTATTAAAAATGTCTATAATCCCATTTCTGATATAAAAATATACTTAATTATATTTAGTGAAAATTCAGGCTTCAGAAAATTGCAAATATCTTGTCCTCATGAATAACTTTAGTATAAGCTTGGTAATTGCAAATTTTAGACTACCATTAATTTGAGATTTTGACTCTTTAGCTTCAATTCCCAAAATAGATATTATAGAAAAGTTTCAGAAATTTATGTAGTTGATACACTTGCTTTTTATTTATGATATTTGGTATGATATGAATATGAAGAATTTTAATTTTAAAACATGCAGTTAATAATTAGATGATTTCATTTATGTATAATTTTTAATTTATTTTCATGTTGTTTTATTTATTTATTGTTTTTTAGAAAAGTAGATAAAGATAAAAACAAGTCCAACATAAAAGCTAATTTTTAATTTTTTTTTTTTATTATGATTTTGTACAAAAAATATGTACAAGTCCAAGAACAAAATTGTTAAATGGTATAGGATACTATCTAAAAGTTTTGTTTTTTCATTAATTTTGTTTTTCATAAAATTTAATTTAAAATTTAAAAATATTTTACCGCAATATTATGTAAGAAAATATAATTATTTTTGTAATAAAAAATAAAATTGTTTTCGTGTTTTTGAATATTATTTCAAGATTGTGTCTTTTATTTATAAGAAGTTTCCTCTTCTTTCAATTAAAATAATAATTGACTGGAAAGTTTTTATAATTTTTTGTGGGGTTTTATTTGTATAAGGAAACATGATATTGTTTACATATTAAATATAAATTACTAATTAATTTTTACTTAAATGTCAACAATTTTTTATTCAGAAAATTTTTATAAAAATAAGATTATAAATTGGAAGAATATTTTGTTATCTTCAAAATTTACTCTCTACACTCATTTTAAGTTAATTTCATTTAAGATTAAGTCAATATGATAATTTGCGGATAAATTTCAAAAATTTAAAAAAAAATTTTCCTTTTATATTTAAATGGGTATTGGCGAAGAAAGGTTTTTCGTTTTTATTTTCGTCGAAAATCTAAAGTGTGCGAAAATAAATAGTGAAATATAAGACTCATTAAAAAGATCTAGTCCTGGAGTCTTGCATTATTGAATTAGCATTAAAAACAAGACAGGTACAGAGCCTAAAACGTGATCCATTAAACTTCTTAGATTTACTTTATATTCGAAAATTCTAAAATTTCAGCAATGATATACAACAGAAACTTTTGAACTTCTTGATAAATATTTACACATTAATAAATCGATGAAATTTTTATTTTTAAGACTTATTTTAAAACATTTCAAGAACATTATTCAAGAAGAACTTTGTTTTTAAAACTTTTTAAGAAAAATAATGGTATTAAAGTAAAATCCTACAAAATCTTTTTTATTTTTCTTTTTAAGACAATATTGAAAAAAAAAATGAAAATGCACCAGAGTTAAAAGCAAACGAGTTCAGTGAAGGAAAATTAATGGTTTTTTTTTTTGCAGTACCTATATTTTAAGCAACAAACTTTATAAAGATTGCACAAGAATGCAATTGAGAAATAGTATACTTATATAAACAATAAACAAGATCATTAAAATAAATGCTAAAGGGATAAAGTGTCAATTGATTTTTTTTTAATTTAAATAATAAAATGTAGCGTGGTTAATATACAGTACCTTTAGATCAGACACGCTCAGTGTAATTTAGGTTGAAATGCACTCATAATTGATGACTGAGTGTAATGGGGCTCTTTCATAATCAACTATTTTATTCATCTTCTTAAGTTATCAAACTTAATCTTATTTTTGAACTAATTAATGTCAATTTAAAGAAAACTTCTTTATATAATAAAAATAGTCAAGAGTCGAAGTTTACTTCGTAGTTCGTAGAATTATTTCAATTTTATTTTTCTACTACGCATTAAAAAAAAAATAGAAACTTAGTCGTAAGATACATAAAAAAAAAAATTATAAGAACTTTCATTTGTCATAAAAAAGTAAACAAATCTCTTTTTAAATATGCAAATGCATTTTGTGAACTTTTATAGTATGATTTTTAAAATAAAAAATTATTCAAATTCGATTACAAAGTACCTCGGTTAGGAAACATAATTTTCAATAATTTGGTTTTCCTTTTTTATGATTATTTTATATGCTAAAATATTTTTGATGCCAAGCAAAACTTATGTGAAACCATTCCTTTCTGCTATTGGAAAAAAATATCAAATTTTTTTAACTTCCAGAACTAAAGAATTTTTGAATCAAAATTGATACAGTTGGAAACAAAATCATGTTTTACATAAAATAAAATCCTCTAAAATTTTTATTATTTTTACAAGCAAGAAATTTGTAAAATAAATTCATACAAAACACTTTCATGCATAAATTTTCAATGAAAATTATACTTTTTGCATGAAGTTTTTATGTAAATGATATTCTTTCTTGACATAACATAAATAAAAAGAAGAATATGTTTGTCATAAAAGATTGTTCAGCTAGTTTTTGAATGGTGTAAATTTTCGATAACATAGTCATATGATAATTTTGTTTTTTGATAGTTGGATTATTAAAAAAAAAAAATGAGGAAAACCGATACCACTAACTTTTATGTACAGGAATTATGGAATTTAGTAAAAATATGAAGCAAAGTGCTCATGTGGAGGAATATTTTCTAGAATTTAATTTCGTCAATATTTCGTCAAAATTACAGATCTGATAGAACGAGCTACGGAGATTTGTTTTCATTTCGCACCTCGAGAATGTGGAATGCTCTCCCTTCAAAATTGTTCCCCACAGCTGGCGGACGTTTGATTTACGACTTGCGCCGCTTTAAGAAGAGTGTAAATGATTACCTTCTAACTGTCTCACTTTTAAATCCCGTCTAAACTTCCTGTCCACATTACCAAATTCATACTTCTTATAGTATAAAAGGTATCCCACCTAGTGATTTGGTAACTTTAATAAAAAAAAAAAAAAATGGTCTCTCTTCGGAAAAAATCGACATTTAAATCATAAGCTCCACTGTTTTGCAGCACAATTAATAAAACAAATAGTTAGCAAAATTTTCGAAGGCTGGAATTATATAACCGAGAATCGATAATTGACACAAAAAATGACAATAAATTGTCTACATATTTGCTTCATTTACATAATTTTAAAAGGTGAAATAATATTTTCCAATAATAAAATTTGAAAAATGTAATTCCACCTTTAAAAATGTTAAACAAGTTGTCGACAATTGTTGCATTTTGTGTCTGCTTAACTTAATTTCTTTCAGAGTGCATGCTAAACAAATTTTTAAGTTCCAAATCATACATTGATATTTACTTAATCCTATTAAAGGATTTCATCAGTACAGAGGCTAAAAACAAACAAACTCATCGTAAATTTTTTTTCAACTCTTTATAAAGTGTATAGTTCTTACTTGAATATTGAATTCTTTTTCAAGGAACAAACTACATTATGCGCATTGTATACATTTTTATGTTAAATATAAAATTTCAAGGATTATTAAACTTTTCTTTATATTTATTTTTAATGTAATTTAAAAAATTTTTATCAATATCGCAAAAATAAAATAATTTTTTTGAATCCTATTTTCTGCTCGTTTAAACTTTCATTATATGTTTTTCAAAATATTTAACCCTATTATCATTTTTATAACTCATTTAAAAAGAAATATAAAAATATTTTAAAGGTTTATTTTTCTCTATTTTTGTTTCTTATATTTTGATAGAATTTTTGGGTAAAATATATTCTTTCTTTCATGTAAAATTGAATTACCATATAATTATATCCTTTTTCTAGCTTGTTAAAAACTTTAAATATCAATTTAACTTATACAATTTTCATATTTGAAAATGTCAAAAACAGAAATTATATTATATATATTCAATGAAATTATTTTTAAAACCATCACCATTATTAATTACTTGACAACTCCAAACAGAAGTTTCCTTTATTGATTTGATCCAATAAACATCCAATAAACATCCACGTGTTATTAGAACGTGAGTCTAGTGAAAGTAGTGAAAAATCAAATACATTCCTTAAACAGTTAATTTGCTGAATAAGAAATTTGCCACATTTGCTAGTCTATGAGAAGAGACCGCGACATTAGTCAGTAATAAATTTATGAAATTTGAAAGTAGAAAAAACATAAAAGTTAATATAAATTCTTCTATGGCATCTATTCATTCCATCTTAAAATTATATAAAATGTTTCAAATATCATAATCACAAATCTACTTAATACAATATAATTTAGAATTGATTTTCTATTTTAATATTGCTCTTGAAAAAAGATATAAAAATTTTTTACTTCATAATAAAAATGCAATATTGTAATCTTTGATTGCCTCCCCTTTCATCCCAGATTTATGATTATCTACCATTGTTCAAATACAGACGAGATTTTAATTTTTTTCATTATTTTTTATATGAAATGCAAAAAAAAACGGAAATGGAAATTGGTATATCAATGAAAGTCATCAAAATTTCCATGATAAAAATATTCTTGTTGAAGAATAATGCATTTTTAGTAAAGCAAATAAAGAAAATTTTATTATTTTTTATTATCTTTTTTCCCTAATATAATAATAAAAGAAAAAAAAAATGCCTTTAAAAAAATAAAGTTTTCCCGAAAGATTTGTTTTTTCTGTGCACTTAGTTTAATTTGTTTAAATTAGACTAAGTAACCAAAAGTTGTTGAAATACAATCAGATCATTGCTAATTGGAGGACCATCTACGTGAATAGATATATAATTATCATAAAACTTAACAAAATATGTTCTTATCGGTCTCTGATCTAAATTGTCGTTGTATAGGAGTTGGGTCTAATATTATAATTTATATATCATCCTATGTTGTAATTATTTCGATAATATTCAGAAGTAAATTTCTAGTTACTGAACTTACTTTAATAGTAAAAATAAGTTAAAAACGAGTTTTCCAAAAAACTTAGGCCAGGCCGCATGAAAAAGTAGAAAATAATTTTTACTTCACACACAGAGATGGACTCAGATTTTTTGATTGGGACATAAGTGATTTGATTCATAAGGAGAAAGAATATTCAAGAGAAATGTCCCAATCAAAAAATCTGAGTCCACATGTGTGTGAAGTAAAAATTATTTTCTACTTTTTCATGCGGCCTGGCCTCAGTTTTTTCGAAAACTCGTTTTTAACTTATTTTTATTTTCTGCCTTTTTCACGTTAACTAAATTGTTATTATGTGCTGCATGGATGTTTGAAAACAATTTTATGACTAATCATATCGATGAAAATTTTTCCGATGATTTTTCCGCTTTTTCGGGTTTTCCATGGAGTTTTCTGCAAAAGCAACTTTATGCAACTCATTTCGCTCTACAACTTTGTCTCAGGTTGCAAAACGCTCAAACGCTTCCTTGATCGGAAAAACTCCGGAAAAGCGTTTTACATGAATTTTCTTCGATTTTTTCTGCAAGTTTTCACCATTGTCGGAGAGAAGGTAATGATGCCAGTTGATAGGGAACTTGATCCTGCATAATTTAGAAAACTTTTTTACCGGAAAATTTTCCGGAAAAGTCGGAAAATTCCGGTAAATTTTTTCGGAAAAATCAGAAAACTTTGCATTTTTCCTAAAACGGATTTATCACTACTAAAATTTGTACCAAATTTTCAAATGATTTTTCCCGATTTTCCGGGTTTTCCATGGAAATTTCCTGTTCAAATTTTGATAACTTCAATTGTCGCGCGACATGAACCTGTGTGCCAAATTTCAGCTCGCTGTGATGACGAAAAGTGGGTCTACGAGAGTGTCGAAAATAGTAAAGAAATATATAAACAGACAAATTACTTTACGAGTTAATAAGAATTGTGTCCTCAATAAAAAGATTGTCTAGGACGAGTCTATTTGAAAACTACACAAAAGACATAGAAAATATTTCTACGTAAACTAGCCTTATTATTTCAAGGAAATCATCTTATTCAGGACTTTATTTTCATTTATAGTCTTTAATATCTTTTTGTTCTTTTAATAAAATATAAATAAATTTTCTGAGATTTTTTCAAAAACTAAAATAAACAAGCGAAAAGGAACATTTTCACTAATCTCTGTTATTTCTATCATGTATCCTGTTTGAAATATTATTAAAAATTAAAAATAAAAAAAAATAAATAGAAATAAATTTTACAGGAAGACATAGATAAAATTTATTTTTATTTTGAATTGAAAAATTCCTACAAAAGAATTTTCCGCAATAAAGGAATGCATAAAAAAAGAATGATTGAATTTTACGAGCTTGCACTTCAGAATATGTTTTTATTGTCAACCCAACATGGTAATATTTAAAATAACTATAGGAAAGGATATAGGATTAAACTTGATGTAAAATATTACTTTAATTTAAAATTTAATGCTTTTGGCAGTTTTTTGAGTGAAGAAAAATAAAAGAAATTAAAAATTAAGATAACTTTAATAAACAATTTTTAATAATAATAATATTTTAATCTACAAACTAAATATAAAAAATCTTTAGTGTTCATATAATGTTCCTTTAAACTTCATTACTCTTTGTAGATAATATGAAAAACAACGCATTCTCTATATCGAACATTGTATTCAATCTTAAGTGTTCACTAATTATGTTTCGAACCATCTTAAAGTCTATGTTATTTATAAATCTTTTTTAGTTTTAATCTAAGTTTTTAAAACAATTATTGACTTTAGCTGTTGAAATTTTCAAAACATAGATCAATTTCGAAAGAAAATTAGTTGTATTAAAACAAAACTAAAATATGTTGTTATTAAGACACCTTTCTGCCTTCTCTATGAACCTTGTTCAACATTTCCCTTGAATATGAAAGGTAGAATGACGTATAGCATTCCCCTTCAGTACTATCGTAATTTTTGTTTTATCAAATTAATACTTAATTTATATTGTGTGAAAAATCCCTATCCTAATAAATAAAATAATAAAAAAAGTTTTTTAAATTCACTTAAATTTAATTTCAAATTATGGAATAAATTTTTCTTCCTTCCTGAAAAATTATAAAATTTTTTTTATATTTTTTTTTAATAATTTTCTTTCCAGCATATTATAATCTAATAAGCTTTAGTCTTTCTTTATTTTTATTTCATTTTTTCTTCTTTTTTTTTTAAATAATCTAAAATAAAAACTTTTTAGAAATTTATTTTAATATAAGAAAATATTCTTTCAATTTGGGACAAGAATTTTATTACTAAGGTAATAATAATAAATCTTCAATTTCAATTTAGGCAGATTAGTGGTGTAAAATGGTACGTATATTATCTTTATCCGAAGGAATGTTAGGTCTATTCACCCGATACTTATCTTAGGCAATTTTTTTCTAAATTTTTTCTAAATTTTTCCCAAATTTGATACTTAAACTAAGCGTTAATGTTGTGTTTAGTACCGAATTGAGAATGGGTGCTCAAGCATAAAGAAGTTGGTATGTAATGCATGTTGGTATGTAATGCATGTAGCTTGAAGCGAACGTAAGTATTATCTTCATAAATTCAAAAAATTAAAATAGGAACTGAAAAATTTTCATAAAAATATAACATTTAAACACAAAAATAAGAATCATGGAACCAAAATAAAATAAAAATAGGTTCAGATATTTGTTTTTAATAAAAAAAATGGATCATTTTATCTTTTATAAAATGTCAAAGGAATTATGAGCAATCAAATTAAATTTAAAGAAATAAACAAAAGCATTGGTCAGAATTTAAAACAAGAAATTCAATTTTCTTAATTGCTTCTTTTCAATGAAAAAGATTTTCCTTTTTCATTAATAATAAAAGCAAACCATAGAATTGTTTTATTTTCATATTTAAGAGATGTTTTTCCCAAATTAAACATGTTCAAAATTCTTGGAAAAAATCAAACTTTGGATAACTTTTAATGTATTTATGCATATATACAAAATACTGTGATAGTTTTAATGTATATAAGTATTTTTGGCATAAACAAACATAAAGGAATATGAAAAGATATTTTTAAAATAAACGATATTTTCTTCTGAAAAAATCAGAGTCTGCGATCGTTTTGCGATCAAGTTTTGAGATTAATATATTTTCCTCATTATTTCATTCTAAGAGAAATGAGAAATTATTTTAAATTTTACTGGAACCATCTTAAAGTCCGTTAAATCTCTTCAAGGGCTCCGAAATCATGAAGTTGAAACACTTTTTTTTAATTTAAAAAAAATAAAAAATTGGAAAAAAGTTATTGCCTGTATATATAAAAAGAAAATTTCTTTCTCATTATTTTCGGTGGAGGCTCTTCAGCCGGACAATTCTTGATAATTGATGTCACAATTATTGAGCATTTGGTGCTTAATTTGTGACTATTAGTGCCACAAAAACTAGAATTTGTGCTCGCTTGGTTTTTGAGAAATTTTGATTTTCGAATTTCGAACATGGGTCAAGGGGTCTCTCTGGCCGGATTCGAATTTCGAAAAAATAATGATGCTATCATTTAGTGCTTAATTTGTGCCTATTTGTGCTACAAAAAGTAGAATTTGTGCTCTTCAAAATTATGTGAAAACAATTTTTTTTAGATTAGGCCAAAATTCCAAAATTGGAACCGAATTTTTTTTCGTCGAATTTAGAAAAAGCGAAAATGCCACCATTTAGTGCTTAATTTGTGCTTGCGTTTACTGTACTTTGTTAAGGGTGACGCAGAACTAGAAAGGTGGGATGCGGGGCGGCGGGCGGGCGAACTGGTGGTTGGTCAGTGGGATTTGCGGCGCGCGCCGCAAATCCCACTGACCAACCACCAGTTCGCCCGCCCGCCTCCCCGCTCCTCACCTTGATAGCTGAAGTTGAAATTTTTTCGAACTTACATTTTTTTCGGCGCGACATATATTTTTTTTTTGATAAAACAAATCATCGCAAAGTACAATAAACGCAGGCACAAATTAAGCACTAAATGGTGGTATTTTCGCTTTTTCTAAATTCGACAAAAAAAAAAAAAGGATCAAGTTTTGGAATTTTGGCCTAATCTAAAAAAAATTGTTTTCACATAATTTTGAAGAGCACAAATTCTAGTTTTTGTAGCACAAATAGGCACAAATTAAGCACTAAATAATAGCGTCTTTATTTTTTTGGAAATTCGAATCCGGGCAGAGATACCACTTTGACCCATGTTCGAAATTCGAAGATCAAAGTTTCTCAAAAACTAAGCGAGCACAAATTCTAGTTTTTATGGCACTAATAGTCACAAATTAAGCACTAAATGCTCAATAATTGTGACGTCAATTACCAAGAATTGTCCGGCTGAAGAGCCCCCACCATTATTTTCCTTTTATTTTTTGTATTTATATGGAAATATTTAATATGTTTATTCAGCAAAATTTTTAATATTTCAAAAAACATAAAATATTTCAAGATACATAAAAAAGGACAAAAAATAAACTCTTACAAAAAAGAATCATTTTAATATTTTATTATTATTCTCCAACATCGAAAAACTAGATCAATGGTATATAGAAGAAGGTACTAATTAAGTTCACACACAGACAATCCTCGTTTGCTTTTTTGAAGGATAACATTTTTGAATTTTATAAGTACTTAAATAAATCAATAAAAAGTGAAAATCAGGCAAAAATAATGAGTGATCTGTTACAAGATTTTTTAATCTTGAAAATTCGTACGTGCAATAAATTAATCTTGTGCACAAAACTCTCTACAATTCTTGTTTTGTCTTCAATTACCAAAAAAAATGAATCAATTCGGATATAGACAAAGTTATCTCAATTGTTAAATATAATGTATATATTTTTATTTTTTGACTTTTTCATTTTATTATTTTCTGTTTTTTTTTTTACATACAAGTAAAAGTTTTTCAAGATTCACATTTATCTAATGAGCTTTTTAACTAATTTATTATAAATTTTCTTTTAAGTGTGTAATTATAATTATTGAGAAAAACTTACATAATTATTCACACTTTTGTAAGTTTTTATGTTTTGAAAAGCTTTATATTTATTTACACATGTGAAATAAGAAACAAAAAATAAATAAATAACAAATAATTTTTTATTTTGTTTTAAGAGGAAAACTTTTGAAGAATCCCAAAGCTCAAGAATAAAGTACTTGAGAGGATTTTCATTAATTTAATTGGGCATTAACTAAAACTATTGTACTTAATTTTCAAGGTATTGAAAGTTTTAATTTATCAATCTCACCTAATCTCAATAAAATAATAAGATGAAATTTGTTCTAAATAAGAAATAAATTTTTATTAATTTCAAGTACCTACTTTTTTCTACGCCACTTATTGCTTTTGAAATTTCTCGGTTTTAGTTAAGTGAATTTTAATTTTTATTTTAGTGTAAAGATCTATTTATTTCCTTTTCTATTTATGTTGAGTTTTCTGAAGAATTTGGTTCTGAAATATTAATTTGTAATTTCGCTTCAAAAATTTTTCAAACATTTTTGCGGATTGACTAAAAATAAAAAAATTAATTTAATTTTAGATTTCTTTGATATATTTTTATCTTCGATGCTAACAATAATTCTCTTGAGACTATCTTAAGTGGCAATTTAGGAAAATTTAATTTTATTTTGTTTACCTTAATAGGAAAATTGACCGTAAATTCGTTCCTAAATTTTTTTTCTTGATTATCTTAATTTTCTTTATTGCCTCCTGTTAGATAAATCGTTTGATGATAAAATTTGAAAGTTTTTTTTTAACATTTTTTTCCTTCTTGAAATATTTTCAAATTTCCAAAAAAATATCCTTTTTATTGATGTCCATGATCACGCAGAATCAATTTCCCTTAATGTTTTCAAGTTTATAGAATTTCTTTTATTTAAAGATTACTTTTCTTTCGCGTTTTTTTCTTAATGACGTGAAGACAATATTTTTCAATAAATTTTCAATACCAATGTTTTTTACTCTGTCGCAAATTAAAATGCTGATAAATTAATAGGGCCAAAAGTAAAATATATTAAGAATTCTCCTTAGATTTTCTTCATACACAGGGATTTGTTTTGAGTTCTGTTTTATCCTTTTTCCAGGATATTTAATTTTCATTTACAAATAGAGGAAAATTTATTTTCGAAGCTATTACATAACCTTTTTTTATTTTGATTTCAAAGAAATTATTTACGTATATACATAATATCAAAACGAAAACAAAAATTAGAAAAATTATGAATTTTCTACAAAATAATTTCTTTAAGTTACATAGTAACAAATTTTAATTGGCTATAAATTATAATATAATTTGTTTTTAAATTTAAAAGGGAACGATTTGTATAAATTCAAATGGGAATACAAAAAACTAAAATCATTCAGCCGAAAAGAAAAATTAACCCTTTTTTAATTTGAACATCAAATGAGCAAAACTTAATGCCAAAAAAGAGTTTCTTGGTCTTTGCTTTGGAACGCCCATGATTTTAAGAATGCCACAGAGAAAGCTTAATGTTTCTCTTCCAAGTAAACATATTGATAAAATTTGCATGAGCTTAATTACTTTGCTCAATAAATCAAAAATTATAATGCGTTTTCATAGTATTTCTGAGTAATTGCCAACTTAATTGTTGCCATCATTATGACTACTATTAAAGCATTTATTGTCTTAACACATATACATACATATTATCATAATTTATTTCATATGCATTAAATAATAATCGTGTTCTAAGTTTGACAATTATTATTACAAGTGAGGATATTTAAATATATTTTTAAAACAAATTTTCCTGTCATAAGAGAAGGCTAAAAAAAAGCTTGTGTACATAAATCTTTTCATAAAACGTCAGTACATAAGTAACATAAGTCTTTTTTTTATTTCTGTGAGAGAAAAAAATAAAAATAATGGGAGTAATATTATTTCTGCATTTTTTCTATGCAAAATAAAACTTTTCACATTATAGTATACATTTGAATAATAAATATTTGGAAGAAATGATTTCTTATTTTCCCGTCAATCGTTATAGCATAATCCTCATGTACATTATGTGAATATTGTGAGTGATGTAAGACCAAAAACAAAAATTTTATATTCAAAGACAATTATGCTTTGTTGAGAGTATATGTATTGCAATCAAAATTATTTTCGATTTGAAATCTATAACGATTTAATGTTAAATAAAATTATTATGATACTATACCTATATCTTGATGAAAAAACCAATTAAACCAATTAACCAACCCAAAAAATAGTCTATTTTACCTCTTGAAAGCACAGTAGGATTTCAATTCCTATGAACTTAAGATACAAATAAGGCTAATGAATACATGGAATGCAAAATAAATAAATAAAGCAATAAAAATGTTCGTCGACATTTCACTATGTGTGTGAAACATGATAAAATTTTTATGTAACTTTATTACATATTAAATTTTTTTTATGCAATCAATTTATTATTGTCATCTCTTCAGTTAAAATATATACCTTTAACTTTTCTAAACTTTGTAATACATATAAAAATAAAGTTGATAACATTTTATTACGAGATAAACTTAAAAAAGTTTTTTTTTTTAAATTCAAAAATAAACACATCATTAAAATGCAGTGTGTTTATATGGTTGAAGGATCGAATCAATATCATTTTTTAAATTTCAGTTATTTCAGTAAGATCTATCAATCATCTAAACTTACTCAATTTTCAAATTTAATTCACTAATTGAGGTTTAGAAAACTTTTCCATCTTCCACTTTATTCCGAACAGGCTACTGAATTTACGAAGATGCAATACAATCTAACCAACACTGCATAATGTTGATGAGTTCAAGATTTTCTGAACATTAATAATTCTCAATTCAAGTTATTTTTAATTGAAAAGCTTTTTCGATGGTACCTTTAAAGTTTTTCTCGTTTGTAAAAAACATTCCAAATATTAACAACACCTTTTATTATTTTGGTCACGTTGTGAATTATATTCTGTTAAACAAGACCTTATCTCACACTACGTTCTAACCCATTATTATATGTTGTCAACAACCAAAATAAAAACAATTTTTTTTTTTCATGACCAGAAGCTTGTATTTTTTGAAGTTTATTTTTTCCAAAAAAAAAAAACGATGAAAAAACATATGCTAGCTTGGTTCGTTGTGGGAAACCATCTTTACAGTTTTGTATATTTATCAAAGGACTAACACTTTAAAAGAATTTTGAAATAAACTTATGAATTTTATGATTCAACAATATAGAAGTGTGTTACATATTCAGTACATATTTTTATGATTTCTAATATTAAAAAACACAACGTGCCAGAGATTTTTGATAAAAAGAAGTAAAAAACTTATGCTTATGAAAATGAAAACATATAGAATTGATGTTATATTTAATGAGATTTTTTTCTTAGAATTTGAACAGAAAACTACAAAGATTTCAAATTAAATTTAAATTTAATAGAAAAAGTTAATTAATTCGTATGAATTACATTGCACATTTGAGAAAATTTTTTGAGGTTTTTTCATATTTTCATTATTAACTTTATCCATGCAATATAATTTGTGTTTTTAACTTGCCCAAACCCGAGTGCTAAAGTAGGAGGAAAATATGTATCAATTGATTTGGAATTATTGCAAAAACGTAAAAAAATATTCTTAATAATCTGAAATATTCAAAATTCTGATTCAATTTTTGGCAATGTTTCTTTTTTAAGAAAAAAAAAAACCAATAAATAGAAGGAAAACGATTTCTGTAAATAAATGCCTTTTTGTTGTCAGGTGAAGTGTAATTTTGCCTTTATAATATGTTTGTTCAATCAATATTTTTTTGTAAAATAAATAGAAACCTTTTTTTTTTAAAAAAAGATATACTTTCTCAAATAGTCAACAAAAATATATTTAAATCTCTAAATAAAATTTATTTGTAAATCATTTTGATAAAAAAGGATAAAGATTTAATTTTTTTATTATTAGCTCACTAATTTTTGTAAGAATGGTTTAATCATATAACAAAGGTTGAAATGAATACAAATTCTCAATAAAGAAATGTTATCCTCTTATTAGTTTGTTTTTGAATATATTTTTGAGAAAAAAAAAAAGGATTAATTTTGTTTGATTTTGCTTAAAAAGTATTCCAATTAATTGTTAATAAAATATTGATTATTTTTATACTTGAGTTGAGAGGGTTTGTTAACAACATTGTAAGTATAGTACAAATTGATTTTTGAATATTTATTAAAACTATCTAAGATTTTTTTTTATTCAAAAAAAATTCAAAATGTACCTCGTTTTCTCTCTTCTTGAAGAAGAATATTCGAAAAAAGTTTACATTTTTTAGACGTAGAAGAAATTTTGATATTGCAACTGATTTTTTCACAAATTTAAATGATTCTTGAACTCTTGATTCGTACAATATTTACGAAATTTATAAAATAGCCATTTTTATTGTATTTTTTGTCTTTAGTAAAAAGTACGCTGCACAGTAGGATTGAATTTATTTGTTCCAATCGCAATACATTTTTCATGATAGTTTCATCCATGTTCCTATGACAATATTTTTTAATGAATAAATCTACGAATCAAACGTTGTTACGTTGTTAAAAATGAACGGATGACTAATTAAAAAACCTAGTAGAAACATTTATTTTAAATGTGATGAACAATTAATTTAATAAAAAATTAATATTTAGTTTGCACAGAAAAAAATAAGTAATGCTCCAAAAGGGTTTGTCAAATCAACTTGAAAACACAAAAACGTCAATAGTAAATAAATAATTTTTATTTTACTGTACATATTACAAAATACTAACTTTTGAATATAACTTATAAACATATTAAATTTCTTATATACATTTACTGTAAGTATATATATATTACTATTTGTACAATGTATATAATATATATAATTATAATTATTGTTCATTTTGAATGAATTTTTCATTCGAAAAGTTAATTAAACAATATTTTGTCCTTAAATTATGAGCCTATGTACCTGTAACGAAATTAATAAGATGAAAAAGTATATCGTCGGTTAAGAATTAAATTATTTAATATTAAAATAGAATATTATAAAAACTTTAATTATTTTCAAATAAATAAAAAACAATGACACAGACAAACATTTTTTAATTGTTATACTTATTTCCACGTTTCGACCTTTGGTCATAAAAAAATGAATTTAACATTAAACACTAAATTTTTATCATAATGATGATACTGAATAAAAAACTACAAAAAGTAAATTAACAGGATTAAAAAGAACCAAAGTTATTAAAATATATAGTATTAAATACAACAAATTATATATAAATACAAATTATATATAATTAGGTCGAAAGTGTTCAACAGTTGTTCTGTTATTGGTCAGTCAGAACTAACGGAAGATAATCATAAAACTAAATTTAAATACTAGATTAGTAATGCAATATTTCAGTTTACAGTTTCTCCTTTTGCAGTGGTATCCAGCATATTACTGTAGCCATATGTGATGCCGATGAGTTCGTGACTTTAAACAAACTCAACCTAGGCTAATATAATTATTAGCGAAGATAAAAAATTGTTTCCATTAATTATTGTAAAGGTAAATATAATAAAAAAAACATTGTAATTAAATATTTAATGTATTGGAAATTTTTAGCATATCAATTATGTATTTAATTTTTTTTATTTTATACATAATTAAACTGTTATAACGCTATATATATAATAAATAAATAATTATTTTTAATTGGCCGGTAATTGAGTTGGATAATTCTTATTAAATAATCATTTTTCTTTATATACAATTAAGTTTAGAAGAGTTTTACTATCGTTGGTATCACGTTAATTCTAAATCTTCCGCAAGGAAATTTCCCATGTATATAGGGTACATTAAGTTATGAAGAGTTGTAGTACATTAACATTCTATTTGCTATTTTCTGTGAAAAATTTGAACTTATTTCCAAGAATAGATAATAAAAGTAGTTTATAACACATGTTTTGCAATCATTTACGGGAAAATTATTTCAAACAATTCGTATGTTTTAAAGTTAGTGATTTTAGTCGAGTTTGCGTGAATAAGAAATTATTTGGAAAATTTTTTCATTGCACTTGGATGAAAAGTGGCTTTTTTTTCTATTTTCATTGTAGAGCTGAGGACAATTTTTTGATTGTAGTTATGTCATGTATATTTATTTACATGTAAATTGTTATATTTGTTAATTGTATTTAACAATTTTTAATTAAGATGTCAATAATTACTAATTGTTAATTTAAGCAAATTGTAAATTATATTGTTAATAAATAGTTAACATGAGAAAACTGAACTATAACATTGGAATAAAAGTGCACTATTTTCTGATTCTATCACGTAAATCGTAATGACATTTTTATCCTTAGAAACCCAGAAGTTTTAATAATTTTTGCCGGTTAATTGTCGAAGATACTGTATTTTCGAGACTTTACAACAAAATTTTTAAAACATTTTAAATTTTAATTTAAATTGGTCGATAAAATAGAATTTGCCGTTCAAGGATCTTATAAGCGAAATCTTTTAATACTTTATTTTTATTCAACTTAATTTCAAATAATTAAAAAATGAAAAAAAATTTATAAATATTATCATCAATTTTCACTCTAAAGATAAAATCTGAATATTTCAAACTAAATGAAAAACTAAGGGGAACATTTGAAAATCATGATAAAAAAAAATTTCTTGATAAAAAGTCTGTACATATAAAACTTTCAAAAATTTTCTTCACTAGAAATGGTATAAAGGAAAATTAGGAATGGTATAAGTGGGAAAATGAATAAAAAAATTTAAATGTTATCATAATGAAAATCAGAGTGAAAAGGTCGAACAGTATAAAATGAATTACAGAATTTTTTACGTTAAGATTATGGTTGAAAGAAAATTATATCAGTTACTGATAAAATCGAAATCCAGACGGATGTTCAAATTGAAAATTATCGGAAAATATTTCTTAAAATAAGGATAAATAAATATTTCGGCTTTCTTTTCAATGCTCAGTAATAATAACTTTAAAAAATAATTATTTATATATTTCTTGTTTTTAAAAATGAAAAAGTTGACAAAGTCAATGATGATTTTATGAAAAAGTTTAAAAAAATAAATAAATAAAAGATTTGGAATATATCCCAGATTATTAGCTGACTTCAAAAATGTTATTTTTGTCTTATGAACAGAAATGCTTACAGTCCTAGAAGATCGCGGGCCGTGGCCAATTTTTATACATAATGAACCTAATCAAAATCGACGAAGTTTTAAATGTGTTAAATGTTTTAAACTAATGTATCTTTGATCACTTGAAGAGGAAAATTTATCAAATATTGTAAGTATTAATAAGTTTTCTTTTCAATATATAGCTTAGAATATGATTGTTGTATAGTCTAAAATCCGTAATGCATATTAATTCCACCCGCAACATCAAACTTTCGATTTTATTTTTAAGGATTTTTTTTTACTTTGAGCAATTAAAAATTTATGTGAATATTTTTAATTTATTGATTATTTTTCATTTAAGCCTTTTTTATAACTGAAAATAAAAGACTGATGACTGTCAAATTAAGGACAAAAATAAAAATCGAAAAGGAAATTTAATTTCTATTTTTAAATTTTTTTTGTGGAATTTTTACAGTGAAATGAAAAAATTTCTTAAGGTTTTTCTATTTTTTACCACGATATTATTGAAAGAAAATCCGGGGAAAAATTTAGAATATTTCCACCGCTATTTTTAAAAAATTTATTTATTTGAAGAAAAACTAAAACTTCCGGGAAGGAATTTTAATTTTTAATTTAAAATGAAAGAAAACTAATAATTTCACATTATTACACACTATTCATTTTTAATTAATGAGCGCTACTTATACGAATTTGAAATATATTTTTTTTGTGTGATTGCGATTTAATCATTAAATAAATAAGTACAGAAATGCACATCTAAGTTCAAAAATTTTTCAAAAAATAATTAAATATTAAACTGTGAAGAATTTGTATATTATGTGTGGTGATGAGAGCATAACATCTGTGAAAACTTAATTTTATACCTTAAAAATAAAAATAGTTAGAGTACGATTCAAATCACTTGACCAATCCGTTATGCAAAGCTTTCCCTTTCCATTACAAAATTCCATACAAAATTTGCATGAGCTTTTTTCTTAAATAATTTCCCCTAAATTTTGTATGGAATTTTGTAATGGAAAGGGAAAGCTTTGCATAACGGATTGGCCAAGTGATTTGAATCGTACTATAACCAAACGCATTTTCTATAAATCATAATATACTTAGTTGCATGTTAAAATGTACTGGCAAGTGCAAAGACAGGTGTTTTGATTAAAGTCACGCAGAACTGCGGGCAAAATTCTTACTAGCTTAAATATTAGAATTCAACTCGACACGAAAAAATTTAGCATGTCTCCACAAGTTAATATAAAAGAATTTCAATAATCTCAAGTTAATTCAAATAATTTCATGTGACAAAGAATTTTTACAAAATAAATCCTACATTGTTATAGGATACACTGCTAAGGCTACATAATAACCATTTATTTCAAAATTTATAAGTTGAAAAATATTTTTTCCAAAATTTTTCAATTAAAAAAAAGAAAATAAAAAATTTTAGGAAAAAAATTATTTTTCTTGTTTTTCTTTAGTAATCATGGTAAAAATATATTTCCTGAAAGAAAATATGCTTTACACACGGAGAGAAATCCAATCAGATATTATGATTATGACGATTGTACATATGCGTAAAGCAGTCAGAGAACTCAGCTCTTAATAACTAATCATAAACCGTAAATATTAATCATAAACAATGACTAAGGGTAAAAACAATCACTATGACTACAAAATCATAAATCCTGCAACCCAATAATATCGATTTCATTTCTTACGTCTTAAAAGCCAGTAATGGCTGCTATTTTACATAAGAAAATAAAATTTAAGTTTTTTTTATTAATTTTTTTTATTTAATTTTTTTTTATTTAATTTTCATTTATTTAATTTTTTTTATTTTATTTTAATATTTTTTTAATTTATTAAATTTTATTTATTATATTTTTATTAAATTTACAATTTTATTTCTTATGTTTTCTTCCGGATTCGAACCTGGGTCTTTAGCATTGCAATCCGCCAACACTACCACTCAGCTACGGTATTGAAATTTAAAATGTACATAAAATAGAAAATATAAATTTGGTATACACATTTTCTGTGTGGTGTGTTGGCTATTTGTAATGTTAAGGACGCAGGTTCGAATCCCGAAGAAAGCAAAAAAATTTTGGTTTTTTATTTTTTTTTTAGCGACATTACAGAAAATTTCAACTATGTACTATTATTTTAGTAATTAAAGTAAATAATCTGAATTTTAATCACCGAAAATAAAATAAAAAGTGAAAAAAAAATGTTTTTGTATTAATCATAACTTATGACTAGCATGATTAAGCATCATAACTTATGATTTCAGGTAAATCATAAGATAATCACGATGTATAACGTAGTAATTATATGCAAAGATTATTCATCTTGCGCGAAGATTTTTAATCATAGGGCTATTTTTTCGTTATGATTAGGAGTCTATGACTGATATAATCATATTGAATGAAAAGGCATTTCTCTGCGTGCACACAAATAAATTTTCTTTCCATAATTTCAAAGAAAAATTTTATATTAAGGGATTTCCCAAATGAAGTCTAATAAAAAGTGTGTATTGAAGCAAATTTGTAAATAAAATTACTTTAAGCATATTTATGTATTTATGTTTGTATAACGTAATAATTCTAATACCAAAATTTATATTCGTTCTTAACATTTTTCTTTTTAGCTAAAATTCCTTTAATATTTTTCTATTAAAACAAAAAAATTCTGAGAATTATTCGATTTTCGTTAAATTTTTTTTATTTTTTTTTTATAAAATTTTGTAAATAATTATGTAGAAAAAGGAAAATATAAAAAAACAATAATTCGTATTCCCATTATTATTAATTTAATCTCTAGAACAAAATATTTCATTTTAACGAAATATCACCTCCAATTTCATTCCTTCAATTGGTATACATTTAAAATATTCTAAATATGATATTCACTCACATGAATTAAAGAAGTTACTGTTTAACTTTACAGAAAATAGTTTTCGGCTTACAAAATAATGTTAATAAATATAGTAATCATTTACATTATGTTAATTGTTTAATTTTTAATAAGTTAGAAAATAAATCATTATTGATAAATTAAACAATTTTGTTTACCTTAGGCGTGCATATATTTAACTAAAATTATAGATTTATAAGATAACTGCAGATGCTATAAATAAATTAAACTAATGTTATTAAACGAAAGTCAAATATAATTAGCTTTTATCATGTTAACGTAAATATTATTATTTATTAAAACATTTGTGAGAAAAAATATGCAACTTTTAATTATTAAATAATTAAATAATTAAATGTTCACCAAAAAAGATTAAAAGCAACTTTAGTATTATGTGAATAATGTCAGTATTACTACGGCATTTTCATATTTTTCACTAAAATTTTATGGTATCTGCTATATACATAAGAAAATATTTATCAACCTGTGTCCAGTCCGAAGATCAGTAATTTAAACCTCTTAACTTTTCAGAATATTTTTGTTAAATTTAACAAAATGAAAGAGAAAATATATGGCTTATATACAAATTAAAATCAATAATTTATTTTTAAAAAAATTAATTTAATAAAACTACATTAAAAGTAGTTTTTATTTTCCAACAAAAATTCACTTTTCTCATAAAAGTATCTTGTTTTAGTGTTTATTTAGAGAAAATAATTCTTTATGTTATTTCGGAATACATATTATTTTGTTCGAACATTTTTCAATGTAGTGAAGTTGAATTTAGATGGATAAGAAACAAAATGTCAATCAAGTTAAATGTAAATTTGACTTAATCTCTTTCGAAATACCTTCCAATTTAAGAGTGAATATCAGGAATATGTTTTTGTTATGTTTTAAAAATGAATAATTTCCAACAACCCTATTATTATTATTATTATAACATGTTTCAACAATTTTCCAGGTCGTAAATTTTTTTTACTGCACAATTAATCAAAATTATATGTAAAAAAGCTTAACGGAAAAAAATTCATACAAATTTTAATTCTAAAAATATTTTTGGATAAAACCAAATTGAATGAAATGAAATCTTTTTTCTTGTGGCTTCACAATGTGCCCAAATAACCACATTAATACCCAAAATAAAATTATTATGATGTTGCGGTTAGAGGTTTTTATTTTTATGAAGAATGAAAAAATAAAATCTAAATTTTTACAATAAGTATATTCTAATCTTGAGTAATTTTTATATATTTTAATGTTTGCTTCCAATGTTTTTTATTGTTGGATATATAATCTAGTTTTGAAAAACCTTTTGATTCAATAAAACTACGATATTTTACACTTTGACATTTAAAGGGTAAAGGGTAAAGGTTAAAAGTCAATATTGAATCCAATTTTTTGTAAGAAATTGCTTAAAGTTTCTAATTATAATTTTTTTTTAAATTTTCCTCACGCAATCGTTAAAATTTGTTAAATAATTTTTCATTTTTATATATGAATCTATACACACAACCATTGAAAAAACTTAAATTAAAAATAATAAATATGCTACACATAAGAATTTATGAATGAAAAATAAATTCCTCTAATAAAAACATATTTTTTATAGGTTCGATTTATTTATTATTTAAAAAATTATAAAATTTAATAGCCTTGGAAAGTTTATTTTTAAAAACATAAAATCTATAATCGAACTTTTTATTCTAATTTTATTTAAATGTGAAAATTTAAGGACATTGATTTTTTTTTGAAAATAAGAATCAATAAAAATATTTATGATCGTGGAGATTTTATTTGGAAAGTGTACAAGTACAAATATTTTTCTCAGATAGGTTGTATGTCACTGATATTTTTTCATGCAAAATGTATCAAATCTAAGTCATTTATAAAATTATTTCACCAATCATGACAGGGTTTAGAAACTTAAAAAAGAATCTAAACTTTAATTTCAACCCGAATGCTAATTTTCTCTGTTTCCGAGTTAAAGTTTAGAGTGAAAGTTCTTTTATTATTATTAGAATTTCAAGCTTTTGGCGCAACAGAAGCAATAATATAAAATGCATTACACTTAAGCTACAAAAGATGTTGTAATGTTTACAATTAAAATTATAAAACTACATATTAAAAATACCACTTAAATGTTTAGTTTTTAGGTAATATGTACAAAACATGTTCTCCCTGTTAATTTCGTTTATATTTTATCGATATGAAGCATATTATTGAATTTTTCCTCTTTTTTTCAGTTGTTATTCCACATTCCATTAAAAGAAAGCAATAAAAACCATAACATTAGATATCGTTGAAAAATTAATGGATTTTATGTAAAATGCAATGAACAATAAAATTGTATGCTTTTTTATTACATTACTTAGGAATAAATAGTAGTTATAAAATAGAAAAATAAAATAAAAACATTACATTTGTATTTAAATTATCTATGCAATAAAAAGATTAAATATACACAAAACCATTATTTTAATACATTATATGGAATTTTCAATAAGAGTTATTCTTATAAAAAATATTGTTCGTATTATGTTTACAACTAATCTATATAAATTTTGTAAATGTGGATTACCCGTACTCGTTTTTGGAATATTTAACTCTTAAAAACCATATTGGAGGTTTGTATTTAAAATGACCCTGTTAATAAAAAAAATTAATAAATATGAAATATTTGCATAAACATTAAATTCAAAACTGTGTACATTATATGTATATGTATCTACAAAAACATTATTCAATAATTAAGCAATTTAAGATCCGGTGGTGGTCCCCAAGGAGAATTCTTGTAATGAAAATATTTCCACAATATAATAATATTTTATTTGATTCGTTTGATTCAGAGAGAGACGGTCTAATTAAAGTCTATATATATGGAAAATTAATCATCGTTTTTTTTATAGTGTTGTGAATAATTTATTGTTAATCTCGCAAAAGCAAAACAAAAAATATCAAAATAAATTAATTTATAGCACATAAAATGAGAAAATAATGATTAATTTAATTTTGTTTCATTTATTACCTTTTATGAGCTATAATATTAAACACACAGTCATTTTTTTAATACTAAATAAGGCAATTAAGTCTACATAGATCATGTCATAAAGTTTTTTTGATCATTGAAAATTTCTCGAAAGCTTCTCAATTTAACCACTAATTTAGAAAGCAAATGTTTATCAAATTATATTCTAATCATACTTCACACAGATATTTTAAAATATTGTGCAACACTATATTGTAACTAATTTCTTTCTCTTCTTATAATTTTATTCAAATAAGTCTATCTTTTAATAAATCCTTATGTGAAAAACCAATTTTTATAAAAAGAAATTCCCTATCGAATCCTTACTTTTAAAAGCATAAAATAAGTTTAACGCTTATTAATTTTATACAGACATTAATAAAATTGATTAAAAAATATAAAAGAAAAATTTTTCTTTATGCTCTGCTTTGATATTTTCTGATATAAGAAGATTTCTTTATAGAGAAGATTTAACTTTATGTTTGTTTATCACATGAAAATAATACTTAAATAGTAAAAAAGAAAATAAAGGAAATAAAAAGGATAAAAGTGTTTAAGTTTTTATGTTGTTATGATGTTATGATGACATTATATTAATATTGTTATTTGTTGTAAATAACTGGAAAAAAGAAAGAAAATTTAACTAAAAAAAATTTTGTTTATAAAAGTGGTTAACGAAAAGAATAAGTTTATTGAAAGTAAAAAAAAGTTCATAGAATATTTTGTAAAATGAATAAAAAAAATATATGTACGTAAGTTATGTATAATCAAATATATACATAATATTGCTTTTTCTCAAAATTACTATGTATACGTATTTTATTTTATTTAGAGTATTTTTCAAAAAGAGTGTGAACGATTTCCTCAATCCCTCCTTACGTTCGTGCTATAATTGAAATTTCATATCCCCATAATAAGAAACCCATACTTGTTTCAGTAGCAAAAGGAATCTGTTTTGGTAAGTGTTTTAGTTTTGAAGGAAGCATTATTGATTTCAATATATAGAGAGTTCAATTTTACAAAATATTCAAATATTTGTAGCTTTGACTCGGGTTATTTTAGTTAATAACGTTAATTCAGTGAACTTCAATGTCAATCAAACCTATTACCTATAGGAATCGATCTGAATCAAATAAATTACCTTTATTAAAGATGACAATTTGAATTTAAATTTGAAGATTTATTTAAACTTAATAAAGATTTTTAAAGTTTAATAAAGTTTAGCTGCTTTCCAAATCAATTTTGCAAACTCTATTTCTAAATTCTTAATTAAAAATTTTCGAAACGAGCTAAACCTTTTTTAACCCCAAACATAAAAATAATGTAGAAAAAAAAATTGAAGAGAAGAAAATAAAAATAAAAATTTATTTGAAAGTCAAAATATTTGGTTATCATCTAAAGCCAAGAGCAAAAAGGGCAATAGACTTTCATAAAACAGACTTTATGGTTTTTGTTTTTCAACCTTTTTCTTGTAAATTTTCCTTCCTCAATAATTATTCAAAGTAAATTAAAAATAAAATATTTGAATTAAATAATAAATACTAAAAACTATTAAATTTTATAGAAAAGAATTTTTTTTTTTTCCTTTTGAAGATTAAATATTTCATTTCGACCCAAAATAAATATAAATAAATGAAAAAAGGCAAAAAAAAAACTATTTTAAAAGTTTCGGAAAAAGTCATTATCAAATATTTAGTTAATTATGAACAAAATTTATAATGTTTATCGAGAAATTTTATTTAAAAAAGCTTCAAGGTAAAATAGAGAAAAATTTATTTTAAGTTTTGTTTGATTACTGTACATGTACATTATCCCTTTTTCACTTGATTTTCATGAAAAATTAAAATATAAACTTTAGTTACAAATATATTTCTGTCTATAGCTCACGACAATGCTTTATGAACTTGGTCGAATATGATCGTTTCAATGCTACGAGTATTCTCGTTAACTTTCTCAGCTAATAGCGATAGCTTGATTATTTCAGTTCGAACTCCGGTGTTGGAAGCTGCCAACTGACCAAAAGTCGAAATTGCTTTCATATAAAATTTATAGTATAATTTAATTTTTTTAAAACTTTAATTAAATGGATGCTGATGAAATTTAGTAGGTACGTGTCGACTAAATATAATAAATTGGGTAGACCCAAATGTGATCAAGAGTTTGGACTCAGGCTGAAAATTGATTTCCATGAAAAAATATTCAATTTAATGAAAATTGGAAAGCAATTGTAGAAATATTATAAAATTTTTGGAAAATATTTATTTTTTAATATTTATTTTATATAATGATGAAAACCTATGCTGTTCTATTTTTATGCCTACATATATAAATAAAATAAAGGTTTTTGTGGTTTATTCATTTTTTTTGTAAATGTATCAAATATTTAAAAAATATATATTTTAATCAACACACAAATTTTCTTTAAAAAAACATTTTTCCTTTCATAAATTTTTATCAGTTTAAGTTTAAATTAGGTGGAAAATATTTTATGGACAAGTTTTTTCCCTCTATCATTGTATGGACGGACGGACCACATTATTCCTTAGGGTAATACTTTCCAAACATCGCTAAACAAATTCATAGAAATCGTTCAAATATTAACCTTAAAATTTGTTTTCAACACTACTTCTCAAAATTTTTAATTTATATATTTAGTTCGGTTTCAAAAATAAGAAGAATATAATATTTTTAATTCTCAGATCATTTAAAAGAGTCAGGCAAAGAGGCTTTATTGTCACGCGCCGAATTGGCTAGTTTCAACAAATCATGTTTCTTAAAAAAAATGTAATGTTAAGTTCAGTGGCGGAAGTATTTTTGTTAAAAAAAACATCTTATATAAAAGCATCCAAGCATTCATTTCCTTTTCCTTATTTGTTATTTCTTAAGTGTTTTTTTTTTTTTCTATCAAGAAATAATCTATTAAAGATTTTCATTTATTTGTATGGATTTATACATATTTATAAGTATATTATGTAATTTATGGAAATCAAAAAATTGGTTTGAATATATAATTTAATCTTATAAAAAGATATTCATGCATTAAATGATGAAAGGGAGGAAAATTGTATATAAAAAAAAGGTCACTTTTTGAGTTAAATTAATGTGGCAAAATTAATCCGTTTGGATGGATTTGTTGAAAGTTTAGGGTTTTTTAGTTCTTATTAAATAAATACCTAAAAAAAATTTTTCTCAAAACATAAGAAAATTAATATAGAAATCTTTAATAGTTCATAATGAATGCTCTTTTATTTATTTATTATCGTCTAGAGGACCTATATTTTATGGGTAGATTTTTATATGTACTTACCAAAAAAATGTCTGGCAAGGATTATCTACTAATAATCCTTAAAAAATAATTTTATAAAAAATAAAACAAAAGGTTTGTCAGCTGAGAATATACACATACTAGAATTCATATAAAACAGCAAATCAAAAGTTTTTCTTAAATGTCATAATCAACAATTTTTATTTCTTGAAGTTTGTTAGTTATTCATTCATTCTGATGGATATGCATGAAATCAGAACGAAACAATTCAATCTACATAAATGACGGAAAATTTAGTATATTTTCCTGTATAACTTTTCCAACACATAGTGGAATGAAAAGATTTTATTATCCCTGACTATAATTAAAAACCAACATACTCTTTTTAAAAACGTTTTTTTTCATGAGAATAAAATAACAATAACAATCATAATAAAAAATCATAAATTCCCGGCCCGCACATAAAATCAGAATATAGCTTTTCATTTACACTCTCCCAAGAATGTATCTAAAATGTGTCAACACCACACACCTATATTGTTTCTTTTTTTTTAATTTTCTACTTCTACCCAACAACATCTTATATAAATTATTATTATTATAGTAAGAGCTTACGTGAAAGAAGAAACTTTCCGAAAAAAACAAAAAATCTTACCCACAACAAAAATCATTTTTAAAGCATTCTTATAATTAAAGTAGATAACATTATATTTCTTTTTTGGAATAATTTTTTTTTTGTTATATACATATATACATTTAATATTCTTCTACTTGTCTCAACTCTGGTTAATGCCTACGGATGTTATTTTGATAAAGAAAAATACAAAAAAAAAAAAAAAAACAGAAATGAAAATGAGCACAATAAAAATGTTAAACAAACTTTAAATGATTTTTCATATCCGTTCTTAAGAGAAAGTTATCATCATCATAATGTTCGTTAAATTAAGAACAGAATTTTTCACTGTGGATGTATTACAAAAGCCTAAAGGTTAATGAAACAATTTTTGGTCAGGAAAAAGATTCTGAAAGAAGTTATTTCAATTTCTAAATCAAATAATATGTCAGTATTTATATTGGTATTCCACAGTTAACGATTAATTATAACGTTTTTAAAAATTCTCCGTCTTAAAAAACGCGTTATAGAAATTTAAGAAGCACTTAACAATAAATATTATTTCAGCAACTTGGAATTGTAGGCTTAAGCAAGCAATATTTTACATTCGTCAAGCAATATTTTTGTAAAGCAAATAATCTAGTTATCCAAAAAAAAATATATGTATACAAAAATTAATACTATCTAAAATAAATAATAAAATACCAACTTAATTTGTTTTCGAATTAAAAGCATTTTCGATTTTTCTAAAATTACACATATTATATAGAAACATGTTTATTAAGAAAGAAAAAAAGGAAGGAAGCAAAAGAAAAGCTTCCATCCTATACATTTTTAATTAAAAATACTTTCATTAACTTTTTCCATTTTTGATCGTCCGTTTCACGTAGTGAAAATGTTAATAACAATTATAAGATTCTCTTTTAAATTCAGTTTAGTTGAAAATTGTTTGAATGAAAATAATTTGATTTTAGATTTAATTCTACTTAAAATTGTGATCTTTTATCAAAGAATCATTCTACGTTGAACGAGAAGAAAAAAAAATAAAAAAAACCAAGACATAAGATAAAGACGTGGTTACAAAAATATGACAATTAACACTAACATATACTTTATATAAAGAAATTCAACATTTTAATATTTCATCAACTCAGTTCTATTTTGATCACGATCCCGTTGAGCTCAATGGTCTGGTGAGCAAAATAGCTTCGAGCTGACGATTTACTATTTTATATAAACATTTTGACAGTGTTCTCAACAATAGGTCTAAAAACAAATCATAATAGACATAAAGTGATCTAACCGGCAGGGCAGATGAGTTTTAAATTGAACAGAATTAATCCAATTTTTCTTTGCAAATATTCGGATAAAGCTCTATTTTGTGCAGCGAAATTAACGCAGAAGTTTTGCCAACTAATTTTTGGATTTAAGTAATTGTGCTTCTCATGGATGGAAAATAAACAATAATGAGATTAAAATATTTTTCCTCATATCTTTCAATTTTTATATAATGAAGTAAAATAGAAAACCATGCAATGATTTTCTATTTTAATACATTTAACATGTTTTATTCACAGAAAACATACATATATAATTTTTTTTAAAAAGCATTTTAATGTTCTAATGTCATGTCAATGAAATCATTTAACTAAAGTGTTTTTCATTTTTTTTTTGCAAAATAATTTTTCTTTGAAATTTTAATTCATTTTCATCTGAAAGTTTAAACCAAAAAAAAAAAAAAGATGGAAAAATCACTGTAATTCACAACATTCATATGTACACTTTTTTTAAAACATTAATGTAAATTTATTTTGACATTAATTGACATTTTCTGTCAAAAACATTAAATAAAAATACTGTTTTCAAATAATATATATTGATGAAATCTCATACCTAATTTATAAAAAAAAAGATAGAAAACATGAATATGAATAAAAAATGTCTTTAAAGTTTTCAGTTCCTTTTCCTTGAAACTGAAAAAACGGACTATATGTTTTCATTTTCTGTTTGTTCGTTCGTCAATCTATCGTGCATAAAATTATTATTATTAATTATCCGACCGATTTCGATCGTACCGGTTCTAAAATATGTTTACATCGTTGATTTCATCCAAGCGCCCCGAATACTGACTGCTGACATAAAAGCTCTCAACTGACCAAGGATCGAAATTATTAATATCTATTATTTAAAGTTTTTAATGAATTCTGATGAAAATAAGTAACTGAGTAGAAAATAGATAATATGAGTAGATGTAAATTAAATGAACTTTGAAGATGTTTACCGCTGATTTTGTTCAAGGTAGAATTTTCACGAAAATGGATATAAGGATACAAGAAAATTATTTATATTAAAATGTTAAAAACAGGCTCCATAATTCAATTATGAGCTACTATTCTATATATTTTAATTTTATAGTGATAAAATATTTAAAATATAAATTGCTAAAATGGCAGATTTTTAATCCCACATGACTATAGCTTAACATTAAAATAACCAAAAACAAATTCATTTCAACATTGTTTTTCATTTAAGCATAAAGATAAAAAATTTAAAATTTTTCTTATGTTTATGTTCATTACAGTTAATGGAAAAATTAACACCATAAAGAAAATAATAATAATAATATGTGTGTTTTCCAGAAACATTTTGTTTTGCGCTGAAAAAAAAAATTATTCATCGTCGACGATTTAAATAAAAATTCCCAAAAAAAAAAACGTTATTTACTTCTGTAGAATTTTTAGGTTTTGTCGTAAAAAATAAACATTAAGCATGAATATAGCAAAGCATAAATTTAATTTTTATTCATAAACATTTTAAACAAATTGCAAAGTAGTAAGTAAAATTTTATATACAGAAAAAAATTAAGTGAAAGTTATAGTGGAAAATGAAAATGTATGTATAAACAAACAATTTGATTTCTTTAAAAACTGTTGAAAATTTATAAAAATGGGTAAGGTAAGAAATTTGGTTCAGACTGCGAGAACTGACATTAACCAACATTTACGCAGTATAGAACCTAAATAATAAAAAGTTCAAGTAATATTGCTAAAAACATTAAATTATTTTTGTTTTAATAATTTTCCCACCAAATTGTATCTTCTAAATGCATTCGCCTGATTTGATAAGGCTGATATTGACGGCTTGCAGTTAAATGTCCTTAAAGCAAATACTTGTAATCGTAAGACTAACCACTATCTTCTTACAACTTACAACACTAAATCTTTAATCAAAATTTTCATTGAATCAATTATAACTTGCAAAGAGTTTTTTCGTTTTTTTAAGCACAAGTCAAACTAAGTGGGAAACCACCAAGAATTTGAATATGAAGAATTAATTGCAAAAAGTACACTGAAAAAGCTACACCATTGTCGACAGCAATCATGTTAAATTTGTGAACATCAACTAAAAAATTAACTTACTTCAAAATAATCTATTCATTTTATTTTTTATAGCTGTGTCCTCAAATTTGCAATTAAAATGATAAACTTCAAAGTGTTTCGTTTTTCTTTTACACATAATTAATTAAATAAATGTAAATTTAACTTACATAACGTAAAGGACATGAATTATTTGCGCTTTCTATATGTAAATTTGTTCTAAAAACTGACACCACGTATAAAATATGACATAAAAATGAATATCATTAAAATGAAAATTATATAGCTACAATAATTTGTACAAACATAAATCTAAGCGAAGGGTAATAAATTAAAATATTATGAGAATAGAAAGATAATAATCTCTTCATATTTGTACATTATTTAAGTACATACTGATTTGAATAAATAAAGAAAATATAATTATAGAAGTGCTTGAAAATTTACGTTCTTTTTAATTATAATGCTGATCATAAATAGACTCATTTACTCATTTAAGCCGAATAAGGAGATATTACAACAAACTATTAGGATGATCAGTCAAGCTCTTAATGTTAATCGCAACTCCATTTTGATGTTTTCTTTTGTAATAATCATACGTCAATAAGGAAATCTTTCTCATTTTTTATATGAACGTGTAATAAATTAATATAAATATTTTTTTAGAAAATTATTTCAACCTTCAAAATTCCAATTAACGTTTTCTTTTTATTATTTCTATCCGCTGCATTGTTTACTCTAGCCATACAGCTGTCACAAGTATCTGTAGCTGTATCTTGTATCTCTAATTATGTTTGCAGCATAATGCATTTAAAAAATTTGATTTGATGTATTTTTAATTAAACATTTTAAAATTTTCACAAAATTTTCCATTATCAATATGGTGCTGTTCGTTCAGTCAAGTTGAATTTTATGTTATTTGCTTAATACATACATATCAGTGGGTGCGGTCTAAGGTGCTCCAGGTGCAGAGCACACTCTCTTAAAAAATACCTTATCAAAATAAAATTATAAAAAAAATTATAACTAGCTAGAGTTTTTAAATCAATATGTTTTTTTTTTCAATACGTACTGGCAAACAAAAGTACTCTGAATATTTTCAAAAATCGCGTTAGAATCTGAAAAAAGTAAAAACTAAAAATTTACCATTATCGCACCGCAATTATAGTTATAACAAATTTTTTGGTGCTAATCAGGTGCTAGCACAACTTTTTTGAACAAAAGTAATAAAGCTTTTTATTTTTCATATAGAAAATTTCCAGCATTGCGCATGCGTAATCATTTTACACAAGCAAAATAACAAAAAATAAATCCTTTTGTGTGCTACAAAATTTCTGCACCTCTCTATCAACAAACGAACATTGTAAACAATTTCTGATCCTACACAAAAAACTCTAGTGGAAAACTGTGAAGGTGTAAGCTTTTTATATTGTTTTGTGCTTTTGATGTTTTGCCGCTCAAGGGAATTTTTCTACTCTGAACATAAGAATCGTAAGATTCGGAAAAGTAAATGGTTGTAAGTGACAATAATGTTGTCTTTAAAAAAAAAATGTCTATTGAAATGTTTTTATTAAAATTTAGTTAAATGCTTCTCAGGAAAATTTTGGAATAAAAATATTCTGAACGTAAAATATTCTAGTTGCGTTTGGTTGGTGTAATTAAATCTCAAAAGGTAATTACAGTAACAAAATGCATCTTGAATTTTTTTACACAGAATATTTTTATTTTAAAATTTTTTTGAGGAGAAGCACTATTGTGAAATTAAATTTAATTCAAAACATTATAAATTATAATTAACTACAATCTAGATTAATAAAAACAAAATTAAATAAAATAAAAAATAATGGAACCATAGTCCCTCTATGTCCTCGTCATTGGTTCTGGGTCTCTCCAAGGGTGGGACAACTCTGCACACCTTCAAATAAAAGTCACCGCACGCCACTGATACATATCCTTTTAATTTTAATAATCTTTTTGTTCAATACAAAAAAATAATATAATAATCATTAAAATTATGCTTTTTTAACGTTTTATATTTAATGCTGACGCAGCTGACATTATAAAAATTTATTTTTAATTTAAGGAAAATTATACATATTATGTCATAAAATACAAATAAGTATAATAAAACATTGTTTATGTTTTAATAATAACAAATAATAATAATATTTATTTTATTAACAATAGGTTTAAAATTAATTAATTTTTATTCAGTATCTCGATATTTTATTATTATTTAAAAATACAATTGGTACCTACTTAAATTGTGTTTGCTTGCAAAACTTAAACGTTAATTGATATAATAAGCCCGTTTTCCATCAACAATGAAAAACGAACCATATGTTTTCATTAAATGTCCGTCTGTCCGTCCGTTTATTTTTCGTACATAGATTGAAGTTGTGTTCAGTCCTTTCTATTAGAAGTTTGGTTTTAAAATATACTAGTTTTAATTATTGTTGAGTTAATTTACTCTTATATAAAAGAATTTATGTTGTCTCGAAAATCCTTGACAAGAATTTTAATTAAAGGTTAAAAAATTAGACAATAAGAGGATAATAACTATTTAAATATTGTAGGCTTGGAATTATGGCAATATGGAATAGGATCATAATTCGAATTTTGAAGAAAATGAGCTTGCAAATTTTATTTGGAAAAAAAAAATCGGAAAACTTACTTCCAATTCTACTCATGCCAAGAATTGTAAACATTATATAAATACCGCCGTATAATATCAAATAGAACATATTCACTCTATATACAAATATATTTATGTAAAAACTAAAAAATTGTTAACGTCATTTCATTCAATAAACAACGCTTTCTTTATGCGATAAATTAACATAATTTTTTTTTATATTCATTCGAAAATTTTTATTTATTTTATATTTAAAACTATTATTTTTTAATTACAGAATGAAATTTACATAACTGGTATATTGTCACGTAATATAGATAAAAAGCTTACATAAACATAATAATATAATATTTTTACGATTTTTATTTCAAAAATAAAAATTATTATAAAATAGAAAATAAAAATTGTAATAATAAATTGAATGAAATAAAAAAAGGAAGGCAACAAATTATAAACCGATAACGGGGGAAGAAATTAAACACACGATAGACAATTAATTGGAGATAATGCTGTCGTCTGTTTCATACAAAACATTTAACTATGACAAGGGCACCCTGGTCAGTTTGATTAAAAATAATTGCATTTTTTATTTTCAATTACAAAAACTGCATCTTATTTCTTACCATTATATAAAATAATTTCCACCAACGGTTATAATTACTTTAGGTTTTTAGAAAGTTCTAGCTAATATAGAAAAAAGAAATTTAAGTATTTATTACTGAATTTTAAAATCTTATTGAATTTTAATTTTATTTTTTTGGGTTAAAAATAATTCGTACAACACTGTATCATGGCGATGGACCATAACTTAACCAACAGTACAATAATTTAACTTAATAATTCTGTTATGAGTAATGTTGCTCTTCTTAAGAAACTCATATAATCCTATGTACAAAGTTATGGTAAAATAAAAATGTTTTAAAAACTAATATATGGTTTGTAGTATTTATGACATTTTCTATTTTAATCGTGTTACTATAAATATTTTTTTACGTAAACCTTTCTTCATTCATCTTTTTCCCAACAAAATCGCATTAAGTCTAACTTTTTTGTTTGTTTTTATTATCATTATAATTTCCATTAAAAAAAAGGATAATAATATTTTGGTTCGTAATGAAATACACTAGAAATCTACTTTATCCTATTTTTTTTTTTTTTTGAATGACAAAAGGCAAACAAAAAAAAAATGTTATTTTTGATTTATTTTTCACATTTTTGAAAACAAAAAATTCAGAAACAAATATTTCCCAATATTAATGAGCTAAAAAAAAAAAAAAAAATTAGAAAAACAAACCTGTTGAATATGATTTTTCTGTGATGATCAAATACAAAAGGAACAATTTTGTTACAATAATTTTAAGTCTGCTGAACAGATAGAAAGATTTATTGGACAAAGAATAATAGAATAGAAATGAAGCTCATAGTTAATGTAGACAAAAATTAAATCGATTTTTAAAGGATATTAAAAAAAAGATTCCTCTATCAATAAAAATATTTAAAATTATTATTATTTCTGTTTTTATTTCAAAGAAATCCTACATTCATCTCAACTATACTCATCCAACAAGGCGGTAACAACTTAGTGAGAAAAAAGTCATCCCTGGTTTAAAAGAGTTTTAACTTTTTTAGTGCGGCACGCCATTATATTATTACCTTTCATATAATTTAACTTACGGCGATGAATTAATGAATAATTTTAAGCTGAATGATTGAAATACAAATTAAAATTTTAATTTTATAAAATAAATAAAAATTTGTCGATTTTGTTCTTTTTTTTTTTAGATTAAAACTTTCAATGTTAATTTTTAATAATGAGTGAGTATCCTACGTTGTTTTATTATTCTGATGATAATAAAAATGGATTAATTTCAACAACCATCATCATCAGAAAATTTTTAAATAAAAAAGAAAGGATTTATAGACATTATAGGTACTTTAAATCCTCATCAAGCAATAAGCTTTTATTCTGTTTTATTTTAAGGGCATATATTGTATTCGTGAAAAAATATTAAAATTAAATACATTTGACGCGTTGTTGGAAAGAATAGTGGTCTTAAACTGAAGTATTAATTTAACCGCCTTGTTCAACCGAATATTTTTTCTTTTCTAATTGTATTGCTTGAGAATATCCTAAAATTGGAATGTAGTACCTATATAAATTTTTTTTTTCAAATCCAAGGTGGTGTTTTGCTTTATTATTTCAAATATTATACTAAACAAAAAAAAATGAAATAGGATTTTGTTTTTCTTTTTAATGCAATTTTGATAATTGATCAAATCAAATTCAATTTCTTTTCCTTTAACAATTGATATGTTTTCTTGTACTTTTTTTTTCCACAAAATGAATGAGAAAAGAAAATAGTTTTATTGATTTTTATTTAAATTTTATTTTATTTTATTTTTTACTTTTTTGATTTAATTGAACAAACAAAGAGAAAAAAGTTTGTTTCTATTATTTTTTTTTATTTATATTTATTAACAAAAATAAAAACGAAATAAAATAAATTAAAACAAAAAAGAATAAGTGATTTTATGGGATTTTCATTATTCCTTTTTCATTTTGGAAATACATTGATTTTTTGATTGGCTTATTTGGCAAATTATCTTTCCTTTTTCTTTATTTTCAGTTCAAAAGCCGTATAACAATAAATTTATATATAATAAATTTATAATATAAGAAAAGGAAATGATTTGATGTTAAACGAAGCAGAAAACCCAACAAATAAATTTATATCTTTTAAAAGGCTGAAGCTAAAGCTCAAGCTTATACATTTATTATTTTTGTACCATGATGAAGTGAGCATTTTATTCACAGATAGCACCCCAAGTATTTATTTAAAATATTAATAGTTTTAATTTTTTAAAGTTCATTTAAGTTTTTAAAGCTGGTCGAAAATTAAGACGCAAAAATCTTCAATAGCTTTTTATAATATTTTGTTCACATTTTGCTATTGACTTTTTACAATATTTGGTTATCATGTTTAACAACATTACTACATTATTTACTATATTATTTACTACATTATTTTTGAAAATAAACAGGGAAGGGAGATATTTTACATAGTAATGCATTGCATTAAAAGTAATTGAACAAAAATGAAAATATTATTGTGAAACAATGTCCAAGTTATTGCCAATATACAGGTCAGATATATTTCCAGGATATATTTCTAGGATAGTAAGCAAAATTATACGTATATGGATTAAAACAAAAAAAAAATTTTTTTTATTTTCAAAAATTAATTTCGAAATTGATAAAATGTTCAATCGATTTAGGGTAACTTTATTATACGTTCTAACGATCATTATAAGCTTTATATAATTGAAACAATAATAAATCAAGGGCACAAAAAAATTAAATATTTCAATACCCGCATTTTTTTATTTTAAATTAAAAAACCAAATCCCAAAAACGTTGGTATAAATTGATTATAAATAAGTTGTATTGCCTTTAGACATATTTTTATTTAATTTTAGATTCAAATTTTCCAAAAATTATTTATTATTATGCTCAGTATTAATGTTTAAAAGTCTGATAATTACCATCTAACAATTATTTTTATTTTTCAATAATAAAAGACTATCAGACTTCAAGAAATAATTTAAGTAAATTTTTTCCTTCCCATTCTCTACTTTTTAAAATAACTTTGAACAATATTCTTGGAAATCTTTAAAAATAATTATCTAAACAAAATTATTATAATTTTAGATAAATTTTTTTGAAAACAAAAAACCGAACATTTAAAAAATTCTTATACTTAATTTCTGGCAAATAAAATTATTACTTAAAGGCATTCTCGTGAAAAGTTTTTTTATACAAAACAAGATATTTTCCGTGTACATTCACAAATAAATTTATGTTATTTATTTATTTTAAAAACAACCAAATAATAAAATATTTATAAACATGATATTTTTCTTGTTATTAAATTTCAATATAAAATATAACAATATGATTAGGAACCAAAAACATATTATTTAAAATAAAATTATGTAGAAAAAGGTATAAATTTCAACTGAAAAGTCCCATACGTTCTTGATTTTTTTTTTTAATTATTTAGCTGATATTATAACAAATATTATAAATATCAGGTACTTATAAACATAATATATCATAAAACATTTAAATACACTAAAATGTATTTATATAACCAATAAAGAAAATATCAATATTTGATGATAAAATATCAATTTCACATAACTGAAATGTCAAATGCCTATATCTCTAATTACATGCTCTTAATCTATCAATCTACTTATCTGTACTTATTTATCATTGAAACGTGATAATTAGAATACTGTCTCATTATTTAGAAAGTTATATACATAAATAGTCACGTATATTACGTATACATATGTCAATTATACCTAATTTCAAAATGAAATTACAAGTCTATATCATTAATGTTTAACATTGAGATAAATTTGTATAAGTAGGAACAAATATGTAATTAGCGATCAATAATTTTATTAGTGTGAATTTTATTTGATACTAATAAATTCAAAGAGAAGAAAATTTTTTCACGGAAAAGCTATAAGTTCTACATCACATCAGCTAATACTTAGTATCAGATAAAAACTTAATTCCTATATGAAAAAATATAATCTTTAAGAAATTAATCGAAAAGTTGAAAATATAAAATTTTAATGGTGAGTTAGGGTTTCTAAGTTCTTCCATCTACATAGTAATAAAAAAAATTTCCCAATAAAAAAAAAATCACAATAAAAAACAATTTTAAAGAATTTATGCCATTAAAATACGGGAAAATCATGATTTGGTTCTTATTAAATTACATCAAAAATATACAAAAGTATATTATTTTTTTCTTTTATTTCTGAGGCAAAAAAGATAAATAAAAAATAAACTTTTACAACCTCAGTTAAAATGTTTGCTTTAATAATGCATGAAAATTGTCTACCACTTCTTTCATGTGTAAGTTGGGTATAAAATATAATACGTGACAATTTTAAGAGTTTTATTAAAAAAAATTATGACGGGAGTAATGTAAAATTTTTCCCTAATTTCAATGTCATTATAAATTATTAAAAAAATGCGATTGTTTATTGGAATACTTTTCAAAAACATATATGAATGTACTTAGAAAAAAGGTTATCTTGAAAAAAGTCTACATTTTTAAGAATTCCACAAAGAAGAAATATTAAATTATTTTCTACAAAAAAATTCCTGAATTTCGTAAAAAAATTTCTCGTATAGAAATTCATATTCAGGTTACGCTTTGATACGTACACCAAATGTAATAATGAGCAATAATGAGCAAAATGTTATAGTATTTATAAGGTAAGTACGGATTTTAAAAAAAATTTGAATTAATTTGGGAATTAATATGTACATACATACTATGCAAAATATCGGTAGAAATAAAAAGGAATAAAAAATACATAAGTAATAATCTTGCTCGTTCAAATATTTATTTAATTTTCCAATTATTCTCATTCCACTCTCTTTTCGCATAATGATTTCTTCATCAGGTAAAAAAAAGTAAATCCTATTTTAGCTGATTAATGTACAAGAAAAATGTTTTTTTTTCTATACAATTTTATTTATTTTTTTTAACTTAATTTTTATTATCAAATCAGGAAATAAATTCAAAATTAAAATAGGTACATATATAAGTACATAGAATATTAAGAAATTTCACTGAGAAATAACAAAAATATTTGTTTTAGTTATCTATTTCCGCCAATTCTAAAGAATTCCCTTATACTTTACCCTGAAAATATATTTGCAATCCAAATACCAAAATGTATTTTGTTCAACTAACAAAGAAGTTAATTTTGTTTTTTGTGTCCGGCTAGGATAGGGTTAATAGTTTTCAATTCGTAGTGTAAACAAAGTTTAAAGAAAAAATTAAAGTGAATTTAATTTTTATTCTGTTTCTGTTAACATGATTAATGTTTCTGTTCACATGATTTTCTTTACTTAAGCCTATTTAACTCATTTTTATAATGTTGGCCGTCATGGTATTGGCTTTATCGTGTTTCGATTCTCACCTTGGAGTCGAATCTGTGTTAACTTTTCAATTTTTCCACTAGAATTAAGTGTTTGTGTTGTTTTTTTAGTAGTTTATGTTTAATTTATTGGAAGCAGTATCGAAATTTTAAAAATATATTCAATTTTTTATTCGAGGGAAGATAAATTTATTTCAAACGTCAAAACCTTATATAACCATTTTGACGTCACAATAATTGTTATTAAATTTCACGGTTTTTTTTCACCCATTATTTTATATATCTTTTTTACCGTGAGATGAAATGAAATTATTTATTGTTAAATTTTATTTATTCTGATAATGGATTGCAATCAATCTGTTTTCAGACTTAAAAAAAACAGCAAAAAACAAAAATAAAAAATTAACCGTATAAAACAAATTACTTTTTAATGTTCCCTTTTTTTTCGATGAATAAGACCTTTTCAGTAAAATGAGCTACTTAAGTGTTTTCTTTTCTTATATTACATAGTTTTTTTTATGCGATTTTTATGAACAAATGTTTTTCCGCTTGTTTTTATTTACGGTTTTTTTTTTTTGAAGAAAAGTAGGATATTTTTTGAAGAGTTTTAAAAAAGAAAAACAAGTGAAGCTAATAAAATTGCTTTAGAAAGATTTTATTGAAGTTTCTTACATTTTCTTTTTATGAACACCTTAATAATATAAATAAAAAGTAATACAAAATAAAAGTGATTTAAAAATTGTTAAAATAAAATGTTTTTTGGAAATTTTGAATCTTATGACAATGTCAGATAATTGTATTAGAACAAGTCAGGTGTTGGTAATTTATTAATTTGTGGTCCCATATGTAAAAAAGTACATATATATAATTAAGAACTTCCCCAGTCCCTTAAATCTTTATTTCAAACACTTATTTAATAGAATGTTTATTAAGCGACTTGGTCGTCATGAATTTTTTTTTTATTATAGATACTTGATTTTTTATTCTTTTATTTATAATTTTATAAATTTCACACGTATTTTTTACCAACTTATTAAATTTCCAAAATGAAATATCACTTTCTCTTCTATCTTAATATGAAATTTGTTCTTCAAGTTATGTTTTTTATTTCATATATTATCCAAATAATTTATTCTATTTTATATTTTCATTTTTCAAATTCTATTTTTCGAAGGTCAACATACAAAAAAAAAAAAAATTTTCTTTTGGGGAAAAAATCACAGTGATTTCATTATCTTTCTAGACAGTTTTCAATTTTTTTTTCTGTACATATATTAGTGCTGTATATGAGTACAATATGATAATATCTCTTGATAATTATTATATTATCTTATGAAAACAAATTCTTTTCAAAAAATATCTTTATACGTGCAAAAGGTTTAATTTCAGTAGGATGGTCCAAGGAATGGCCAGGGCCAGCAATAAATCTAATTTAAAACTAATGACTAATTTGAGCGAAAACTTTTAAACAACTAGTTCAATTTCTCACTTGAATTGAAAATAATGAAAAAATGTTAAAATACATATTTATCAAACATAAATGAAAGTTAAATTTTCAATAGAAAACTGTATAATTCTTTGAACTACTTTCACAATTTACAGGGAGGAGGTGTAACCTCCGCAAATGAAAATAAATAAATTTTACTAACTAATCCAATGAAACAAACTATAAATTTCATTCAAAAGTCCTTAAATCAAAAATAAATTAGAAAAAAAATGTTTCCCCATTTTCGCCTTATTTCGTTTTCTTAATGAATAAAATAAGAAAATACTTAAAATACCTTTTTTCTTATGCATTATGCTTGTGGATTTATAATATGTATTTACAAGGGCTTACATTCATAACATACATATTATATATTCTTATCAAAACAAAAACTATTTATTTCTGAATTAATTTTTTAATAGTACTTTCATTGTATAGATAGATGAATAATATATGTAAAATATGTGGAGGTACGAAAGCTTTATGATCTACCATTTTGACTTAAGCACTTAAGAATATCAATTGCTATGTACTTAAAACAATAAAATAAAAAATAAGTAATTCATTCATGCAATACTATTGATAAAACAATTCTGTTAATATCGTAAAAAGATGTTATTATTATCAAACCAATAAAAAATATAAATTCAAACCACATTGATACGGTCTTTATTTCATATTTTATGATTTTTCAGTTCAAGTGTAAAAAAATTTAATAAAAAACGCTTGAATTTTTATGTTTACTCCGTACCTACATTTCTTTACGAAATAAATAAAACATATTTTCAATTTTTTCTTTAATCCTTTTAAATTTGAAAAACATTTACACATATTTATGATAGGTACATAATACAATGTTGGTTCTATTGTGAACTTAAGTCCCTAAAGGATAAAACCTTTTATTGTAAGGACTCTGCTTATGATGAAAAAAATTAAATTGTATGTTTACATAAAAATATTTGTAAACATTTCTATATGATTTAAATAGTAAATACATATTTTTTTTGTAAAGTTTTTTATACTTTGTCACTTTTCCAAATTAGAATAAAAAAAATTATATAAAAATTATACTTTAAGTATAATATATGTATACTTTAAGAATTAATATATGTAAGTATTAATATATGTATATATTTCCGTCTTTCGACTTGTCGAGGTACTCCGAATGATGTCTAAACTTAAAACTTAAACTTAAACTTAATTTAATTCTAACAATCAATAGCCCCACATTATAGGAAACAAACCTTAACCCATCGAAGCAAACCCATGAATTAAAATTAAATGGTATAACGAAAATTAAAAATATTTATAATCTATTTGGTTTACCTAAAATTTTAAAGCTGGAAATTATAGTGGGCGAAAGGATTTAATTTTTTCATTAATTTTATAGCCATTATTTTTTAACCACCAATAATTACACAAATTCAATCTATATTTATATATTGCGGAAAATCAAACATTTTTAAAAGTATTTTTAGACCGCAAAAAAAATAGTTAATTATCGTTTAATTATTGGTTTTTTCATCTAGGAAAATTCTATAATTGAATGGTGAATCATGATTTATTCAAATATAGGTGGATACTTAGGGATCATGTGAATGGATTAAGTTAATAGTACTAAAATTTGATTTTTTCTACATACAATGGAACGAATAAAGCTCCGTCTTTCAGTGTTGGATTTCTGTCAGAGAATATATTTCATTTAGAATATACTTTAAATAGATATTAAATGAAAATAGTCAGATTTTCCATTTTTGACGGAAAACATGTTAAAAAAGATTCTCGTTATTTATTTTGTGGTTTGCGAGTGTGGGAAATACTTAATTATATAAAAATAAAAATAAAAAAACATCCAAATTTTTTTTTAATGATAAATTTTGATTATTAATTTTGTTTTAAAGTATGATATATTTTTACCCAAATTTTAATTAAAATCTGTGTAATACTTTTAACCAAATCTACCGTGGTAAAATTGTTGATATAAAAAAATATTTCATATTTTCATAATTAACCTTAATTAACTATGCAAAATTTTCTTATTAAGTAGACGAGGAGCCAGCAAAGCAAGGCTGAGTAAATTTATCACAATTTTTAAGGATATTTTTGCTTGAGTAGGGTAAGAAATACATTTATTACATTCTGGTATTTATTTAATTAAATCAAAACACTACGATCCAGACAATTTTCCTACATTTTTGGAAAAGGCAAAAAAGTTTTTCTAAAATAAATGTTCACAAATTTTCTTCCTTATTAAAAAACAAAACTCATAATAAATCTGCGAGTAAATGAGAATAGTAATCGATTGAATAAAGAACATTATGAACTGTGTTTGGTAATATGGTTTTCCACCTTTTTGTCATTCAATCTTAAAAGGTTCAATAATATCTCAAAGCTTATTTATTTTCGAGTCTAAATCCGATTTGAAACTAGTCTCGAATACAATACATACATATAAAGCAAGCAGGATCCCATCCTAATTTCATTTACGTTAAAAAAATGGTAATTTTTTTTCCTATAATCACAGCTGTGAAATAAAATTAATATTCTTTTTTGTTAAAAAAAAAAATAAATACTTCAACACCAACAGGAAGACAAAATAAAAGACGAAAAAGCACGTTATGTAAACAACTTTTTTTTTCACTTTTCATATCGCAAATTTTTTTTTTTGGACTTCTATAAAATATAGCTTTTCACTTTTTTCTTTCATTCTTCAATATAAAAATATATTTGTTTTTGTAATTAACAAATTTATGTTTTTCTTGTCTGTTTTATGGTTTATTCTCTGGCAAGCAAACAAGGAAAAAGATAACTGAGGAAAACTTTTTGAAGCAGATGATTTTTTTTAAGGCGAAAAAGTTGGTCAAAAAATATATGGAATTTATCGTGTATACATTGTATTATTTATGTATATGCAAATTAAAAAATTTTAATATTGGCAATGTGTTCTAAATGTGCACCACCGGAACCAGACATTCTACAGAAAGAATTGAAGAGAAGGCACTGATCTGTACAACTAACACTCACATTGCAAAACTTTGTATAAGAATTATTGAATTTTTATAATTCAAATTTCGTTTTATATTTAATAATATATTATTTTTATGATTTATCGATTTAAAAATCTTCGATTTCTTAAATCAAAACCTCATTCGATTAATAAGTGGAAAAACACAGATTTCCCATCCAGGGATAAAAACTTCAGAGAAGTACGAAGCTCCAAATTTTTGTGGTGCATATCTTAATTTTGTTCACTAATAAATATAATCATCTTTCTTATACGAATTGCAAACTAAATGTCATTCTTCTTTATTAATGCCAAAATAATAATAATTTTAAATATTGAAGGTTTAAAAAAGTTGATGAAATAATCTTTTAATAAGGTAGAAACAAATCCTTGGAAATAAAACCCTTGACAAAACTAATTAATTATTTTTATAATTTATTATTTATTAAAGCTTCAACATGTTAAGAACATAGTATTAAGAAGGGTTAACGTAGTTTCATACAGAAAGTAAATCCTTTTGTCATCTACTAAGTCGTAGCACATATACTTATTTGATATGAAATTCAATGATGAGATAACATTCTTTTAAATGTTTAAACCAAAATTTTAACTTAAATATTGTGTAGTTTGTTTCGTTGATATATCATTCATTCATTTGTATTCATTGTTGTTGAAAATATATTACTTTTATGTTTATATCATTATGGGTTTGCTGTCATTGAGATTGTTATATAGTCAATGAAAGATTGATTAGACATGAAAACTCATTATAAACTTTAAAATTATTTATTTATGTCGATCGATGTAAATTCTTTGTATAAATAAATCCTATTCATAAAAATAATTTAAATCAAATTTAAATTTATTAATTTATGACTGAATGTAATCTGCCCTTCTTAAATGTTATGAATTTTATACACCTTCTAAAAAACTCAAGCACCAAAATATTGTATATTGTATTAATATTATTAAATGCATTAAGTGTATATGCTTAATTAATATTAGTTAAATATTTAAAATGTTAATTAAAATCTTATGAATATTTTATGTGCATATTTTAAATATTAAATTTATATGTCAGACAATTTCATAAAATTTTAGAAATAAATATAGTTCACAGAAGATGTGAGCTTAAAATTTAATTTATTGTTGGATAGCTTGCTGATATTGCTTGTGAAATATTTTGTGAAACTGAATTCCCGATCATTTGGCCCTTAAAAGCCAAATATATATTACGGTGCTAAGATCCGTGTACTTTATCCTTTCGAACAAAAGTAGCGTGAAATTGTCACACAATAAATTTTTTATCACAAATTCATAAAAAAAAAGTAATAAAAATATAATCATGCAATATTCATAAATGCTAAACCGACATAAATTTGAAAAAAAAATTGTTTGCCTTTCTAAATAAGAATTTTATTAAATGAAAATAAATTTTTCATTTCGTGTTTTATATTATAATTAATTATAGTGATGCATAAGTAAAATATACGTATAAGTGCATGGTGTTGTTTGTCTATCTAAAGAATGTTGTAACCACTAGTGGTGGTAAAAAAAATGAATTTGATATATTTCTATTGCGCATTCTAACAAAAAAATTTTAAAAATTTGATATATGCACAAGAAAGGAAGAATTATTTAATTTTATTGAAAATACTGGAATTGGATTATAAGCCAAACAGAAGCTTCGCTATTTTAAGTTATCAGTATGGTAGTGCATTGAAAAGCTGTCTTAGGATTTTAATGTTTAGAATTCCTTAAACTAGATTCTATACAGGTTCTTATTTTAACAGTTCAAAAACTACTGCTAATAAAATTTTTAATTCATCTTATCAGTATTTATATTCAAAGTTTTGAGATTTATCCTTATTTTTATATGAAAAATTTAAAATTATATTTCATTTTTCTTTTTAGATAATCATTTGATACAATTTCTTGGAAGTACTGGCTCCATTAATCAATTAGAATTTATTTCATGCGATGTTAGTTAAGAATTGGAATGATCATTCATATCTACGAAATTAAAGTCGAAAATGTTTTCTTACAGAGAAAGCTGTTCTAATTGACATGTTTGCACAAACTTTTCACGAGAAAGCCATTATGATTTAAAATTGGGAAGAAACAGTGCAAGTTATAACTTTGAAACAGAAAAGAAAGAGCAGTTTCTAATTCAATAGGAAAATATGGGACTATATTCCGGGCGAGCTTATATATTCACATATTATTTATAATAAAATTTCTATATAAATAGTACTATAATTTTGTAAATATAATGTATTATAATTTTGCTCAAGTTATTTATAATTTATTATCAATAATAATGCGGTTACTTTTAATCATTTAACTAATATCTTTTAAAGTGTGTACTCTACTTTTTCTTCTCAAACTAATTATAAAGATGCCTGACATTAAAGAAATATCATAATCATAATATCAAGAATTCAAGTTACTTATATAAGTCGTCAATCACAAAATAAACTTCAATAATCAACAAATAAATTATGATGGTAACAATGGATTATTATGTATTGAAATATTTGAACATTTATATCAAACATATATTTGAAAGAATTTCATAAAATATCTTTATCATTGCATGTTTTGAATATTAAATGTTTAATTCCTTTATACATTTTTAAAGTATATATTCAATTGAATATTCTTAAACACTCATATAATGGTAATATGATTTTTTTTTTGTTCATTATCATTAATTTTGATAACTTATATTTATAATTTCTAAATAACCGGATGATGCATACAAAAGGATAATCAATAATTTAGCTATAATCATAATTTATTTTTCCTTTTTTTTCTTAAGTTAAATAGAAGAAGGATGTTAAATGTTATATTTTATGTTTATATCGTATAATCAATGTTCATAAATGCTTATAATCTGAAAAAGGATATATTAGGATTGAATAGTCGTAATGGGCTTAAGAAAAAAAAAATATTTTTTTAACAAATGGAAACGATAGACTAACAAAAATTTGGATAAAGGTATCAAAATATAAAAAAAAATTGTTTTTGTAAGGTATAATTCGGTTCGAATATATGCAAGTTTGTGGTGTGCGAAAAGTGAACCGGAAACAAGCTGAAGATTCAAAATTAGAAAGAATATAATTATTTTTGAGATCAAACCAATTTAAAAAAAAGGAATAATCATTTGTAGAGTTGACCTTTAAAGTGAAATTCATTTTTTTTTTTCGAAAAATGTAAGAAACCTATCATTCATAAATAATCATTCCTAGCATGGGCGCCGCCAGGTGCGTGTAAAAATTATTATTTTGATTTTACCAAATCTTTGACATATTGCGGGTTCATCACTAGGTTACAATTTCCAACAATTTTAATTTAAATGAAATTTTGATTTTAGGAAAAATCAGTTGCAAAACAATATTTTGAATTCAGGACAAAATTCATCTCAGTATACTGATGCGATGCTCAGAACTTTTTAAGATTATCTCTCACCAGGGCTGCCAGATGGAATAAATGAAATTTCCTCAAATTTTTTAGAAATTTCCCCAAAACAGACACTTTTATAAAAAAAATTTTCAAATTATTTTTTTTATATTTTTTTGCCCTAAAATAGAAAAAAAAAATTGTTTAACGGTTCTACTCACTGCAGTTTTTCCCCAAAAACAGCTTATTTTTGCAAGATTTCGTCAAATTTTTAATGTGTTCAGATTTTATGCGGTACTTATATGTTGCAAATCAAAAAGTTTAGTTTCAACAATGGATTTTGAGTTCAACGTACGTAGAAGAATATCGTAATGATATTAATTTCTTAAAATCATTAGGGTAAAAAAAATTTACGAGTCTGAAATTTTAAATATTGTTGACTGCTAACGTTAGCACAATATTTATGAATTTCTTCAAATTTTCCTCAGAAAAAAATATTTTCCTCAAATTTTTCCCCACGTTTTTTTTAACCGAAGTCATTTCAAAGTTCGCAGAAGCCACGTAGGTTAAAATTATTATTTAATAAAAAGTCTGAATAAAAAAAAATTATATTGTTTTAATTTTGAATCCTTTTGTTAAAATTAACAATTTTATCAAAATTTTAATAACATTTTTATCACGCAAAGGTGTGCAGTTGCACCACCTTGCACCATACTGCCAGCGCCCATGATTCCTAGTATTATTTTCTTGATTTTAGACGTAGTAAAAATTGAATCATAATTCATAAAAATTCCAAAAAAAATTCTAATATCGTTTCATCAAAATTTATAATTTTATAATTTGGTAGAATAGACTTAAACTTTTCAGTTAAATTATTCTATTCATTAACTTGAAAAAAGTATACAAAAGTTTTCCCATTATAATAATAATAAGAAAAACCTGGTGTAAGCTTAAATGTAATGTTTTACAACTGAATAAGCTTATTGTTCATTTCGTCAGAAGGTTAAAAAAAATAAAAAAATTTTTTACATTTTTTCATTTTTTTTTTTTACTGTTTTTTAAAGCAAAAAAAAAAAAATTAATAATGCTGGATTTACTGAAGCATTGATTTTATCACATCCTGTTGTTGGTACAAAAAAAAAGGATATCGCCTGCTCAGAAATGAAACAACGTATAATGAAAAGTATAGTTTCGAGTAATTTGAATTTAAAGATTTGAAAATTAAAAAAAACGTATGAAAAAATATCAAGTAGCGTACAATTTTCATCTAAAAAACACATTGTAATCAACATTAAGAATATTGCAAAGTAGTTGTACTTATAAAATCGAGTACGAGGAATCGAATGGTGCTATTGTCAAATAATGACGTATAAATGTCATACGTTGTTTCATTTCTAAGCAGACGATATCATTAATAATTTCTACGTCCAATCATCATTTTCTTTTTCATTGTTATCATCATTATTATTATTATTAAAATTGGGATAATTTAGGCACAAAATAGTAGAGCTTTCATCGTTTAATCATTAAATTATTTTATAAATATACAGTAACATGAATTGAATATTTGTTTTTTATATTGTACTATCGCTTGGTTCATTATTGATACAAAATACTTAGATGAATTCTACACATAATATCTGTAATAACTTGGTGAATAATATTCCTTTAAAAATTTCAAGCTTCTAGGCACGGGCCAGATATTTTATGTATGTGAATGTAAGCTGTTATTGAAGTACAGAAATGATTTAACTGGTTATGAGAAAATAAAGTATTATTTATTATATCATGTTTGAATTACCCCCATATTTGAAAATTTTGCAATTTACTGATAAGTAATATTTATAAAATTCTTCTAAAATGAATCAAAGCGTATTATGTAATGTTAAAAGAACAGAAATAAAAAAAGAGAATGAAAATCATGATAATTTGCTGATGGCATTAATAAAATTGAAAATATGAAAAATTTTCAATAATAATATATTTTACTATTTTTTGAATCGGAAAATTGTAAATAATTGTTCCGTCATTATGTGAAATAAAATTTGAAAGGAAACGATATAATGATATGGTTTTGCAAAATTATGTAAAAGAAATAAAACTATATACACACTAAAACACATTTTTCAGCAGCTGCTCTATATTATTGGAATCAAATTTTCTAGAATAATTCTTCTGATTATTAAATCATATTAAAAAAAAAATTAGTAAATATAAAAAAAAAGGCATTTACTAAAACTAAAAATGATGAAAAATGAAAATTAATTAAAAATTTCAGGAATTATTTAGTCATACTTGTACATTCATCAGAAATTTTGGCCTTAACAAAAAATGTTGAATTAAATTATATTTTTATCTCGTAATTTTTGTTACTATCTACACTTTTAAAAGTTGAATTTTTTCATATATACATAACTATATATTTTCATTGAGAGGAAACATAATATATATTTGCCATCCATTTTATCAACCATTAAAATATTGTAATAAATTTTTAATGGTATTATATAATAGTATATACCTTTGAATTTATCTAAAATTTCATTGAAATAGAACAGAGAAAATTTCATTTGTTTTTATGATTGCGCGTTCCTGTGGGGGTTTTATTTTTTAATATTTTTGTTTGACATTCAAATTCTCTTCTATTAAGATAAAATTTTCTTGCATAGACATTCTATTCAGATTTGAAAATATTTTAGGGATTTTTCCATCGTAAAAATAAAAGAGTTCATTTTGTACTGAATGTCTTTTTTATTAGGCATGGACATTGGACAATGTTATAACCTTTTTGATTATGATCTAAGAATTTGATTAACATATTATTGAAATTATTTTACAATGCCTCTTTAGACAAATATTTAATTTTTTGCATGTATTAATAATAAATTTTTCAAACGTTAACTTTAATTGGCAATCATTATTTATTCATAGTAAAAAAAAATTGTAAATAAAAACAAGTAGAGAAGACTTATCTCTTCCCAAAAAGATTATGATAGAATAATCAGCAAGGATTCGAGAACTCGTTAAAAATCCCTAGACAAATAACTTTAAGTTTTATGACTATTTCTAAAAACTTACAATTTAAATTTTCTTCATTTTTCAATCCAAGATAAAATTCGAAAATTCTGCGAAATCATCATATTTTATCCAGACAAGTAAACCTATTATCCTTTTAATGAAATAAAATTTTTATTAAATAGGATTTTCATTGATAATAAATGGAACAGACCGTATAAAATATTAATTCAACAAAAGGACACAATATATATAAGCACCAAGGTTACCATCAAACTCATTCAAATTTATATATTCTATAAACATAAAAAAATAATTTTGCATAATTTTCATAGAAAGTGAAATAATAAATGTTTTTGTATAATGTCTATGAACAAGTTTTATAGAGTTACTGTAAATTGTATTGAGAACTTTGAAGTATGCATAAAATTGATTATTTTTCCAAAAAAAAAAAATAGGACATACAAAAGAAAGTTTTAATATTAAAAGAGAAACTTTAGTTTCATAGTTTAATTAAAACTTTCAATATATAGAATCACATATTGGACATTGAATTTCACGAAACTAAAATTTTACATAGTTCCGTCGAAATTATTGTATCAGACGACAATGATTAAAAAATTCTCTTGAAATAAGATTTCAGAGACAAAATGCTCCAAATTTAAAATTGAAATTTTTTTTATTGTTTAGAAGATATATTTGACTTTTCCTTCTTTCGTATTTATATTTTTGTGTTTTTTTATAACAACACGACGAAAGAGAAATTTTTGTAATTGAACCACTTCTGCTTTTAACGCCTCAAATTAAAGCCGTAAGAATTTGAATTTATACTCAATGTAAAAAAAAATTATGCAAAATACTGTCACCACAGAAAATTTTTTAGGAAAATTTATGTTCTTTTTTTTTGTTACAAACACAAAATTTTTTGACTTCATGACATGGTGAAAGGTTTAATATTTTAGCCTCAAAAATTGTTGTTTGATTGAAGAAGAAAAACAAATTTTTATTTATTTTTTTTTTTTTGAAAAATGAAAATGATTTATGATGTAACATAAAATTTTTATGCTAGAAAATGAACATGGTTGTAAACTTTTTTTTTTCTTAAGCTGACGTGTCTGAACTTATTCTTCGAGGTAAAAAATTACCTCCAAATAAAATATTGGCTTCTTCTTTTACGTAAATAAAATTTATTTTTATTATATTAAGATAAAATGTCTATAGATTGGTAAGAATGTACACACTAAAAATTCCATAAATTAATAAGAAAATTCCATAGAAGATATTATATAGTACTGTATATGACTAAAATGTGAGCGAAATAAATAGTAGTAAAAGAAATGTGTATTAAGAATGTACACGATAAGCAGTAACAATCAAGTCATGGTTAAAGCATCTTCTTTCAGTATCAATACTGGTGGTTCTAAAATTAAATGTCCGTCTGAACCGAAATTTGTAATAGGAAGAAATTTTCTCAAAATAAAAAAAACTTTCAAGGCTTCGAGAATAAATAGCACGACTAATCATTGACGAAAAGACAAAATATGAAAAAAAATTGAAAAAAAATAATAAAATAAAACTAATAAGATAAAAGGGATCAGGAGTAACTACGATCGATTGTAAAAATAAATCGAAAATCCTATTTTCGTTTTAATTTGAGTAAAACTAGGAATATGTACTTATTAAAATTTTTCAGAATAGATCTTTTTCTTGTAAGAAAATGTTCTTACGTAAGCCCAAAATCGTTATCTTACTGTGTGCCTTTCTATGTTAATTTTTATGTCGTGTACTCGTTTATAAACTTTAATTAAAATGTACTTAAATTAAATTGAGTAATTGGCTTTCTTTAACTTATATTTTTAAAGAATTTTGTATAATGTTGATAGTGAAAACGAGATACAAAATTCTCTGAGTGTATTTAAAATAATTTTCTGGAAATTTTTCTAAACATGTTCTGTGTTCTGTTACACCTGCTATGTTTTTTACTCAATATTTAATGTGCTGCTATGTAGATAGATATTTATCGCTAGTAGTATATCTTTTAATCAACTACGATGTATATTTGGTTAAATATCTTATTCAATTTCAACAAATCTTTCTTGTACACGATTTGTGATGTCAAAATATAAAATTGAATAAAATACCAGGAAGTAAATTTCTTGGATATATAAACTCTTGTTTTGCATTTTAATTTACATTAAGATAAAATGTAAATTAAATTAATGTGAATTAAAAAACATAATTTAAAATGTAGTTAGTAGTATATAATTTAATGTAAGAGAGTGTAATAAATGATATTGCGCTCTGATAAAGGACGTTGAGAAATCTGTCGCTGATGAATTCATCACTCAGCCTCAATGGACGAAACACATTCAGATGAAGATAAAATAGAAATTTTGAAGCTCAACTAAATACATAATTATATCTACGATTTTTCTTTTGGAAAATCTATTAATCTCTAAAAAAAAATATTTATATTTTTTAGGTTTTTCTGACAATATTATTTTGAGTCACGTAGTAAAACAAACTAATTCTTACGATTAAGTAAAGGATTATTAGTTTTATTTTGTTATTAAATTTTAAAGTTCGAATATTGGAATAAATGAAAAATATTTAAAGTAGAGTGACTTTAACTCAATCATTTCTTAATCGTTATGTGTTTGCCATAAAATTAAATCCGATTACATATCATCTTGTTAAGATATTAACAATTTTTATGTGCAGAAACTTTTTTTGTTCTTTCATCTTCACCAAATTAGAAGATCCTTTTTCATAAAATTTTCGTAATCATATTATCATACATCCTTTTTTCAAAATAAATTTGAAATATGTATTTATTAAATTATTATCATTACATATTTTCCCTAAAATATCGTATAAAATAACATATTTTTTTCTCCCTTTTTTCTTTAAAAACATATAATAACATTTAATTTATTTATTTTTTTCATTTGAATTCAATTCACGACTAAAAAATAACCTTAATTTTTCCTTGATAGGCATTAGGGTAAATTTATCAATATTCTACAGTGTATTTTAATGAATGATAAAAATAAAAATAGGATTTGAATGTCTGCTTTCTCAAGAGAAAACAATTTACAATTACCCAATAAGATTTAATTTTTTTGACAGATTATACCTAAGAAGCAGAGGAAACTGCATAAATATATAAAGGTATTATCACTCTAAGAAAAATAACCTGAATAATGCATCATTATATTTTAATATATAAATCTATATTTGTGAAAGCATTTTGTCTTTAAGATACTTATACGTTTATTTGAAAATAAAATTTATAAAAAAAAAATTATATAGAATTTTATATTAAGCACCTTATACTTACTAGTTAAATCAAAATTTTCATTTAATAAAAAACATTATTAATAAAAGATCTGACAGCATTCACCTTTATTTATTTGTTTTTCTAATTTAAAAAATACACCTGAGTTATTTACAAAAAAAAGTAAATTTAAGAAAAAGGGTTAACGGAACGAAACACACAGTATGTAATTTCAAAAATAAAAAATAAATAAAAATAAATAAACTTCAACCCATAAGCATGTTATTTGGCAGAGCACATAGTACATATCATTTTACTGACTTTTACTTTTTTCTTTTTTTAAATATCATGAAAAGTAACTTTTATTTTAATTTAATTTCATACATAAGTATTTACGATTTACAACATGTACGAATAATATTTGGCTATTTTTTTTTTGTTTCAGCACCTGAGTGTTGGCTTAATTAAATTAAATAAGTGCAACGGACTAGCATATTTTAATGTTGTTGTTTCTTACAGTCTCAAGCAGTCCTAGAAGTTGAGAAACAAATATTAACTCATTTTTTCAAGCCAGCCGTACGAATATTATTTTTGTAGTGTAAGCTATTCACAACAATTTACATTTATTATACTCTGAATGTTGACAAAGTTATCATTCATCATTCTATACAGTTCTAAAATAATTAGTTTTTCAATCACAATGTTTTTCTATTGCATTCAGAAAATATATAATAAAAATGTTTATTTATTGAAAATAAATTGACAGAAACCTATATTCCAATATCAATCAAAAACATATTGTACGTTGTATTGATTATTAGATATTATTTGTAGGCAACAAGCATGAAATTAATATGCACTTTCATTCTAACTATTCAAAAAATAAAGTTTAACCGTATATAAAAACATTTTCAATGAATAAATATTTTATTTTTAAAGAACTTTATTTGAAGCGAGTAAAGAAATATAGATCAGTTGGCAATCTTTCAGATTAATACTGTAGAACTTTAAATATATCTTTGATAATTTTTTATGTTATAAAAGATATAACGAAAATTTTTTTATATTTTTAAATTTAAATGAATTTTTTATAACTTTTAATCTATAAAACTTAATAACTATACATCAAATAATTTATAGTAATTTTAGAATGCCAATTTTCGAAACAATTTATCTCAATATTTTTAAGTTGAACCATTATTTCTCTGAACTTCTGGCAACTATAAGAATATTATCCTTGCAATATACATATTGTATATTGTCGATAATTTTCTGTATAACGAGAAAATAAGTCTTGCGTTAAATAGAATACATTTTCTTTTTTCAATCAGGATTTAGGATTTATTTATTATATATTAACTATTTGTTGATAGAATGAACTTCTACGACTGGGTAGTTGTGAGACGATAAAATTTGAATTTCGTTTTGTTTAGTGAATTACACATTTTTCTTCTATCGGAAAACTTCACTTTTTCTTATTATTGTATTTTCCTTATTGTGATAATAACAAAATATAATTATTATGCTTAGTTTTTGAATTAAAAACCATATCGCATATATGTATGAACATAATTTTTTGGTTTATATATTTATAATTTATTTATTTGTGTTACAAAACAAAATTCCAAGGCTGAAATATTTATGTTTTTCTATGAATCAAGGTAAAAATTAATTTATCAAGGTAAAAATAAATTTTGAAAAAAAAAAATTTTTTATTCAAAAATTTTTTTTATTCAATCAAAACTTATTACTTGCAATGCAATTATACATTTAATTATTTATTCATTAAAGAGGAAGTTATGTATTTATAAATTTTGAATTTGCAGTGTAAAAAAATCTAAATTTTTTTATTTTACCCAAAAAAATTATTTAGGTTTTGCTCCGACCATTTTAGTCATTTAGAACTATGTACACTATGTACTTTTCTCATATCCTTTAGGAACTTAAGGGTTTTCAAACAATAATTTATGAATATGTAGTTTTTTTGCTGTACTGATATCATATATATTCTATAAGCAAATAATAATTTACAACATACTTACGATAACAAAAATATTATATTGGTATATTAAAAAAATTTGATTCTAAACGTTTCCGTACAAAATTAGTTTTAAACAGTTTCCAGAATTTTTAATTAAATTTTGGAAAATATGCAGAGAAGAAATATGCAGTTTTTTGCGTTCATTTTACAGAATAATAAGTTAAATAAAAAATTAATTTCTAACAAAAAAAATTTATAAATTTATTTTACTAAACTCAGAGTAGAAAATTTATTAAATCTATTTTTATCTTTTTTCTTAATATTATTTAGTTTTTAGAAAGTTTTCGTATGGCTTGATTAATTTATAGTTTGGAATTGAACTTTAATTCCAAAAAAAATGAAAAAACTTTTGCTATATAAGCTGATTGCATCGTGAAGGATTCATTACATAGAAATAAGTTCTTGCCTTTGAAAGTCTTACAAAAATAATGAAATTTTAATCTGAAGATGTAAAAAAATATTATTATTTCACATTTGCTATAATAAAATGAATATTGTGTGAGTTGAAATTTAGTTTGGGTCATCTAATTGAACTTCCGCATAATATTTTAATTGATAACATTGATATTGGTACGGCTAATATTGCAGAAGGTCCAAATAATTTTTGGAATCTTCAACCGAAATTGTTAATGGAAATGTTTTCGACGAAGCCTAATAAATATAATAATAATAATAATGTGGATTCAAATAATCAAACAAATAAAGGTTTTAGTCAATGTCATGTAGAAATAACCCAAAAAATTCCAGGTAAATGTGAAAAATTGGACAAATGGGTTAGAGGTTGTATTGCTAGTGAATACATCGATTTGTTTAATCAAGATTGTCAATAAAAATTAAAGCTTTATTTTTTTCGAAATATTTTCATTGTTTTCAGAAATTTTATTGCGATTTTGATATTTTCGTGGAAAATTTAAATTTTTAGATAATATATTAATATTGAAGAAATGGAAAAATAACTACTAATTTAATATTTTTTTAATATTATTATATTAAATTTATTTATTAAACAAAATTTTTTCACACTAGAAAAAGTTTAAAGTTATCAAGGTTTTGTTTTTGTGAAAATGATGCATATTTAAAAAAATATTCTCAGTGTGTATTTACATAACTTTATATAGAATCACACATTACAGTGCTTTACATATTTATTTATGTATGATGATGGTATATAAATTCTTGAATTGTTGTTACCAGAAAATATCAAAAGTTTATTAAATTTATTTTTTGCTTCTAAAATTCTTTCCAATATTTCATATTTATTCAAATTTTACAAAAGTCTAGTCTTGTGTTTTATTTTTTTGATATATATGTAGCATAAATTATACCTATACATTATGTGACTAGATTACACACTTATTTTTTATTGTATAAAATAAAATTTTATAGCAACAGTAATATTGAGTAAACAAAAATTTGATTGGTTACATTATTCAGTCTACATTGTAAGTCAAAAATTCAATATATCATCAAATTATTGAAAAATCCAATAATAAGTATGTACATATATTTATTTAAAAAATTTTGAATTTAGGATGATAAGATTTATGTACTTTTTGCAGGATATTTTTATCAGTTTAGGAATTTGAATACAATCAATTTTTGAATACAATCAATTAAAGTAACAATTTCTTAAGAACCTTAGCAAATCATCATAATATGTAAAATTTAGAGTTAGAGAGGGAAAAATATCCAAGTAAGAATCAAAGCAAGCTTCATTTTGCTATATGAGATCGTAAGGCTCAAATGTTGTAAGTTTAACTTTACACAAAAATGTTTACGACAGTTAATTTCAAACATATAAATTAAAATATTTTTTATGAAATAATTGTTTGGTGACTCATTGTATACGTTAAGTCAGCATACATATCGAGTTTTTAAAGTCTGTTTTAACATAAAAAGGATAAAGTAACTCATAAAAATATGACTTTTAAAAATTACTACAACCAAAGTTATTCATTTTATACGAAATAATACTATCATTTCAAGGCTCTCTGAAAAACTATTTTGTTATTAATTAAGTAATGTACATAATGGTAAAATATTTTATCTTTATTTTTCATATATTTCCCTAGATAAAAAAAAAAGAAGATTTTTCCTCTAGGAAAATTTATCCTGCAATATTCTTAAAATTATTTTTATTTCAGGTAAATTATGTACTTATGGTTGGTTGGTGGTATGGTAAATTTTATAAATATTAAAAAAAATTCAGAAAAACCATTACTACAAACACTTTATAATTCATGTGGGAAATTTTAAGATAACAAGGTATGTTTTTGTTTCAAAGAAAAGTTTTATTTTACTCTAAAACATAATACCTTTCGAATTAATGAGAAATATTCATTAAAATATCATGTGAAAGAATTTTATAGTATACTTTGCAGGATGTTGAATGTTTATTTGACTCTAACCGAACATCAAAATAATTTGATATTTCCAACCGAGTATCGTCGACGATATAAATGAGATTCTGTGTGGATCGTGCCTCATATTAGCGATGAAATTGAAAATTAATGCTTTTGCAACTACAAAAATTTACATCAATATATCTAAAAAATTAAAGAGCTTTGAGTTGATGGATAAGAATTTAAGGATTATTCTGTTAAGAAAGTTCACGAGCCAAAATTGTGAATTATTCATAAATTCCGTGTTAAAATGATACTTTAATTTAAAATGTTATAATAAGTTTTCCAAAAGAGATTGTAACATATATTTTTGAAACAATTATATTTTTAAGTACATAATTTAATATTAAAAGACCTTATAAATTAATTCTACATATTACTACATTATTACATTATTATTTGTAAAGTTTAATTGAAGGATTTTCTGCTATTTTCCTTTTCAGATTAATTAAGGTTCAAAAGAGTACTTAAGGAACCTGCTGTTGTTGACATTGTATTATTTTCTTAATAAAAATTTGGGGTTTTTCACTTTAAAAACATAAATTTTTTTTATTTTTTTTAATATTTTAATTTTAATTGAAATATTTTGTTAATAAACTTAACAAAAGCGTACATTAATAATAAAAAAAATACAGGATTTGTGGTTTTATATATGCGAAAATTATTCTCATGTGTTGCATATATTTTAATTAAATTTGAGTGTTATAAAACAACAACAAAATATATTAAATATATTTTTTTTAGTACGTAATAAAATTTTGAAAGTCAATGTTGTAGTGGTGCTACAGATTAGTTTACTTTAGTTTTTTAGTATATTAAGTGAATTGGGATTTTTTATGATTTCATCATGTTAGAGTTAGACTATCGTTCTTTATTTTTTTCTCTCATTATAAAATTGTGACGCAATAAGAAAATGATAACTTACTTCTAGTGGAAAAATGTTTTTGACTTTATTTCATCAATTTAAAATTTAATTTAAAAACATAACATTTCAAATTTTTTGTCACTTTCAAAAAAAAAACGAAATTTGAGCATGGTTATATCTTATGTTGAATATTTTAACAAAATTCGAACAATTTTCGGTTCGAATTTTAGTAGGAATAGACATTTTTGGTAAAGCAATTTCATAAAAAAAAATCAAATCTCTTACTTACCAGAATACTTTTATATCAGTCATAAAGTTTTCTTCAGTGGCCACATATCAACTTCAAGTTGAACGAAAAATTGTGAAATTTTGTGAAAAATTAAGCACATCTTATATTTTAACAGGGCGGTATCATTTCTGAAAAGTAAAAAAAAAAAAAAATATATTATTTATATCCCATTAGGATGTTAAGAAGTACATAACCAGATATTATATGATTTTTCTTATATCAAAAAAGCTTACTGTTATATTACATATATAGAAGACCAGGTTAGGTCGCTTTCTAAGATTTTTTTTTATTGTATAATTTTCTTTGATGATTTTTATTTTGTAAATTTTTAAAATTAAACTTGAAAAAGAACTGTTTTTCCGATGTGCAATTTCTCCATTAAAAACAATTTCAAACAAATTAGTTTTATTTCAACCTCTTGGCATTTTTTTTGGCTTAAATTGTACTAATCGTAAACTTTTGCTTAAAAATTTTCCATCTTATTTTGCATTTAATTAAAAGAAAATATTTGTAAATATTCTTCTTTTTTATGAATTTTCATTTTATCCTTTGGAAGTATATTGCTCTTTGACAACAAAAAGGATAAAAGTTATTCAAAGTAAAAACTTAAGATTAATACAGAAATCGTATATATCTGACAAATGAAAAACTGTTGTATTTAATAACTTTCAACGATTAAATTCATAAATGATAAATGCACATACGTAAATGTGAAAACTTTTCTGTTTACAAAACTTTTTTAATATTTTTGATTTAATATTATTTAGGGGAAAAACATAAATTAGGTATTACAAATAATTTAATGATTTTAAGAAACTTCTGTAATATTTTAAAAATGAAAATTACAATAATTTCTCTTGCTGATTATGTATTTCAAGAATAAAGGTCTAGTCACACACATCAGTCACGTCACATCACCGAACCGTCAAAATCAAAATTCGTTCACAACTTTTTTTTTATTTTACAAATAAAAGTAAAACGGACCACTGACGTGACTGATGTGTGTGAATAGACCCCAATTCGTAAAAAAAATAATATATTAATGATATACGACATTGGATAGTTAAGAATTTTATACTTAGAAGAATAAATTTTGTGTCAATTTGCATTTCAACTTATTTCTTAAATACCTCTTTGTACCACAGAAGCAATACAATTATTATTTTATATTTTTAGTATTATTAATGATTATTATAAATGAAAGATTATTAGTAGAATAAAACATTAATTATGTTTGTGTGTCATTTTGTTTGTAATTGTAATGTGTAGAATTTTCTTTAATAGGGTTAAACTTTTTTCAGTATCGTCTCGCGACAGACAGAGAAATATTTTTTTTTATTCTTTTTCTCAGGGCATAAAATGTCACGAAAATAAATATGTGAATATAAATCAAGTTTTTAGGTTCAACCACTTTACTTTTTCTTCAATATTTAAAGATTATTAATTCAATGTAATATTATAAGCAATTTATTTTATTTTAATTTTGGTAGTTGAGGAAAGAATCAGTTCTATTTTTTTATGACGTTCAGCTTAAAATAGTGGAATTCTTACAGAGGATTCTTTTAACCCTTACTTCGAAACGGATTTTATTCATAAACAAGTACATATTAAGAAAATTTAAACTCTTTATTATTATTTTATTGGTATTATTTCCAGCTTATGTAATGTTATTCAAATTTAAATTTTGGTAAATTTATGATGTGTTAAAAATTGTTTTGTAAATTTTTATTTCCATATTCAGATACTGTGTACACACAAACTGTGAGTACCTACATATTTTGTAATTTTGTTCATAAAAATATTAAAATTATAGAAACTCCTTATGATGTATTGTTATTATAATTTTTTATTATATAATATAATATAATTTCACACATTTTAGTTTTTATTATGAACTGAGCACATGTGTTGTTCTGAAATATTTTTGCATTAAATCTATAGGAACAACATTTTCACAGGTGGAAGCTATAATAAATTTAACAATTTTACAACAAAATCGTCAGCAGGAAAAGATTTTTAATTTTGAATTTATTAAAATAACAAGCGTACGACGACTGTATCGGCGCGCAGAACTCATAAACCGCATACATTTTAAAACACATTGCTTAATTTTGAAATCGTAGAACGAGAATGAACGAACCAAATATATAAATCGAATCGAAATTTAAAAATTTTAAAGAAATTTTTTTTTAACTATTTTAACCTCAAACTGAAAGCTAAATAAAAAAAATCTTATTAGGCAAAATCTAATACCGAAATTGTACATAATTTTGACAGAAGGACACAAGAATATATGAAAATAATGCGTGTGATACACTGCTAAGACAAAAGCTTATAGAAATGTTTTTTACATTTCATGGTCAATAACTTATATTTTTCTTCTATCCTTACATAACATTTTCACTTTTTTAATCAACTCCAATATATGTTAATAAAATCTTAAATTTTTTCTTGTTTGCGAGAATTTCATAAAATACAACAAGCTTAAATATCTTAAAGGGAAAAATCTTATTTAATCCTTTATACTTTTATGAAACACAATAAAAGCTACAAAAAATATAATCGATTTAATATTGCATCAAAATGTGAACAAAACTAAGAAAATAAAATAAAAAAAATCAATAAAAATGGTTTTCTTTTCTCATTTTTTATTTTTTATTTTTTTGTTAATATTTTCAGCAAACTTTTTTAAAATGGATTATACTTAGAAGAATGTAATAGAAGAATAAACAGTAAACACGGTCTCATAAATAATATAAGAAATCCATTGGGACCAAGTGTGATATCATTTATAGATTTATTCAATGTTTTTTTGAATTTATTTTTACTTAATAAGATAAAATGTATTGTTTGGAAACGTATAATAAATCATTCATATGGTATTCCATAAAATAACTTTTTTTAGAGATGTAAGGGGCAATAAGAGGAATAATACCTTATTTATACGAATACAGTTGAGTTTTTAAAATTCGAAAGAAAAGGAAAAAAAAATGGAAAATTGGTCCAGAAAGAAAATAAGTTGAAGACCTAAACTAATCTTAATTTCGAAAAATCTTAATAATGTGTATACTATTTTGAGTTTTCCCATAACTACTATAATTTTTATCTACATTTTATTTTTATCTTTTTCAATTAAATAGAAAATGCTTTAAGGCTTAAAAAATATCAATTTTGAATTTTTATTCCATTTATATGAAAACTCTTTGTGATATTGTCTTCAATATTGATATACAGTCAAACGTCAATGTAATAATCCTTACAGTATATACAATTTCCTTCATTTTCAAATTTTTTTTTTCAGTTGGAATGAAAAAAAAAACAAATTTGACAAAAAAAAATTTGTGAAAATTGTGTAAAAAAGCTGAAAAAGTTGTCCCGAGCCGAAAGTAGTCGACCAAATGTCATGAAAAAACAGCCTAAAACCATCTACCTATACATATATTCAAATCTGTTTTTGGTTAATTTAAGAAACGACCTTTCATTTTTGTATATAAAGATAACTATTATATTTCTCATTTCCATGTAGATTTTCATAAATGAAAATCGAATCGATAAATGAAAATTGATACAAAAATTGGGATTATACACCAAAAAAACAAAAATTTTCAAGATAATTGCCTTTATTTCTTAGCGTTAAAATTCTTACGTTAATCGTTGTAACTTTTTCGAATTGTAAAATTAGTAATCTCTTTGAATTTTTATATTATTGAAAAATAGAAAGTTGAAGACTTAATTTAAGAATTATTATCCGTATCCATTAATTTAAGAATTATTATCCGTATCCATTTTCATGGCGGATATTTCTTCTTAATATAAGAAAAAAAATTGAAAACTGTCATTAAAGTCTTATTAATTATGTGAATCGTTCTATCAAAATTCCATTCAACATTTTTACCATTTACAAATTTTGCAACAAGTTTTCTTTATTTTAATAAATCTCTATTACACTTCAGTAAATCTTTACAAATATTTTTTTAAAACTTTTTATTTTCCATAATAAAAAAATATATTTTACATTTTTATTAATGACAAGTTAAAAAGTACAACAGTAACAGTTTAAATAAATGGTATAAAAAAAAAGCATAAAAAAAAGTTTAGATTCAAAAATTCTGCATAATTTTTTTTTTATTTTTATTAAATAAGCTTAATATTTTCATCCTTTTTTTTGTTTATTTTTATTCAAGTGATGTTTTATTAATTAAAAAAAATTTAAGCATAAATTCAGATTGTTTTTAAAACAACATAATGTCTATACTAAATGATCCCATGTCCTCAGACCCACTACTTCGAAAAGGATACGGACCTTATGACGTGTTAAAAACGACTAAAGATAGATTCATATGGTAGACATTATGTCGTTTTTTCGTCGACATATATATTATTTATAAGTACACATGTTTTGATTTTACACCATTGATTCTGATTATTGAAAAACAAAGGATCAAAGTTAATAAAAAGTTTTTAAATATCTATCAATTCAGAAAAATATATTGTAAGTTTATTTCAAGCATTCACACCACATTCAAACTTTAACTATTCGTTTGTAAATTTTTTTTTGTAATTTTGCTCTGATATTTTTTGTGATGAAGAGTTGAATTTAAATTTACCAAAAACTAAAAGTTGTGAAAAATTTAAAAAAAAAAGAAAGAATGCAATACTTAAAATGAAACTAATTTTGCTTCTCCAACTTTTTGCTGATTTGTGGTGCAAACTTTATCAAGAACTTTTGAAATATGATTGAAAATTTTTTTTTATTTTTTACATCATTTTTTGATCAAAATTCCTTTTAATAACCCTATTAAATTCATCTGGAAAATCAAAATTTATATTTCCACTATTCTCTAGATTTTTTTTTTTTAGTATCCTTAAAATATAATTTCACATTCATTTCACGTTTTTGAAAAATAAAATATATAAACATATATTATTTCTCGCTATCAGTAAATTATTAAAAGATATTTTACAGAAGGTTGTTGAAAAAATATTTTCATTAATAATTCTGTCATAACAATATCGTAATTTTCTTTATTATTGATCCTTTCTGGAGTATTTTGAGACCAACAACGAGCTTGTTTTGATTTATTAATGTTCTATTAAGGTTGTAAGGTTGAAAAATATAGATTTTCGGTTTTGTTTTTAACTGCATAATTTTTTGAGAGAATTCGATAACAAAAAATGTATTTACATAATGATAGATATCTTTATGGCTTCAGGGAGAGCTTTCTTTTTTATGATTCTATTTTCAGATTTTTTGGTATATCTATACAAATTTATATAAGTATGCTTTTTTTTACTATTTGGTTTCTGGAAATTTCATAGCCCGAGAAATTTTATAATATTTTAATATATTTTTTTGTGAATCTAATTTGAAACAAATTTGATAACAAAATTAATTATAAATGATTAGCAAAATATTTTAATGTGCATGTGATCGGTAAGTTGTAAACTTCAATTTTATTTACATTCTTAATTTTGAACTTTTGTTTATTTTTTGCATTGCAAATGTATTGATTGCAACTACCTCTCATATGCACATTAAAACTGTATACAAAACATGTTAATAAAATTTGTTATACAGCTCGTTGTGTATATATACAAAAACACATGGACACTTGTCAATATTATATCACTCGACCTAACGGTCTCGTGATATAAGTATTGACGCGTGTCCATGTGTGTTTTTGTATACATAACTCGTTGTAATAACAAATTTTCTTAACATGTGTTGTAATCTACTATTATACATTAATAAATGTAGATGCAGTACCTAAAATTATTGCTAAATTTACGAAATAAATTCTCCACCTATTTTGTGAACCTTTTTTTTAACTTCTTTCTAACATTACACGTTTTTGTGCATGATACTCAATTTTAAAAATCCCGGTCTCGTACATTATGTTTTTATGTGAATACAGAATAATATTATTCTTCTCTTTCATTCATAATAAGTTCCTTTGTTTAAAAATAAGTAAATTAGTAAAATAGTAAGAAGTAAATTCAATAACTGCATAATCTATTTCAATTTTTAAAAAATATTCATAAAAAATGTATTCATTTAAAATTAAAGTTCAAAATATAAATTTTTTTCATCTGGTTTTATATTTCCTCAATTTTTTTATGTTCTTTTTAGAAAGGAAACCTTTAAAAAAATTTTTTTAGTTCTTTTTTAAATAAAGGATCAATAATTAATTATAAAGACGTCAGTAAATTTAAAGCTTAAGGACAAATGTGACCATCCGTAATATTCTTTGTGGAAATTTCATATTTTTTTTTAGGTGTTTTTTTTTTTTTTTCATATTTTATGGACTATCCTATTTATAATACATCATCTTCTTCTTTTATCTCAGTAAAAAAGTAAATTTTTAGGTTTGGGCATCATATATAATCATTTGTTATACAGATGGTACAGTAGTGAAGAACGTTAAAGTAATATAAGAAATATTTTTTATTAACTAATTTTTCAATAAACTTATTCTTTCTTTTTAAAGATACTTGGAATTATATAATTTAATATATATTTAAATAAAATAAGAAAGTTGTCTCAGTCGGTCTCATAGTTAATTTCCAATGCATGAAGTTTCTTTGTTCGGTTAGACCGCTTAGTATTTAGTTTTTTGAATTTGTTTCAGTTGTGTCCAATTTGAAAAATTTTGCAGACTTTTTCGTTATGACAAAAATAAGAAAACCATTTTCTACCTCGGTGTAATCTATCCTGTAAAGTGTTTCGTTGACTTTATTTTCTTTCCTATTTTTATTTTTATTATTTTTTATTGGTTTTCTTTTTTGTTTTTATAAAGTGCACAAATGGTTTATTTCATTTCAAGACCCAAATTTTATTATAAGGGGTTTTTCAAATAACCAATTTTATTTTTTTATTTTGTGCAATAATTTGTTATTTTTATATTTTGTGGAATTTAAATTTAATACTTATATATTTGTTTTTTTTAAGAATAATATGCTTATTGGATCGTAATTTTTATGCATGAGTTATATGAAGTCAATTGCATTTTATGAAGACAAAACCTGTAGAATAAATTTAATATTAGTTGCGAAAAATTTACTTGTTATATTGTCATTGTTATAAAAATATTCGTTAAAATACATAATGTCTAAATTTTTAGACATGAAATGTTATTTACCCAACAACTATACAAAATTTTTACAAATATTTAGTAAACGGAATTTTACATTAGGAGAAATTGAAAGGAGAATTATTTTATTATATGGAAAAATGAAAATGGAAAACTTAATTTCCAAATTTTATGTATAACAAAAAAGCCGAACAAATTTTCTGTTTTATGCAATATGAAAAACTATAAGTTGTGTCAAAAAAATATGAAACATGACAGAGAATTTAGTCGATCCAAATACAGCAAATTGTAAGGAGTAGTCTCATTAATTTTTTTCATTCAAATCTTTTTTGTACTCAATAAAAATAAAAACAATTACTTTTTTTTTTGGGAATAGTCTCGCCAGATAATGATTTTGGTCACGAAATTCTATTTTTGTAAAATCTGATAATGGCATTTAAGGTTAAAGAAAAAACAGTTGACATGATTTTTGTTGTGTGCAAAAAAAACCTAAAAATATTAAAGTTTATTTTTGTCAAGATGGAAAAGTAGCCGATAGAATAAATATTTTTTTAAAAAATTCTTAATTTTAAGGGCTCCGTACAAAATCACGAATCAATAAGAATTTATTTTTGACATCGTGTTTTGCTGCCGAATATTTTGTTTTAGCCAAAAATATTTGATTTGAATGCAAAGTGATTTAGCAGAATAAAACGCAAATTTTTTGGTATTCAAAAATGTATCTATTTTACTTATTCTGTGTTCACAGGTTTGAAAAAAGTATTAAATGACTCTTATTTTGGAAGTATTGTTAACTTAACCAATAATTGAAAACTTCTTGTAGTCTCAGTCGTTAAACATTTTAGTGTTAGATTTTTAGAAATTTCTAGTGAAATAAGTAAATGAAATAAGTATAAAATTGAGTTAAGCCTTTATTACGTAACTAAATAATATATGAAAATTAAGAAATCTCGTCGACAATAAATTGTATTTAAATACTTTAAGCTCTTTTTACTTAAAATTAAATTTAAAAAAAAATTGCTTTACCTACTTTAAATAGATTTATTTTTTTGTAGAGACAATTAAATATCCTTTTTTCCTTTTTTTTTCCCTTACATATTTTACAGAATGTATAAATTTAAAATAAAATTTTTACACAAAATGAACATATGTAGTATGTATAAAACTTTTTTTACATGAAAAAAATTAGTTTGTGGTTGAATTTACTTAAAACTTAAATTTTTTAGATATTTTTTGTTTTAAATAAATTTTATTATGTAAATCTTGTTAAACTAGAAAAATCTTTTAAATATGGGTTAAAGGAAATAAATAAATTGAAGATATTATGTTATGTAAATTGCACTATATATACCATGTAATTTTACATACATATGTATACAACATAATTTTATAGGTCCTTTTAGAAAATTTTCAATAAAAATTATTAATTGAATTAAAAGTAATTGTTGTTTATAGCTCAGCATACGGAAGGCAAAATTTATGTTAGTATTGATTATTTGTAAAAAAAAGTATAGGTACAAAATTGTAAATACTTTTCAGATAATGTTCTGAATAGAATAGAGTTGTAGATATTGTATAGTTTACTTTTACAATTTCCTTCAAAGATAACAGCTCACATAATATTGTAGCATAAAATATAAATGGAAAAATTATATTTAAAATTTTATTTATTTTTATTTTGCCCTCTCCGAGATTACAACTTTGGCTTTCAGCATTGGAAGGCGTCATCTTCACCACTGAGCTAAGATATTGAAATTTAGAACTTTTTAATAAAATAGAATTGAGTATATAATTGAGAAGCTGAAAATTTGAATTTTCTAAATCTTTGAATTTAAAAAGAAAAAGTTAAAAATTTCATAAAATAAATTGAAATGTAATTACCTATAATTTTAACTTTTTATTTAGTACAAAAATAAATCATAACAAAGATTTAATATTAAACTACATCATGGATGACGGTTTTATTATTGTTTAATTTAATTATTTTAATAAACATCTGTTCGCCCAAAATCATGTATATATAAGTTAAAATTAATTAATTTTTATGTTGATTTTATGTTTTTTTGTTAGAAAATTTTAGGTTGAAATTGAGTTTTCCGTAGATAAACATAATTGTTTCGGTGAATTTTGGAAAATTAATTAAATTTCCTATTAAAAACATGAAAATGAATCATTTTTTTTAATTTTTTTTTCCACCAAAACAATAATATTTTTAATTGAAAATGCAATTCAAACAAATATAGATTACATTTTTTTTTAATGATAGTTGAGTATTTGAAAGCATTCATGCAATTGTTTATGTTGTTTTCAATATTCATTATTCATTCAATATTCATTAAAATTGATAATGGAATCTAAATGATAAATAATGATAATGACTGTAATGATTGTTATTGTTATTGGCTTTTAGACTCAGTCATTTACAAGTACAGTAATCCCTCGAACTGTGAAACCTACGCGGTTTCGGACTTGCGCGATTTTGTTTTCACCACTAAAATTTCGCATTGCGCGGTAAAAGTTTCGCAACAGCGCGTTTTTTTTGTAGAAATGAAAAAAATTAGCAGCAAATACAAAATATGGTTCACAGTGCGCGATTTCGGATTGCTCGCTGCTTTTTCAGAACGTAACTACCGGAAAATTCGAAGGATAACTGTATATTGGAAAGTAAATATTTTGTTTAAAAATCAAAGTAAAAAGAAACTTTTGTTTTTTTTATGAAAATTGTATATCAAAATTTTTTCACCCAGTGACTTTAATAAGATTTTTCCAGCCATGAAAATATTTGATGGCAGGAAAGGTAACTTAAATTCTAAACATAATTTAATTTACTCAGAGAGTTATTATTGTGTGAAATCCCTACAAAAATAAAAATGATATAATGAAAAAGTTTTTAGGTTTTAAATTTAATTTGGGTTCTTAAAATAAAATAATTTTCCTTCTTCAGAATTTTTTTTTTTTTCAAAACCGTATAATCTTTTATTATTTTTCTTTTCGAAATTTTTTTTACTTTTTCTATTTCAAGAAATATAAAGCAATGAAGCTGTGGTGTTGACTAAGACTAACCAATAGTTGGAACTATTATAGCTCTTAAAGCCTGTTATTATTATTAAAATTACTACAATTTCAATTCTTTTAACTTAAGTGTTTCTTTCATTGATTAAACATTTGTATAAATTTATAGAATGTTTGTTAACTTTGCTTCTTGTTTATGATCTACTTCTTCTTAAGAAAGACGAACCAAAAAACATGTTAAATAAAGACATCAGAAAGTAAAGACATCATGATAAAAAAAAAAACTAAAAATAAATATAATTTAAATTTATATATATTTAAAATATTTGCCAATCTTAAATATTTATGCACTTAGCAAATTAGTTTGCTAACAGCACACTAGAAATAGCCAAAAATTTATTTGCCTTCGATATAGAAATTCATACAGATTTTTTGTTAACTTTTCATCTTTTGATATAAAAAAAATACCACATAAAAGAAATTTTGAAATAAAAATGAATATTAAATTTGTATTTTAAAAATTAAGAATAAAAAAGGAAATTGCCTTTTGATTTCTCTTTTCTAACATATTTTGTGATAAGAAAAATATAATTTTGTTTTTTTTTAAATTTAAATACATTTTTTTAGGGATTATAAAATTTAAGAATTTTTATAGATATTTTTTTTTTGTATATCCTGGAGAAATGTTTTTTCCTTTTGATGACAAAAAAGAAAAATTGATAATAATAAAAAAGGATATATTTGTTTTATGCGAAATTATCATTTTCCTTTTTCCCTATATTTTATTTTTTTTTTTATAATGTAGGAAAATAAAAAAGAAAATAAAATTTTTTTTCTCATCAACAACAAAGAATTCTGGCATTAACTATACTTCAAATTATAATAGAAAATGTATGCAAATTATGTTCATATCCTGCTAAAATTTATTTAATTTTTTGCAGGAGACTAACTTTTCTAACTTTTTCTTATATCGAACAAAAAAATTGGTTCGAAACGAATTTTATTCACTCGTAATATATTTGGACTTAAAAACATTTTAATAAAGTTGAAATTCCATTAGACATCAAATATAAGTAGTATATGACTGTAGTATGTATATTAACAAAATATGTACGCCAAGAAATTATGTTTATATTTATTTATTCTTTAACAAATCGTTAATTGAAAATTCATTGAGACAAAATTCAAGTTTTTAATACTTTTTAAAACTTAACCTAAGTACACAAATATATCATCTAAGTGTTAGAATATAATAATAGTAGATTATTGTATATGTAAACTAAATTTGTTATTAATTAAGAGTTCTGTATACACAAAAATACATGGACACGAGTCAATACTTATATCACGAGACCGAAGGTCGAGTGATGTAAATTGACAAGTGTCAATGTATTTTTGTGTAAATACAGAACGAGTTGTATAACAAATTTTGTTTACATATCCAATATACTGTTTTAATGCGTAGGGGAGAGGTAGTTGCAAAGAGAGAATATTTTTTCTTCTCATTTTTTCTGATTTTTTTTTCTATTTGGCTGTATTGAAATATTGTGAGAGATATTATGTTTGTTTAGGTATTACGTAATATTCAATACGAAACATCTAAATGATTTCATTATTTACGCTGATGCATCTAATTTTTTTCATTATATACGCTGATGCATCTAAATTTTTTCATTATTTACGCAGATGCATCTAAATGATTGCATGTGTATTGACGCATATAATACTCCATATAGTGATCTAAATTCTATAGCACTAAATACAACATAACGATCCGCAACGTATTAAAAAATAATAGATAGATTTCGTTATTTTTAATTTTTCATATTGAAAATGTTAAATAAAACCAAAATAAAAAACTTAAAACATACTAAACCTTTTAAAATTATTCCTTTTAAATAAATTATGCATCTACAACATCTAGGATCATTTCTAGTAAATTTTTTTTTTTTTTTTAGTTTGATAAATTAGTTCCATTCATCTTTGAATCTTTCAAGTTATTAATACATAATTTTTTACTTGGAAATAAATTACTGTTCATATTTATAGTTCATTCAATAGCACTTTTATTTATTACTATTATACTGTTATTATAATATCAAATAGTTTCTAATTTTTCGATAGGAAGAACATAAAAGATAGCATTCATTATATGTATAATAAATTCATTGAAATATTATATAATAAAGATAATGATGATAAATTATTTAAAAAAAATAACTATTTTTATAAATTGAATTATGGAATTTGTTAAGATAAAATTTAATGTTTCAATAATAATTATTGAATGAAAATATATATACTTATTATGATTGATTGATGATATGTTAGTTTGGGTGGGAAGGAAATAAAAGTTTATTTGCTAATACCTAATTAAATATATAACTATCATAAGTATATATGTAAATACAGGAAAAATTTAAATAATAATGTCCTTTTTAAATACTTTACATTAATTTAGTCGCGTTGATTGATTTTCTGATTTTTCCGGAGTTTAAGTAATATAAATTGATCCATTTCTATTCATCTGATCCACCAGATGAAATTTTACACATCGGTGACAAAGACAATACGTTATAATACAGTTAAATAGGACTTGGAGAGTGCAGCTATGGCTGCTAAATTTTCCACAGGATTTTGTTTTATTCACTTTCATGATTTGAGCGGATATAAACTAAAAAACTACCATGTCCGTATCCTTTGCTCTATCGGTTCTGATTATCTGTACATTTTTTTTTTTAGTTTTCATTCTAGTTTACAGGTAAATCTAAATACAATTGAATATGATAGTGTTATGTTATAAATAATGTTATGTTCTGATAAAATTAAATTTGTTTTCCTTTGAAATTCATATTATGAACTACATACTTAATTATATAATTTCTGAAGGTTTATAGTGAAACAAGTTGAAATTCATTCTACTGAATAAGATTTTTTTTTATTTAACGAAAAATATCAAAAACACGTTCTCTTTTATGCACATTACTTTTACTAATCGTATGTAGCTTTATAATGTTGTAAGCACATATAGTCAAACTGAATAGAATAAAATACAGAATGGTATTATGACCTTTATATAGTAAAGTTTATGAATAAAAAGAATCATTAAATATTAATAGCTTTTATTGTTACGCGAATACTTTTACAATTTTATATAATGGTTTTCAATAAAAGTAAAAGTATAAATAGTATTCAAATTGTATAGTTTTCTTTTTATTTTTTCTTTATCCTTGAAACTTGAATAACTATATGTACAAGATATCTTATTGAATAGTAAAAATTTTTTTTCAACATCAAAATTTATACAAAAGTTAAAAGTACATATATGTTGGCAAATTTATTTTTTGTCATTCATATGTTATATCTCACAAGTTAAGATTGACATAATTTACCAATTTAGTTATTGTTTTATTTCTAAAATCAATAAAAATTTAAATAAAAAAGAAAATATTTAACAATTATCACAATCTTATAATAACTAATTATTTTACCGATTCTTTGGTGTTTTCGTATGTGAAGTACACAAAATACATACAATACATTATTTTGTAATATTTACAAATATGTAAAAGGAGGAATTTGAAATGGTAATTTGTACCTCCAAAATTTTCCATGCAAAGTTTACTTATTTTAGGAAAAAATCCATTTTGTATCCCTTACAAATATGAAAACCCCAAAGAAAAACAAAATCCTAGTGGCACAACAACTTTCTATTTTAAATGAATTCAGATACAAATATTAGTTATAAAATAAAGAACAAAAAGGACTTGAAATAAATTTATCTTGGACTTAATCTAAATTTAGTTACGCTCAACACTACAACACTATACATACTTTTTTTTTTTTATTAATATTACATATAATATTACATATACGAACATTACGTATTTTCACTTGTCAAATTCTAATATACATATTATAAAAATTCGTTTAACAGTTTTCTTCGATATAAAAAAATGTCTAAATGCAAGCACAATTTTTTCTTTTATAAAAAAAACTAAAAGAACGAAAAATAAACCGAAAAAAATTACGTTCCGGTTTCAGTTACGGTTTTTTATGTTTACTAAATTTCGGTTCGGTTACGGTTACGGTTTGGCATAAAATTTCGGTTTTTTCCGGTTTTCGGTTTTCGGTTCAGTTCCGGTTCAAGTCTCTGGTTTTAAATAATTTTAAATTATTTTTAAAATATATTTTTTAACTGCAGCGAGGATAGCTTAGCTCTTTTAGTCGATGGGAAGTCGTTGAGAGAGAATGTGGAAGAGGAGAATTATCATCTTGTACTGTAGTTTTTGTTCAAACTTTATTAAGTGGATGTCCAACAAAATATTTATATGTTCTTAAAACTTGTCCAAAATATTATTTTGCTTGCTCATGCTTCTTTATGACCTAATTTTTCTAGCTATTTAAAATGTAAAAACAAAATAATTTCCTCTTACTTTTAATTTCGTTTTTTTTTTTTTTTAACTACAAACTTTCATTTTTTGCCTTTATTTTTTTTAATGATAAAGTGTATGTATTTCATATTTAATTAAGAATTGCCTCTTTAAAAGAAATGTAAATGTTTTTGTTATAAGATTTTATGTCAAATGAAAAATAGGCTTTTGTCCTTCTTTTCGAAATTTAAGTTAATTGCATTTCTACAACTAAAATTACATAATAAATATACAATATTAGAAAAAAAATGTTTTTTTGTTAATGAAATCATGAATTTTTTTTCCAAATATCTTTTTTTTTTAATAAGATTCTGTGGAATCAAAATTAAATTCTTATAAAAGCCTGTTTACATTATTTAGATGTTTTAATTAGATTTTTGAAGGAAAAACTTTCCACATTGTCTAATTTATTTAATAATAAATCTGAAATATTCACAGCGATCTCGGGTGAATTACATAACAAGCTAGCAGAGGTTTATGTCATTATTATTACCCATTTGCATAGGAACAAAATGATCAAAACAAATATTTTTTAAAGGTCTTTTTAATTATATACCTTGCAGAGATTTATTATTTTTCGCTGGAATATGTAAAAAAATCTAAAAAAATATAAGAGAAAATGCCAAAAAATCCAAGACAATTTTTGGGACTTTTTTTTCATCACAGCGAAGAAAATATGAAAATATCTGAGTGTACCATATTTAAATATCTATCATACTATCGATTTTAAAAAGCTCGCAGATAATTTTGTGTACATTTCTAATTTTATATAATATTGTCTGTTGTCTGTTTAAAATTAATTATTTTAAAAATATTAAATATTTTATATACCTGTTAGTATTTAACATATATATATGTAACTATATTTTCAATTATAGCGGTAAGGGTGGTAGTGACATTGACATTATTTACACAACATTGTTAAGGGAATTGGAATGTGATGATTATAAAATATTATATATAGGTACTCAGTATCATTTTAATATTTTTGCTTTTTCTTTTTTTTTTTTGGTTAGTTCTTCGCTCATAATAATTTTTTTTTGTTGTTTTCCTTGTTAATAAATTATTCTATTTTATATTAGAGTAAAAATTAGCATAATATCAACACTGTACCAATTTTTTTTATGTTGTGGGATTATGTTTATTATTTTTATAAATAATTGAAAATAAGATTTTCTCCACTTCTATTATTATTCAGTATGGGTTGAAAGTAAAATGAAAAATTTACATAGTTGAAAATTAAAACTTTAAAGGAAATATTACGATAGTCTATGATTCACAGTGCTAAAATGATATTCTTCAATTGTTTTTGTTAAACAAGATTTTGGATTGCGATCAAAATTTCTATATTGTGTATACGGTATTGAAAGAATCTTAAAACTAGTTCAACTCCTAGTTGTGTCCCAGGTACCTATCTTAAGATAGGTGCAATGTTGAAAACCGGCCTCATACTTTGTTTATGACGTAATTCTCTATAATTTTTGATATGCTTTTCAGTTATTTTGTTGATGTTTTTTTAAGTATTATTTCTTGAGTCAAAAAGCATTGAGTTTAAATATGAAAGAAAAGCCATAGAAGAAAAATATTTAAAATTTCGTTCTTATTTTTCAATTTATTTGACAAAAAAAAAATAAAGCAAATTTTATTATAAACTTTTGGTAATTAAATTGTTCTCCAAATCCCAAGTTCTATTTTCATTTTTAAATTAAAAAAAAAAAGTTTTTTGAAAATATACAAAACAAAAGCTAATTAAAAAATTGAAAGGAATTATATTTTTGTTAAAAATATTCTCAAAAATTTTGCAAAGGTTATTTTATGTGCTTTTCATTATTTTTCTTTTTTTGTTTAATTTAATTTTTTTTGTATAGATATATATTTTAATTTTATTTACTCTCAAAATGGAAAACATTTGAGATTGAACTAATCATAATAAACTTTGTGACCAATAAAATGTATTCCCTTTGGAATTATTCATAACATTATTTTTCAGCTAATTATTCAAATAAGCCTCATTAAACATTTAAAAAGAGAGATTTTATTGTTGCGATTTTATTCAAAAATTGTTTTTCATTTCAACAAAAAAAACATAATTTTATTTTTAAGGTATGCTTCGTTGTTGAGAAAAGGAATAACACCAAAACGTAGACAACTAAAAAATTTACTAAAAGTTTAGCTCTAGCGAACTAAACAACAATTCACTAAAAGTGCAATTTTGAGCAAATAAAAATTAGCGCCGCAATTAATTGTTTGTCTAATGATGTTGAGCGGTGAACTATTTGAAAATTTCTATATAGACTTTATTATATACACCAAATATTTTCATATAGGGTTTCAGACGTAACATAATAATACTTATAATAAACTAGAATTTTTGAACTAATTAAATTAAAAATCAATTTTAAATTTAGGTAATTTCGGATTATGATCAAATTATTTGCGGTTTTAAAAATACTTTTCTTCATACTTCTAACGTATTTATATACTGAATAAAATTAGGATACAGCGAAAAATTTAAAAAGCTTTAAAGAAATAAAAAAAAATCATATTACCTATTTAAAAAAAAAGAATTAAATTGACCTATAAATTTTCATATTAAGTATATATAATACTTTCAATTCGAATTATATTTATATTTAATTTTCTGCTGAAATAGAATAAATTTTTCAATTCAGTTATTCAGATATTATAGGGAGTTTAAAAATGCTTTTGTTATTTATATTCCAGCCAGAAGACCATTGAAATTTTGGGTATGATAATAAAATCCTTTCAAATGCCAGAAAAACAAAACATTAAAAAAATAAATTCCAATAGAAATTTTTTTAAATGAATTTAATATTCATACAACTCGTAGCCAATTTGTATAATAATAATAATAATGCTTTTGTTAACATTAATTGTATAGAATAACAGTATATAAGATAATGCTCACATTATGACTTAGGATAGTAAATTTAATTAATTTCTCAAATTAAAAATAATTTTAATATCAGTGGAAAATAGAAGTTAAATCGTTAAAGCTTTAAGTTAACTTTAATGAGTTTTAGAATTGGAGTTGTCGATTGTTATTATATACTCTATCTCAAATAAAAAGTTCAAAAGTTAAATAATTTTTGTTTTCCAAATAGCTTAATTAAAATTTAAGGATATTATGAAAAAAAAAAAAACCAAATAATGTTTATTTTTCCCAAAAATATCTTTCATAATCAACGATAAAGCAAATAAATTTCGTCCAATTTAAAAAGTTTTTAAATATTTGATTAACTACAGGAAGAATGGATTTGAATGTCAATACCAAGTAATTTGGAAATTATAATATGGAACAATCAATACAAGATATTTATAAAAGAGCCTTATTGAAAAAATAAAACATAAAAATGACATTTATTCCATTTAAGTTCAAATAGACAATGCTTCAAACATTAAATTTGATAATATGATGTAGTTGAATAAGTTTAATAATATAGTAGAAAGAATAAAATGTTGGAAAAATATTTTTGTTTGTTTTTATTTTTTTCCTTTTTTGGTCTTTTTTATTACATTTTTATAGGATTCTCATAGGTATAATTACATGTTTTTTTGTTTTTTTTTTTTCCTTTTTTATAGTATAACACTTTTTTATGGACATGTAGCAACAGAATAATGTCCAATCAAGAGCAAAATAATAAGCTTTTGTTATACAGAATTACATTATCAGATCTTCATTAATTCCAATAAATTTTATATATATAAGTTAGTCCACATACAGTAGATACTATACTGAAACAACTATAAAAGGCATTGTAAACTTTACAATGTAAGAATAATTAAATGGCTTGCATTTTTGTATATAACTGGAAAAATAATAACATAAGATTAGTAGTTTAGTTCAAATTTTCTTTAACTCGCTGCCAAAGTTTAATTTAGATCTTATAGCTACTACTCTCCGACCTAGGTTCGCGAAGAACCGTGTAGTTAAAATTATTAAACCTTTTTTTTTGTGTTATGATTGTATTGGGGGCCATATATTCATTGTTGAAGTTATAGTTTTGTACTCCAAATTTTTTTGTCATTTTTTAAGACGGTCGACTTTCATTTCGTTCGATCAGATGATAATTGCAATTAATTTCGGATAAAAAAATATTCGTGTAATTGTGGAATAATCTTTTGTCAGAGTTCGATTAGTTTTCGTTTAGTGTGGTTTGTAGAAATTTATCAAAGAAGAATATATTTTTTTCGGTTTTTTCAATTATGGATTTGTTTTGATGTTTTGGACAGACCTTTCTCATATGCGTATATTTGGTATTCAAAATGAATGTTCTTTCTCTTTATTTTTTATGAATGGGTATTTACACTTCAAAATTACGTTATTTTTTGGTATCAAAAGTAAACTTATTTTAATTATCTTGTGACTTTTTAACTTAATATTTATTAACTTCTGATGTTCGTGTCGTGTAGGTACATAAAAACTTTTTTAAATATGATAATAAAATGGAATCTGATATAAAAAAAAATTCTGTGAGATATGATTTAAAACAAATTATACAGGATTTACGATTAAGTAAGAACTGTAAAAAAATTCCTTTGGAGAGAAACTAATTGATTGTGGTGAATGTGATTTTTTATATTCATATATTACTTTAAATTAGAGTTTCTGAAAAACCGCAGTTTTGAAAACTAAAAAATAAAAAAAATAAAAATACATTTTAAGATTTCTTTTAGTTTTTTCTATTTATTTAAATAAAAAAAAAAAAAAAATTAAACAATTTAAGAATTTGTCGCTAATTTTTGCACAAAATTAAGGTCAAGACTATAATTTTGTGCAAAAATTAGCGCTGACTGGGAAAGTTCTTTCAGCATATGTGGACGAGCATATGTGGAAAGCGCTTTATAAAGAAGTTCGAAATTTTTAGTTCGATCCGTCGTTTTTAGAAACAAAGCAAATTCGAGTTTTAACAAAATTAAACTTTGTGAATGATCTTTGTCTGGCCGTTACGCAGTTATCTAAATTTGCATTTGAGGTACAATCAATTTTGGTAGATTCAATTATTTCTCCTATTTGATGAAGAAGACGGCTCAAAAGACTGATTGCTAATGCTAAAGCTTCTTTGGTCGGAATTTTTGTTGGATCAATAAGACATTTTGATAATTCATTTGTTGTTTTCACGATCTTTTAGTCGTTTTTGAAAATTCATCAATAAATTGCTGCTTCCAATTTAATTGCACTTAATTTTTTTGAATAAAAAGTTTTCAACTCCTTGAGCAGTAAAAATATTTACATCATTCCGGCTAAGTGTTATTACTGCAGCACTCATGTCCTTAAGAACTAATAAAATATTAAAATTTATGTTTTCAATGAAGCCAAATGCGTTCAAATTTTTCAAAGTTTGAAGTAAGGGCTCTTTCAACATTAAAAACTTTCCTAACATTGGCTCAATTGAATTTCATCTAGTTATTACATCCATCTGAAGCTCAATTTCTTTATTGAATAATTCTTTTACTTTTTTTTTAACTGGTGAAAGTCTAAAATATTTAACTACTTTTATTACCATTGTGAGTTGTTCATGAATATTAAGGTCATCTTCAATCCCATCATATTTCTCACATGTAGCAATAGCCTTGTCTGAATCTGAACCATCTTCGTAAATATCTTCATCATTTTCACTTTCTTCTTCCTCATTTTCATCGAGAAAATTGGTTTAAGATAATTTTTTATAAAAAGTGTCTTGAACCGCTAAGTGAATTAAAATTTCGTAAATTTTTTTCTTGATTTAAAAACCGCAAAACCGCGGTTTTCTAGAGCGGTTTGCGGATGCGGTTTTGAATTAAAAAACAGCGGTTTTACGGTTCGTATATATACGCACCAGAAACTCTACTTTAAATTCAACTGAAACATTTATTTTAGCGTTAATATAATTAAGAAAAATAAGATGAAGATGAATTTTGAATTAAAAACCTATTAAGCCATAATAAAAAATAATAAATAAATTAAAAAAAAAAATTAGAAAACAATAAATGAAAATTCCTTATATTGTTCATATTATAGTTATAATTTTTTTTTTAAATTATGGAATTTTATAAAAGAAAATTGTTTTCTATAAAATAAAAATAAATTCAATCTCGTTTATCTTATCGAAAAGTCATTTATTTCTATAATCCATTGTATATTTTAAGCATTCTTATGTTTACAAAATAAAGTATATTTTAATTCAGCTTTCTATTCAAAAAATCGAATTTGATTTTAACGTTCAGTGTTAAGGCTTTTAAGATTTCCTGTGTTCTTGAGCTCATCAAACTTTTATAGTTCTTGAAATTAACATTTAACATTTTAAGAAATGACATTTGTACATTAGTTACATTTGTAGCAAATGAATTTTCTAACAAAATTAAACGATTTGTTCTACCACACAACAATGATATAAATGATATCTGTGATATAGCTAAATACGGGAATATTATCGATAGAGCCTGATAATATATTAAATCTAGGAATGCATATTTTGTGTTTAATTTTTAATAAAAATTGAAGCATTAAAAGAATATCAGTATAGGAATAGAGTAACAAGGATATTACTATAAATAAATTATGTAAATCTGTACATGCCAATTTTATGTTATATTATTAGGGATTTTCTACTTCCAAACAAATCTTATATTTTAAATAAAAAAAAGGAATAATTTTTTTCAGGTATTTTGTATGAAAAGAAAATAAAATCGAAGTAAATTTAATTTAAATATATAAGAAAAATTCACAAGTACTATTTTAATAATGATAATATTTTCTGAATTCGATTATTTTTATTTCATAAAATGATGAAGTCACATTTTGAATTGAGAGGCATTTTGAATAAATCACTTAAGATAAAAAAGAAAATTTTAACCAAATTATCCTTGAGAATATTAAATCGAGTTTTCAGCTTGAAATTATTTTTTATCATACGGCAGTATTGTTATTGTTATATTTAAAAATGCACATTCTGGTACTATACTATCAATATTTGGTATTTTATTAACAATTACTCTTATTAAAAAAAAGGCTTGTAAATATTTAAGCACTTATTTTACACAATTAACCCTTTTTATACATGTATACACACTCAGTAAAATCAATATTAAATTAAGAGGATAATTTTACATTTATGTAAACAACATAAGATGTGTACGACTATATTATATGCCTTGGAAATAATAAAATAAATATCATATCGATAAAATTTTGTATAATTGCTGTGTCAAGTTTAAGATTTTATGAAAGGGGCCTAACATTAATTTCACCCATACCATTTAAAAATATTTGTAACAATCTTGAATATGTAAATATAAGAAGATAGTATAGTAGAAGAAAATACCAAAGAGAAAAATATCTTGAAAACAGAAAATTTCATTCGAAATTTATTCTTATACAGAATAATTTAAAAAACATTTTTTTTTTGATTACATAGAAGAGCTTATCAATAATCCAGAAATATCCGTTTTAACATACGGTTTCCTTTAAAAATAAACATATTTAGATACATATATAGATTCCTGTATTGAATAAGATTTTTCATAAATTTTATAACATTATTTTTAAAGAAATATAACAAATGCTACATGTATTTTGTACACTTTATTTTCTTCATAAAAATTTATTTTTCGAAAAATTTGGAACAAGTTATATTTCCAGTTTTGAAAGCAAAACCCAAATTTTCTGCCCATTTTTTGCCAATTTGGAAATTACAACTAAGTTGTCATCCAAAACATTGTAATCATGAGGAAATATTTGGAAACGACCCAAAATTTAGTAAAATAAAGCGTAAAACCTGATCAATGCGTCTTTAATTAATTTTTATTGGAACAAGAATAATATTATATTGAATCTACTCCAGAAAAATTTCCAAGATTGTCATCAGAAAATCAAACAAGTTCAAAAGAAATTCAAAATATTTTGAATACTTCCTTGTACAATTCATTCTTGTGATTTTGACTTTGGTTGAACTGACTTTGGTTGAAAAGTTTGTTCGACTAATTTCATAATTTGATTTGTTTCGTTTTTTTATATCACTTTTATTGACAGCATGTATAGGCAATATATTTTAAAGTGAAAAATATTCAATAAACATTTCGGCCCGCATATTAATTTCGGTTGAGGAACACGGAATTAGATGATTGCGTTGATTTGATTTTCTTAAAAAAAAATAAACTAACTTGATTTATTATGCAAAATCATTGGTTACGTTATAATAATGTAATCTTCATACATATGTATATCATGTGTGTTATATATAGGTAATTTAAACACATATATATATAGTACACACTTTCCAATGTAAATTGCTATCAGAGAGAATTCCAGGAACACGATTATTATTATGATAATGTTAATATGTTAATATATATTTTATTATTATTATGCTTTAAATTCTGATTTATATCCGAATTTTTATGATGAAATAATCCTTAAATATAATTTTCTTTAATTTTAATTTTATGTGAATTTATGCAAAATCAGGATCCCAACATATAGCCTTAATATGAAATATATATATTTTTTTTGGCTTATGCTCAAAATGTAAATTAGGTGTTTTTATTGATAAGGTAAAAATAAAGCATAATTTAAATTTAGTATTGATTTTCTTTCATAATTATACGGCTGAGTGGTTGTGTTTTTAATGTCATACGTATTTAAACATATTATATACACTGGAATTTGATCATTCAGGTTTTACAATCCAAATATTACCAACTTAATAATTCAAAAATGAATTTTCTCAACCGTGTTCTTTGCATGTTGGCTGCTGTCTTCTTAATCTAAATTGTCTAGAATAAAATCTATACCATAAAAAGTTAAGCATTTATAAAAATATAGAAAAAAAAAAACAATCTATTTTACAAACATTTCTAAGTATTTTATACATCCCGCTCATAAACTTTAGATGTAAATTATTTTTAAGATTTATATGCTTTATACCTTGAACTCAATGAAATGAATTTTGATCCATTTATATTTTATTTTAAACTTTTACTTATAAGTTTTCCCAAACTTGATTTTTATCTTTAGGACTTGAATTTTTTTTTTATAAATAATTTGAATTCAGTGAATTTTACACTAAAAAGATAACTATAAAAATAAGAATGATACAAAATGAACAATTTTATCTGCAATCTTTCAAAGTAAATCTCAATTTGTTTTTACAGTCATTTAAGTGTATTTAAGTATATATTTTTTTAAACTCTGATGTTTCTACAGGTTTCTATTTTTGAATGAATGAACTGAATGAACTAAGAACTAAGAAAAAATAATGAATATGGCCGCTAAAGTTAAATGACTGTAAATGAATGTGAAGTTTTGATTACTGAGTTACATGGGTAAGTAGAAAAATTGGAAAGAAAACTACAATTTTTATGACAATAAATGGAGTAAAAGCTAATACCGATAATTCAAATTCTTAATAATATGGAAACTTCCATATTACAATTTATTGGCGCTACTTTGGAATGTGCACCTATAAAAAAATAATAATACAGGTGTAATTTCATTAAATTTTTGTTTTTTTATTCTGTTTTAGAAAGATTATTATGATAGGCAGGATTAACAAAAAAAATATTATTTAGAAAGGAAATAATTTATTCCTAAAAACGTATTTAGAAAATAAATTACAAACGATATATTTTTTATGATCAGAAAAATTATTATCCTTGTTTACATAAAGTTATATAGTTTTTGTCCTTTTGACTAAGTGTAATAAATAAGATATAAAAGAGAGAAAAAAAACTCATTATTATTGTTAGATTTATTTTCATTAAAAATGTTCTTGAATCAAATTTTGGCAAAAAACTAATGTAGAATTTACGATTATTGAAAGCAACATTGACATTGTTTTATAAGTTCACATTTAATTAATTTTTTGTTTTTTGTTAAATTATATACATATTTATTTGCATAATGTATTTGATTAAAATTAATGCTGATTATAAAATATGACGGATATGCCATCGCTATCAAGTTTTGAAGATTTAAAGATATTTTTCTTAAAAAAATAAAAAGGAAATGTTGGTCAGAAAACTATACAAAATGTACATAATATTTAAATAACATGTAAACAAATAATTTATTTTCTTATTTGTCACAGAGATATTGAAAAATTCCTGTTGGTTGAATGAAACTAAATAGAATTTCCATTTTTCTTAATTAAATAAAAAGGATTTTATATAGTTTTTTATGTAAATTATTTAATAAACTTAAATGGTATTTGTGGGCATTTGGTTTAATGGTAACAACATAACAAGATAATATTTCGATTTGTCTTAAAGAGAAATAATGAAAATCTTCCGGATAATTTATTAGATTTGATAAAAAAAGGTTTTTTGCCTGATTGCGGTAAAATTTTATAAATATGCATATGAACATGAACATAATGTTAGAACTATTTAGTTAAAATCTAAACTAGTTTTTCTTTTAAACTTAAGTTATTTTTCTTTATTTTGACACAGCTTACACGATTATTATTTGTGGTAACAATATTATTCTGCCCATTCTGATTGCATTATTTTTGCCTATACGAGTTACCATTTTACCTCAAAGATTTCATAAAAAATAATTTTCGATGTTCATGACGAAGTCAGATGAATGAATATTATCATAAAACTAGTTTTTCTTTAGAGTAATAGCCAGTTTTTTTTTTTAAAGTAGTAGTGTTCGAAGTATAAAAAGAATTCAGAAAACTCTTATTTGAAAATTTACGTTAAGCTTAAAAGTCAAATGAAATGTCTGCTAATATTTGTGCTTTTATTAATTTCACCTACAACATCATTAATTTTTATGAGTTCAGAACTTTATTCTTTTTTCATAGCATAAATTTTATAGGTATTTTGCTGAGATTAAATTCCAAAATTTAACCATTCTTATCACGTGGTAAATAGAATTTTACTTCAACTGACTAAACTTGACCATATTGTTTTCGTGTATAAAATTACATTTATTTTTATAAAGAAGAAATATATGACCAAAAGCTTAATGCCATTTATTTTTTATTTGATAATAAACGTATGCTGAATGCATATAAGCTTGAGCATTCAACTGTCTATCATTTAAAGAAGAAAAAAAAAATCTGAAATAAATTTATGGATTTTATGATTCAGCAAAGAAAAAATATTATTTTTTTTTTATGTTTATTTGAAAGAGTTTTCATAATAATATATATTCTTTAACATGACATGCCAAAAATTTGAACATAAAATGTAATTTAGCACAAATTGAAAAGGTAGAGCAATATATTATCAGTATGACCTTTTAAACATTGTTAAGGTTATGGTTTATATTTATAGTATGATTTTGAGAAAATAAAGTTTTTTTTTCCTTTCATAATTCTTTGCTTCAAAAACCCACCAGAAAAATTTCCGCTATTACGATGGTTCACCATGTGAAATACGAAATAGTATAAAACAAGCATATATTTTTTAAAGTTTAAATTTATTTTTTAGAAAATAGTTTTCCGATTGTATGATTTAATCACTTTATCAGAATATTATTCGCATGAGAAAATATCGAGTTAAGTTATTTCGTTTTGATTGTATTTTGAATGTAAGAAATTTATAAATAAATGTTTTAAAAGGAAACCATTATCAAAAGGATGTTGAAGGATCCGATTATTAAATTATTTAAGAGAGCAAAAAATAAAGGATTTTATTCAATTGAAAAGGATAAATAAGGAACATCTTTTTTATTTAGATATTTATTTATAGTTGATTTAAGTTTTTTTTTTTTTATATCTTTAAGTAAATATAAATTTTAATAATTATAGTTATAAAGTTTTCATTTTCAATCTAGAAGACAATAATTATTCAGATTATTGGAGATACCAAATAATAAACAAATCGCAGTTTAATTATAAAAATATTATTAGAATGTGGAGGCAAATGTCCGCCTAATTAAGAAAGATTTGAAAAATTGAATTTTAATAAAAACGAAACCACAAAAAAATTACTTCTATGAATATTAAAACTGTTAATATAATAAGGACAAAAAGTTAAGAGAATTTGGTTTAAAAGAAAAATTAGAGTCAAACAATTCCTTATTCGTCAAGTTTCTAGTTATGTAAATGTCATTCCAATGTTACACAAATTTCGAAAAGCTTTCCAGAAATTTAAGATGTACTAATTAAAAGAGAATAGTTTTTTAATTCCCATGGAATAACAATTTTTTGGCATTGAGTATTGATTTTGTCTTAGAAGATCTTTGGTCGTCAGATTCAATAGAACATCTGTTTGTACCTGTTCAAGATGTTAAAAAAATGATTCTACATTTTGTAATTATTATCATTTTGCAGATTCGTTTACATTTTTGTACATGGGTTCAAAATTCTAATATGTTTTAGCAATAAACAGCGCAGTAGCGAATAACAATTTAGTTATAATATTTCTGCATTAACTACATATAAAAATTTTTCATTCTGGAAATCAATCTGCGATGTTAATTTCACTAATGATATTTCAGTCATAAAAGCCTGCACTAATAGATTAAAATCATTGTATGTACGGTGAAGAGAAAATTTTTATCCACCAGGAAATTAAATAATGTATTTACATTTTCTCTTTATTATTTTGTTTTGTGGTTTTGAAGTGCAAAAAAACCTTGAGGCGTTCTTCCGGAAAAAAAATTTTTTTTAACGAATTTGATGTCCTGAAAAAAATTCATAAAATTTTCATTTGTACCTTTAACATTGAAAAAAAAAAAAAAAATTGAATTAACATGAAAACAATTTTACAAAAATGTTTTTTATTGTTGTTGTTTTATTTATTTTATTTGATTTTTCGCCCAGGGTTTAGTTTCTTTTTTTTTTTTTATCCATAATCATATTTTGTTGATGAAGGTTTCATCGGAAAAAATTTCACATTCAATTAGAAAATTTGCTTCTTTTCGATGTCCTTTTACAAAGTAGGTATGTGTCAAAAATATTTACATGAGAATGTTTTCTTAGAAAATAATTACATTTATTTAGACGTCAAGCAGTTTTTGTTTTTTTAGTTTTTGACAGATTTCGAAACAAAAAATCATAGCAGTATACTTTTTTTTTTCCTGAAATTTATGCTCCCAACTTGTTTTTCATGTACTAAATTTAGACTGAGTCGGCTACTTTTTTAAGAGCCATTTATTTTATCCCAAGAGTGCAGGAGCCAGAACGAAAACCAGAAAAAAGAAATGTAAATCTTGGAATTGAGAGAAACAAGAAAGTCGAAATTGTATCGCCGGGGTGCTTTCAATGCGCCACCCAGTGTTGTGAAATAGTATATAATGATAAATGATTTCTGCTATAATATAGTGAAATGCGAAACTTAAGTTGAAATGATTTTCTTTTTATCTCGAATTTAATTTAGTACCACTGTTAGGGTTTCCAATTACTCGGCAAAATCAATTAACCGAGTTTTCGAGTATCTGTAAGGAAAATTAACCGAGTACTCGATTAACCGAGTATTTTCAAAAAATTTTTATGTTATGTAATTTATGTCATATTTTTAATTTTTAATTAAAATTATAACATTAATTAAAACATTTTTAAAAAATCAACATCTAACGATTCGAAGTTTCCAGTTTGTCGAATAAACTTATTTTCAAATTTAAAAGAAGAACCAAAAATATTTTTTTGAAAAGCTTACTTATTTGCTTTCACTAGTTTTGAATTTGGACTGCAATTTTTAAAACCAAAACTATATTTTTTTCAAAGCCTAGTACTAACATAATTTTTTTCAATTTGAGTTCATTTGATATTTATTTTGCCTCTACAAAATTGTTTAAATAATAACCGAGTATTAAAGCCGAAAAACCGATTTTCGAGTAATGTAAAAAACAGGAAAATAACCGAGTAAGCGAGTACTCGATAACCGAGTATGGAAACCCTAACCACTGTGATGTTGTAAATGATTCAATTGAATGTAATACAACTGAATAGTCGACAAATCAGAAATAAACAATAAAAAACCGAGGCCTCCCGTATAAAGAACTACGTCTCCTTATCAACCTAATCTTTTTGAGCAATTATAACTTGTTAACTTTGTCATGTTTTTGACAATGTCGAAATAATTAATATTTTAGAGGAAAATGCTTTACTCACTCTATATTTAACACATCGAAATGTTCACTATAATATCGTCAATGTTATACCAGCAATGATGTCAAAAGTTAATTATTATTTAAAAAGTTGAATAACCGAAAATAATAAATACATATATGTATTATTATATGTTTTTTTTATGATATTTAATTAATTCTCATTATTTTCATCACATCACATCACATGTATAGTTATTATAAAAGATAAAGTTTTGAATTAATTAAAAATTTAAATAAAATGTATCTTTCAAAAATTATTTTAGCATAAAATTTCATATACATAAAATATAATGAAATTAATTAATAAGAAAAGTCTGAAGGATATGAGACAGTTAAGGTTAATTAGTTTTTGTTTTTAATAAAAAAAAAACAACAACACATTATTAACATTATTAAATTTTATTAAAACAGAATTTAACTGAATATATAAATTTTTTGAGCCATCATCCTTTATTGTTAAGTAAGTAAAAATACGGTTTCTACTCAAATAGACTTAAGAGTATAAAAGTGAGATTTCCAATACGTAAATTCAAATTGACCAAGGCTATGAAATTATCGTCTATTAACTATAAAAATATATATTTATGTATACTGGTAAGACTCTAGTTTTTTTAAATAATAATAGCATAATTAGTTGAATTTATGAAAGCCGTATTTTTTGTTTCTAAGCAATGGGAATTCTTGTTCCAAGATAATTCTATGAATAAAATTATGTGATTGCCCGAGTCTCTTCCATTAAAAAAAAAAATAATTTTTTAACAAAAAACAGCACAAAAATGTTACCGCAAAAATAATTTTCTATTTTGAAAAAATTTAAGTGTACAATTTATTTAATAGAATTTATCTAAGTTAATGCATATTTTATAAGTTTCATTAAAGTTTCCCGAAAATTAATATAAAATCATAAGAAATTATTACTAAAATTAATTTACTTAAAGGTAATTTGTTAATAGGATTAAAATATTACGTAGGTACACAAAAATATACAACTTTTATGTTATTTTTTCCTTAAACCAAAATTTAAAGATCCTTTAAATTTTTACTTATGAAGTAAAATAAATTAATTTTATATTCAAGACGATAACGAAATTTTGTAAATTTATCTTATTTAAATGTGACTAAGAAATTACTCAATTTATTAAATTTTAAAGAGATAATATTTTGTGTACTATTTTTTATTAAACCATTTTTCAAACATATTCCCAATTCGTTTGAGCGCGGAACTACAATTCCGTCAAGGATTTCATGCGCCAATTATTGCATATGTGTAAGATTTGAAACTCTGATAAAAATGACAATAAAAACAATGATAATAATAAAGAACTTTTTCCCACAAATGGAAAATAAAAGTTAAAACATTATATTGTCCCACAAAAACGGAACCATTAAGTCAATAATACCAGAGGCACACCTTTTTTTTATTGACACTTAAAACAAAATACAATTTCCTCAAATTAATATTCAAATTCAAAACGCGTTATTTGAAGTATTTTTCATGATAATTTTGTTTCTAGTTTATTCGTAAAAATTTCTATCTGATTCTTTTGGTTATTCAATATTTGTTAAAGGTAAAAATAAAAACTTATTTTGAATTGAGATAAAAATAAAAACAAAAAAAATATATATATCTTTTGATATTTCAATTGTAAACACATGTATTTCTAATTTTTCTACTAAATAATAAGATTTATGTAAGGCTGAGAAATTTAATGTATGTATGCTTATATCATAATGTAAGCAACTAATTAACTATTAAATACTAACAAATACTATATTTTATATTATATACTTATACTAGAAACTGTGTTCAAGAGAGTTTTATTGAAAAATTTGCTGAAAATGTTAATATTAAATGCCATTTCTAAAACGAATCTTCATTTATCCGGAGTAGGAATATCAGGTTTTTTAAGCTTTCTATGTTTCTGTTGTACAGAATAAAATTAAAGTCACGTGACTTCTTTTGTAGTTACAGTCGGACAGTGGTGAAAAAAGAGCTCAGCATGACTGTGTAAATGTGACAATGAAAAATTTTTAATTCCACATGATAGTTTATCACATTAGAAAAGAAAATTTTACTCGGAAAACAAAACATTAAATATTTTCATGTTTCGTGTATTTTAAATTTATACATGTACCTACGCCATATATGCTGTCAGAATGTAATACCTACCGAAAACATAATTTCAATGTATTTTTTATGCATTTCGTAGTATTAAAAAACCTGTTGAATTATTGATTTTAAGTTATTTTTTTTTGCATAAAAATGTTTCCAATACACAGCATAAAACATAAAAAATGAAAAAAACTAAAAAACCGATTATCATAATATTATACAGAAATTGTTCTATATAAATAAAAGTAAAATCCTTGTTGATTTAATAAAAATAAAAAAAAATATTTTGTATAATATTATTTTTTACTGCTTTTCTGCTCGATAAAGTTTATTCTAAGAGTATAATAAAGACGTATTTATATAGTAAATATATACGTACAGACGGTAAACCTTTGGTGTGCTTAAGTCACGTTAACTTTGATTGAAAGTTGTATTTGTAGTCATATCCGAAAATATGAATAATTTAAATTTTTCTCGAGGTTAAAAAGGATTAAAAACTTTTTATTGCTGAGATAGTGAGTTCTTGTAATTTGAATTATGTAAACTATTTAAGTTGTATCATAAATTTTCTTTAATTTTCAAAAATAAACTAGATTCAGTAAACAAATAATTATAATATTATAATCTTGAATAAGAGTAAAAAGGAGTATCCACTTAATTTTTTGTTGCGAAACAAAGTATAGTTTTCCCCAGTTTTTTCCTTTTAATTTTTATGTATTTGTATTGCGTGAAAAACAATTACTAAATATATCTTTCGACTTAATCGAAAAATTATATTGACATATATTTATTATTTAAGTATTCTATCATTTTTTATGACGTTTGTTAATAATTATTTTAAATTTTTCTTCGTAATAAAATATCAGATGGATAATATTTATTCCTATATAGGAGAATTCTGTGATCTAACAAGTTCAAAAAATTTTTAACATTATAATTATTTATATTTTAATATGAAACTAAAACCAATTTTTTTTTTATTAAATACAATTTTATCATGATCGTATCGTATAGTCCTTTTTCTTCAAAAATGATTAAGTTTTATTATAATGAAATTTTCTTTCTTTAAAAAGGTGATGCAGAATCCTTTAAAAATACCATTTAGCTTATATAATATTCAGGTTTATTATCAGGGTTGCAAAAAACATACATTTTTGTTTTGTTTTTCTCAATTATGTATTGAGAATTTTGTATAAAAAAAAAAAAAAAAGTAAAAAACGAATTTTCAAAAAAACTGAGGACAAGCCGCATGAAAAAGTAGAAAATAATTTTTTCTTCACACACAGAGGTGGACTCAGATTTTTTGATTGGGACGTAAGTCATTTGATTCATGAAGAGAAAGAATATTCAAGAGAAATGTCCCAATCAAAAATCTGAGTCCACCTCTGTGTGTGAAGAAAAAGTTATTTTCTACTTTTTCATGCGGCTTGTCCTCAGTTTTTTTGAAAACTCGTTTTTTACTTATTTTATATTTTCTGCCTTTTTCACGTTAACTAAACTGTTATTACAAATTTTTATCGATTTTTCATGCAAGTTTTCATGATTAATCATATCGATGAAAATTTTTACGATGATTTTCCCGCTTTTCAGGGTTTCCATCGAGTTTTACACAAAAGCAACTTTTGCAACTCATTTCGCTCTACAACTTTATCTCAGGTTGCATAACGCTCAAACTCTTACTTGGTCGGAAAACTCCGGAAAAGTGTTTTACATGAATTTTCCTCGATTTTTTCTGCAAGTTTTCATCATTGTCGGAGAGAAAGTAATGATGCCAGTTGATAATGAACTTAATCCTGCATAATTTAGAAAACTTTTTTAACGGAAAATTTTCCGGAAAAGTCGGAAAATTCCGGAAAATTATTTCGGAAAAATCGGAAAACTTTGCATTTTCTCTGAAACGGATTTATCACTAAACAAAATTTGTACCAAATTTTCAAACGATTTTTCCCGATTTTCCGGGTTTTCCATGGAAATTTCCGGTTCAAATTTTAATAGATTCAATTGTCACGCGACATGAACCTGTGTGCCAAAAAGTGGGTCTACGAGTGTGTCGAAAATAGTAAAGAAATACATAAACAAACAAATTTCTGTACGAGTTAATAAGAATTGTGACCTCAATAACATTAATTATTATATGGAGACTTGGATTTAAACTTTCACATTCCTCTGTTCTACATTAAAGTTTGCAAAATTTTAAAATTTCAAATTTGATAATTTTGACAATCCAATCTCAAGAAATTGAAGTTGGGTTAACTTAACTCTGTAGAATAATGAAAAGTATTCGAAAATTCAAATTCCCGTTTTTTATTTGTATTAAAACCTATCCCGGCATCGATGAATTAGTTAAAACTGCGTTCATATTTGCATTCACATTACTGATTTTAACATAACAGACAGGTAGATAAATACAAAATGTTTGTTTTATTTAGATATTAGGAGGAAAATAACGTGAGTATTATATTATTTTCACGATCTTAAAAGCTTATTTTTCTTGAATAATGCTTGGAAAAGTGTTTGTGCCGTCGTCACCGCATATTTTCTTTAGGTGAAAAAAATATTCTTAAGAAATATATTCTTTTTTCTTTCTTATTTTCAGATTTATTATTATGTAAATAATAAATTTTTTGGCACAATGTATTTGATAACTTAAAGCGGCTGTTATTGAGATTTATTTTTACTTTTATTGTGATGAATATTTACATTTAATAAACAAAATGTATATATTATATATATACATATATGTGTTTATATTATATACGTACGGTTAATGTGCTTGTAATGTTTTGATAAAATTTTTATAAGTGATTAATATTTCTTTCGTACAAACATCCGTGGTTTTATTAAGAAAATAACGTAAAATAAAGGATGTAAAGAACTTATGAAGATTAATTTAGGAATTTGAACTACTACAAATAGGAAATTGCATGTATAGAAATTTATTTTCATTTAAATTTTGAAGAACCTAAAGAGACCTGGATTAAATTTACAATTCAGATTTCAAGAAATCATCTTTAAAAACTTGTCATCACAAATACTCCTGTTATCAAAGTCCGAAGGTTTTTATACCAAAGCTCTAAGAGTAACATATCTAAATTTCAGTACCAAGAAGAACAAAACCGAGTTCCAATTAAAGTTAACATTTTTTGATAATAACGCAACTCGAAGAAAATAAGCTTGCCTCTCTATATTAATTGCTTCTCTCAGCTCAATGGTTAAGAAAATCAAAAATAAATAAGATTTCAAAGAGTATGGTGTAATCAACATCAATATTGATTTAAGAGAAAATTAATTATCCTCTTGCACGAGAATTTCATAAATGTCATAATTTAATCTCCAATGCCAAATTTCTGCCTACTGAATTTATAAAGCTTTGATGCCCCCTTTCTTTTTTTGTGATGCTTATTACACTTATTACATAAATTACACAAATTATAATTTTTTTTTTAAGTAGTATTATTACATAAAAATTAAAATATTCAGAGGATATCATATCTTAATCAGACGGAAATATAATCTTTTAGCTAAAAAAAAAAAATCTCAAAAATATGTATAAATTAAATAAATTATGTTAATCATAAAATGAATATTTAATATATTTATGCATAATTATGATAAAAAATGTTAAGATTTTCCAGATTAACTTAAGTGAATACTTATTTCTTAATCTTATATAACCAAATGTACGAAGTTGAAACAAATCATGAAATTAGGAAATAGGAAAAAACCAAAGCAAAAATGTAATAGAGCTGATAGAAAAATTATCTTTTTGTCAAAAGTTTCGGAAGATTCTATGAAGATATCGTCAAATTTTTCAAATTTTTATCACTTTTTAAATAATTAGAGCATTCTTAGCTCAGCAATTAAAGAGAAACTGAATATCTTTATCGTATTATTATTATTAATAAATGTATATAGACTTTAATTAAAACTATTATCAACAATTGATAAAATAGTCTATATTTAAATAAATAAAATTCTTATAATTTTTCTACGTTATATAATAGACCTCATTGTATAATTATTAATAAGCAAAATACATTTTTTTTAATGATTTTTATAAATAAGGCATAATTTTTATTTCGTTATGAATACAAATGATTATTTAGATATATTTTTTCTATTTAGTGCGGAAGAAAAATTAGATAGATTTTCATGAAAAATTATTTTAGATTACCAAATTAAGTGTAATGTTTTTTATTTTAAATGCTTTTTTGTTCATTAATATAATAATAATAAAATAATAAGATGTTGGCTGTTGAATAATAACTTGAAGTTTTTTTAAATTTCACAATTGATGAAATTCCTTATTTATATAAAAATATGTCTACAAATTTTGCGCTCAAAATAATATTTGGAATTAACAAATTGACTCTATGAGTTAAAGTAAGTTTGAAGTTTTAGAGCAATTTAGAAATATTGTAATAACGTTACCAATATTATTAATAAGTATTATTTAAAATTTCAGTCTCGTTTAAGTTATCACTACACCTTTTCCGCAAGTGTAATTCAGAAAGTATCAATTGTAATTCAGATTAGTCAATTTTAATTCAGAAAGTATCAATTGTAATTCATATTAGTCAATTTTCATTAAGAAAGTATCAATTGTAATTCAGAAAGCCTGAATGGAAAACGACTTATATTTAAATTTTATTAATGTTTAGGAATTTGAAAATTCAGAGAATTTGAAAAAAAATAAATTAAAATAGTTGATATTTTTATTGATACTTTCTGAATTACAGTTCATACTTTCTCAATTACAATTGATACTTTCTGAATTACAATTGATAGTTTCTGAATTAAAATTTACTAATCTAAATTACAATTGATAGTTTCTTAATTAAAATCGACAAATCTGAATTACAAATGATACTTTTTGAATTTAAATTGACTAATCTGAATTTCAATTGATAATTTCTGAATTCAAACTAATACTTTCACTTGGAAAAGGTGTAGTAATAAAAAGATAACTTTATTTTTAAATTTAATTTAAATTTATTTTGAAATTGGAACTACAAACAAAAAAACTGGCTCCTTATCACTAACTTGTCACCAATTCACTTTCGTTGATACTCCTGGTGAATATAATGTACGCTACTACTAAAATTTTATAAAAAATATACATTTCATCTGACCATGAAAATTATCTTTACAGGAATAAATATTTTTTTATTTACACTTTTTATTAGATTTAAGTTTCCGTTTTAAATATGAAAATAAAAAAAAAAATACAAAAAAAAAAATCTCTCAGTAACAGCAATTTAGTAAATTAAATTTTATTTTCCGCATTTTCATAAAGAAAGAAAATGACCAACGTTTATCTTCCTTATTCAAATGAAATTTCATTTCTTATAAATTATTTTTTTATGGTTTTTTTTTTCTCGGTATAAAAAATTATCCTTTTTCCACTGAATAATTTTGTAGAAAAAAAATAAATAAAAAATAAAAAATGTGTACCTTTTTTGATTATTAAATTTTGTTTTTTTTTTTCAAGGAATTTCATTATAAATTATTATAATGGTCAGTGTCTTGTTATTTATTTTCATATTTTTTGTTTTTCTGTACATACATACGCAGTGCCGGCTCTAGCATTAGTAGCGCCCCGATGCGAAATTCATTTTAGACGCCCATTTTTATTGGTTTTTAGAACCTAAAATAATTCAATTGGCAATGTTAAATTTGTAATAAAAATATATTAAAAAATTAATAATTCTTTTTCAACTAAAATACAAGTTTTATTTTGTTTACATATTTGTTTATTTTATTGAAACAATATTATTCTGTAATATAACATACGATGAATAAAATTTTGTATAAAAACAAACAAAACTATCATTCTAGAACCTAGATATTCACTTTTCTAGCTTTTAAACTTGCAAATTACATTATGTATTTCTAATTTGTCGCATATATCACTTTCAATCGATATCATTGCTAAACCAACTAATCTTTCTTGTGAAATAGTTGACCATAAATAATTTTTAATTAGTTTAATAAGAAAGTCACACTACAACTAAAAAGCCACTACTCATGACGGCTTTTTTAAATGCGTTCACACTTGCACTTTTTGGTTTTTTTTCTTTTTTTTTCTCGTTTTGTCATATCTTTTTCCTTTTTTTTTGGAAATTTTTTTTGTTTTTTTATTCGTTTTTTTTAAAAAATTGCCGCCAACTTCCTGAAAGTATGCAATTGTTAGTTTATTTTTTTCTCACAGAGCTCATTTGTTATTTGATCCCTGATTTTCTAGTGGCTTTTTGAAAAGCCACTAGCTTTTTTTTCTTTTTTTTGTATGGAAAAAGCCACGAAATAGCCACAACGATGATAGCGTTTTCAAGAAGCCATTAAAAAGCCGAAGTGTGACAGCCTTATAAGCTTCGAAAAAGATCGTTCTCCGCTTGCAACTGACACTGGTAAAGTTAAGAATATTTTAATAGCAATTACAAAATTGGGAAAAATGGAATCCAGTAGATATATATTGCAAGATGTTAAGTGGGTTTTCATAGTCTTTCAAAAATTCCTTTGCTATTTTTAATTCAAATAACTAAACAGTTTGAAAACTAAAAGGCGCGTAGTTTTTCAAGGAAATTTTATTTAAAATAATTTTTTTTTTTTAAATTTAAAAAACTTCAAAAATAAAAAATAAAATTTGTTTTTTTTTTTAACATATTAAATAGCGACTAAAATTCTATTTTTTAGAAGCGCCCTTTACAAGAGGCGCCCCGAAGCTTTGCATCCACCGATGCTTTGCATCCAGCTTAAGCCGGCCCTGTACATACGTATATTTTTTTGCTAGTTCAAAGCAAAAAAATTGATAGGGCAAGTTATTTGATATTATTTGTTTGGGAATTTTTCTTTGGGGTAGCTATGTACAATGTACCATGTAGATCCGATGGAAACTTATAAAACTTTAAAATTTCTTGACATTATAGGTTAAATTTCAGTGTGTTGTTAGTTTCCGAATTTTTATGGTTTACGTTAGTCGATAAATTGTAGACCGTGATATCTTGTCAAACATTTGATTTATAAAGCTGATAAATTGAGATAAGATAAGCCTACGTCCAAAAAGTTTTTAAATCTTGATGTTTATATATATATTATGACGCCTAATTGACTTGAAAAAACAGTCAGCTTTTACGGATTATCATTAATATTTATATTCTTAATTCAATTCAATCTTAGACAAACTTGTTGTAATGAAATTTTTTGTAAAAACAAGGATTTTCCTTTAGATTGATAAAAATAAATAAATAAATAAATAAATAAATAAAAAAAAATATTTCCTATCGAATTATATATTATTTTTGCATCACAAGTTTCATATCTGACCAATATCTTTCTAATTAATTTTCTAATAAAATGTTATTTGCCATATAAAATGTATATAATAAACGATATCAAATTTATATATACATTCATGATATTTCATTTACATTAAAAAAAAAAATTTATATATATGCCATTCAACATAATTTGTTTATATACATGGTAATCAATCAAAAAAAACAAAAATTAAGCATAAAATAGTCAATTAATTAGAAATGGGGGTACCTCTATACATAATTTTACATGTTTATTTTTTGTTTTATTTTATTTATTTTTTTTTTTATATACGGAAATCAATCAAAGTCAAATTGTTTTGTAAAAGAAAAAGAGAATTTCTTAAGTTAATTCCACAATATATATATTTATATTATTTTTTTTACCAAGCTTCATTACCTATAATAGTTTTTATTGAAAAATTTTCATAAACTAGCAATTATCGTCTATTTTGAGAAGAAGTTTTTATACCATTGTAAAATAATTTTACATTCGGACCGGAATCTTGGAAACTTACAATATCAGAAACCACAACTAATTTACTAGTAATGTACGTAAAAACGGTCACAGGTATTTTTGGAGTTTGAACATAAATGTTGAAACTATTAACTTATAGGTAAGGAAAGTTGTAAGTTGTCAAATTTTTAAGTTTTTTTTTCCAGTTTCTATGGCTTTAAATAGGACATCAAAATAAGACATTTGATATCATGAATTTATTGCAAATATATCTATAATAATAAATAGATATCCTTAAAAATTTTCTTCTTCTTTTTTTTTAAAATATATAATAAACATTTTTCCTCAAGAGAAAAAATTCTTATTTAAGGAATTTTCCACATCGATATTATTTTTTTTTTTTCTGAATTCTTTGCCTTTGATATTATATTTGCAAAATACAAAAACAAAAATTATTATAGAAAATATATACCTTTATTATGTATATATACATTGAAAAAAAACATTCAATATTTGTTTCAATTAAATTGAAAAATTTCGATGATACAGCAAATTTTCTTCTTTAAATTTTCCGTTTCTAAGAATTAAATGCGTCATCGTTCATAATCTTAAAAATTGGAGACACGTATTTTGTGGTTCTCTATTAACTCAATTATGTAATATTATTGTATGCTTAAAATTGTAATTGAGAAAAAAAATGTGAAAAAATTGTATTAAGAAACCGATTCCGATAGAAAGTCCTATGTTTCCATATTTCATAGACATGAAGGAGCATTAATCCCAATCGTACGAGGACGAAGCATCGTGTTCTTATTTTCAGAAGCGTTCCCCCTAAAAAAATATCTGAATAGAATGAAAAATCCAAAGTGATTTAGAGATTACGTTAATCCAGTCAAAATTTCGGAAAATATGCTTTTTTTTGCATTTTTATTTTTACCCACCCCTGAAATATATCATAGAGTACGATTCAAATCACTTGACCAATCCGTTATGCAAAGCTTTCCCTTTCCATTACAAAATTCCATACAAAATTTGATGAGTTTTTTTCTTAAATAATTTCTTAAATAATTTTGTATGGAATTATGTAATGGAAAGGGAAAGCGGATTGGTCAAGTGATTTGAATCGTACTCTACCAACTGTCAACTAAAATTAAACATTCTGTAATCGATAAGCTTTCCAATAAGCCAAATATCATGAAAATGGGTTGGAAAATAAAGAAGCTATGACTATTAATATTATTGCTATTTCAAAGTTTGGGCCTACAGAGATAAATTTAAAAATGATTTCATCTAAAATTCCGAATAACATTTGAAACCGATTAACGACATTCTTTCAGCAAATAAAAAGAAAAAAATTAAATTATTTAGCGAAAAATTATAATAATTTATTTTTCTTTTACAAAACCATGTCATTAGAAAAATAAAATGTTATTTTATTTTTATTTTTATAAAAGAAAATCATGATTTAACTTAATTTAACTTAATTTAACTTAAGTTAATAAATAAAATAAGTTAAGAAAAAATTATTACTTTAAATTAAATTTAATGAATATTAGAAAATTTTATTATTATTATTATAATTGCCTGAGAGAGGGAAAATTATTGTAATTATAATAACTTTTCCTATTTTTCATATTTTTTTTTTTCTTAAAGTCAAAAATTAACATTTCATGATGACAAAAAAATTATGAAATTCTTAAATGAAATCGAGAATGATTTCATTGATTTTTAAAAAACATGACTTTTCATTAAAATCATTATTGAAAAAATAAATATATTTCTAATAGCATAAATAGACTTCAGGTTATGAGTCGCATGTTTTTCATGGTTTCGAACGTTTTTATATTTTAGTTTTTGCTATAGTGAAAAAGTTTTCAAGTATACCTCAAAAGTCTTTCACTGACTGGAATACCGTTATGGATAAAATTCAATTATTCCAAGTTTATTTAAAATAGTTTATTTTTCTTTTTAAAACAAAACTCAATTTACCTGCAGTTTTGTTTCATTGAAATAAATATGTCAAAAACATCTGAGAAATAAGAATTTTCATGAAATTAGATTATATACGTCTAATGGAAATTTTATAAAAAAAATAAAAGAATTTTAAAAAAACATACATAAACTTTTAACCTCTTCAAAAATTTGTTTCATATGCAGACACTTCTTATTTACGTATTTTAGACGTATCCATTTCCATGAGTTTCGTATTTTTTTTATTATCTTTATTTTCTTCTATAAAGATTTTACATTTTAATTTAATTACGTGCGTATTTTTGTTGATGAGTATTTTTTTTTGAACAGACACCAAAATTTTGTTAAAGAATAGAAGAGAGATTAAATAAAGAAAATTAGTTATTGATATCAAGATCGAAATTAGGGAGAAAGTGGAAGAGATCTGTCTGGCGTTGCCTGTATATAAAAAAAACCTATTATATATATGCGCATTAATCACTATTGATATAGCTTTACAGATTGTTTTTTTTTGACACATTATAAACCTTAGAGAAAATTTTTCTCACATAATAAACTATATTTTATTAAAACCTAATTATAAATATTTAACATTATTGATTAAAGAAAATAAATAACTTTTCATTCAATTATTCTTATTGTTAAAACAGAAATTAATTTCAACGGAATTATGCTTAAAATTTAAATTACAATAGGCTTCCAATTTCTTCTAATTAATAATTTAATTATATTAAATAAATTTATTGTTTTAAATTGAATTTCAATCAAATTGAAAATAATATTTCAATGTACTATGCTATATATATACACGTAAAACTTTATGCCAATTTGCTATACCAATTATGTATTATATTGGTTCGATGTATCAAAAGGCTTTCCTATACAATTCCATCTTTTTCTGAATGGGTCTATATGCTACTACTGTGTAAGATTCTATCTATCCTTCATTTTTTCTATTTTTAAATTCATTTATAACTGAGAAACAGAAAAAACATGATGATTGAAAAAGTTAGTGAAAAAATTATAAAATAATTATGTCCAGCAGATCAGATACCCAGTATAACAGCTCTAATTTGGGAACTGATACTATCGTTAAAAAATACTAATTTGATCCCTTAGCATTCCAACTCAGTATTTGTTCAGAGAAAATTTCAATCCATGGCTGGAACCCACAAAAAAGTTTATTTATTTTCAACATTTGGTATAGTTTACAATAAAATGTGACATGTATAAAACATTTTAACAAATATCAATGCTATGAAAACGTATTTCTGCTGTTTTTATATTTAAATATATTTTTATGATATGTATATTTCACGCAGTCTAAACTATATAAGAATGAATTTTACGTGACTGGTGGGATCTGAAGAAATCAACCTCTAAATTTTTTTTTGAAGGAAATTAATTTATTATTAGTGTAGTAAACTTTTGACTTTAAGCTGACAAGATATTACTCTTTTAGTTTCTTCAGCCGTAGTTATATTATTATGGTATTTTATTCTATTAAATCAAATTCGAAATAAAATATAGACTATGCAAGCTGAGGGACTTGTGAATAACATTGTTAATAATAATAGACTAGCTTGAATTTTCCAATTCAAATATCCCGTTCCAAACTCTTGACTACTTATGTTTAAACATTAGCTTCGTAAAGTCTTCATTATTTTGACGACAAATTCTAAAATATGGTATTAGTAGAAAAACTATTACATTTAATTCGAACAACATATTGAATTCTCTGTTGTATTGTGTGAAGTGTGTTTCAAAATTAATATTTGCATAAAAGCTAATAGAAAATATGTGTATTTTAAATAAAGAGCATTAACGTAAAATTTTTGAAAAAAATAATATACATGAATGTTATAGAGGTGGAAAAAATTTTCTTTGTCAAATAATTTTCAGCTCACGTTCTAAAGTCCTTTTAGTTTGAAAAAAAAATTCAGTATTCAAGTAAAAATAACATTTTGAAAATATCCACAAGATAAACATATACATTTACGTTATCAATATTGCATGAGAATGATAAAAAAGTATTATTTCCAATCAATTTTTGACTTAAGATAAATAACGTTTTTAGTTCGCACCTCGCGAATGTGGCATTCTCCCAGTAAAACTATTTTCTAACTCTGTCAGACGTTTGACATATGACTTGTGCCGCTTTACGAAGAGTGCAAATGATTACCTTCTAAATGTTATACTTATTAGTCGCGTTTAAACTTCCTGTCCCCAATACCAAATCTATACTTCTTTAAATATAAAAGATATTTCACCTAGTGATTTGGTGGTTATTAAAAATAAAATTGAAATTATCAAGTCTCGTAAAGCTTATTCGAAAATTGGGAACTATGATGATTTTGAGAAAGTTTTAATTTTATTTAAATATAATAAACTTCGATACAGGAAAATTGATGAACAAAATTTATTCAACTTTTTATTTTTTTTTGGAGCCAAAACCACAAATTTGTTTTTCTGAACTATGAACTTGGAAATATGTGCACATACTTCATTTTTTGGGTAACCAAAAAAAAATCAGGTATTTTATGTTCCTGAACGTAGAAAAAAATATAAAAATAAAAAACAAGAAGCATAAAACAAAAAACATCATATATATTATTCACATGGGAAAAATTTTAGAATTTTTTGCAAAACTATTGTGTGTGTGTTTTATATGTGGTTTGTGATAGTTCTCTTTATGGTAAAAATATCAGCCGTCTAGTGTTGAAATGGATCAATTTCAGATGTTGACTATATAAGAGAACTTCTTGAAATTATTAGAATTCACATAAATTATCTGAATACCATCAGTCTTAGTTCCTAGATAGTGATAAAGTCAATAATTAAAATTTTCAATAAAATTAAGATTTGAAATATCTTTTTCTCAAAACTTACTTTAATACGTAAGATTTGCTAAATTTTGACAAAGCACGTATACGTTAATTCGAGATTTTGTACTGGATATTTAGCTTCAATTCCCGAAATGTTCAAATACTTCTCAAATATTTTCTGATTTTTTTTTTTATAAATACGGGTGCCCCCTCAGTCTTCATCCGACGCTTGCACTGTAAAGACGTAAATTTTCTGTTCAAGAGTCAGATGCAGTCTGAGCCCGCATGGTAAATGCACTCGTATTCATAGAAAAAAAAATAGAGCAAAAATATCCGGTTTTTTGATTTTTCTAATTATTATTATTATTTTTTTCTATAAATACGGGTTCGCGCTCAGTTTTCATCAGACTCTCCGTTAATTTTCTGTCATTACAGTTCAAGAAGAGTCATTTCTAAATACAGACGAAAAGTATAATATTATGACAAAAACTTTTAAGAAAAAGTGTCTCATTCTGTATTGATCAACCAATAAAATTATTTTGAGACTTGTTCACTTTCGTTTATAATAGCCACTATACAGCTACATATTTAAATTTTAAGTATTGGAAACATTTCAAAGAAATCTCTTAAACTAAATCATGATCCTAAATGAAAAATTATGTCAAATTATGTTACTTTTATTTGTGAAATTCTAAATCTGAACTTTAAAGATAAAAAAAAAAGAAATTAAATTCGGTGGTCAGCCAAATTGTTAAAAATTACTTGACATTTAAAAAGTTGAAGGGTATTTGCTACAAAAAACAAAAAGAACAAAATTGGATAAAAACATGTGTATAATGTATAATGGAAAATATTATTTTATTCTAAAAAATCTCAGTAATCATATATTATTAAAAGTGTCAATAGTTTTTTTTTTTGTTATTTCGGATTATTATTTTTTTTAATTGGAAAATATGTTTGTGGAAAACACAGTTTGTTAAGATTATCTAGAATACTTGATGCAGACGTGGTATAAAATAGCTTGAAGGTATATAGAACAAAATGACGAACAGAAATATGTAATTAACAAATATGAAGAAAAAATCCATTTCCTAATAATGTTAGGATTGATTATTTTATTATGAAAAATAAAATATCTCTTCCTATGTATGTATAAAATTCAAAATGCAAGAAAGATTAGATTATAAACATTTCGACTTATTTTTCATTTAAATATCTCTTATTAAAACAACCAAAACATAATACTCTATTATAACTTCGCTACACTTCAGGTTAGCAACCATGAATTTCTTGGTTTGAAAGTAGGTTGGCGAATGGGGTGACACACTTATAAAAGATGGTTTGGTTTGAAATTAAAAATAAATTCTTTGTAAAATTAAAAAAAAATTCTTTGTAAAATAAAATTTTATTTTTTCGTAATTTAAAAAAAAAAAATTAATTTTTTTAATTTAAAGAAAAAATGGAAAATAAAAATAATATTAAATTTTTTTTTAAAAATATTTTAATTTATTTTCTTTTTTGACAACCTACAATTTATTATTATTTTTTTTATATCGAAGCATTTTAAAGTATGATTTTTTCTGTAAATTTTCTGCAAATTGACAGGTTATACCTTTTTTTTTTTGAAATGCAATAAAACTATGTAGTAAAATTTCTAGGTTTGTGTCGAACCGACTTTCAAACCATGAAAAAAAAAAAAAAATTTTATATGGCAAACCAAGTACCAAACACAGAACGAACCTATTTTTTTCTGCAAAACACGGAATTCTGTGTTTGTAACCTGAAGTGTAGCGAAGTTATTAGTGTTAAAACTTAAAACTAACAAGAATTTAATTCAAAACATAAGATGCCAATTTTATTTAAGCTTTTAATTTTTAAAGAACTGGAATACAGTGGAATCGTAGTTAACAACATAATCAATAACTTAAGAATTACAAATCCCTCTACAAATAAGAAAATTATTAAAATATCCTTTATTAGCTTTTCCATTGTATTTTCATGGTTTCTTTTTATATTAAAATAAAACAAAATAAATAATAATAACCCTTTTCTAGAAAACAAAAGTCAATAAAAATTTACATAATTTTATGTAAAACTTTTTTTTTAACTGTAATCAAAACAGAAACTTAGTTACTGAAATGTATGCAAAAAAAAGTTAGCTTTTAATATGTCATAAAAAGATAAACAAATCTTTTTGCAAATGCATTTTGTGAACTTTTGAACTGCTGTTTCAACAAAAAAAAAAAAAAAGAACAAGAAAATTTATTCAAATTTGATTGAAAATATGTGTACTTGAGTTAGGGAATATCATTCGTAATAATTTAGTTCTTCTTTTTTACATGATGATTTTTTTATAAGCTATAAAATATTTTCGCTTTAGAAAAAAAATATCAAATTTTTCAATTCTCAGTAAAATTATATCGTAGAGTGAAAGTTTTGTATAATATTACAAGGTTAGATTATAGTTTAATAGTTTTGCCAGAAAAATTATTCCCTAAAATAAAAATAAAATGATTTCTAAAATTTAATTATTAATTTCTGTTTTACGGAACTCAATGCAGCAGTGTAAAAAATTTCAGACTTTTCGTGTCCGTTATTTCAAGGATACTCTTCTACATAAAAAAAAGAGAATAAATCAAAAAAATTGTTGTTAAATAACTTTTTATTCGTATTAGTTTTATAGTGAAGACACAAGAGTTTTGATTTGCATTTGTACTTAGTTAAATTATGAACCTATTATTAAGTGAGGATTCAAAGATGTTAGACTAAAACTAATAAGGAATCTTATGCATAGCTTACTGCAAATAAGAGAAATATATTTATTATTGATTATTATTTTTATACAGGTACAAGGCTTCGGTTTTAAATGCCCAAAGAATATATGTTTTCTTTAGAAACACAAAATATATTGGAAACTTATTCAAATCCGATGTTAAGAAATTGGTTGACAATAAAATAATTAATAAATATTTTTTAGAAATGCATACTATTGATTTTTCATTTTATTTTGCTGAAAGGTAAAAAAAAACAATTTTAAAATTTTTCATAGCCTAAAATCACTTATTTATGAATATGATTATCCCACATTGTTGAAAGCAAACCAAACATAAAGATTATAATTTAATTCAGAATTTTTAAATGCAAAAAAAGGAAATAGTAGTTGGTGCGTAGATATGTAAATATATATCACTGAAAGCCGTAAAAAAATCCATTATAAAAATATCGATATTGCACTAAAGAAGGATAATGAATTTATAACGTTAATAAAGTCAAATAATAATTTATTATATTTTTTCTTTTTTTTATATTTTTCTATGAAGAAAATTTTCTAGAGTGTTTTTTTCTATTCATAACTTTAAGTGTGTTCATTAATCATTAATTAAGCTTAAAAGTCAATTAAAAAAAGGCTGAACATTCGGCACACTTTCTTTCTAGAAATTTTCGAAGACAGGTCAACCGACTTTTGAAGCGAATAAATAATTAACATAATCTATACTTATCCGTGTGTTAGATGATTTTAGATTGAGGGATTAATTTTAACTGATAAAGTACAGAAATAGTTCTTCTGTAACATGTGATTGGGCATATCACAATCACAAAGATATATATTTTTCTTGAAAAATAAATAAATTTTACTGAAAAATTTAATATCTTTGAGATTTTTCAGTAAAATTATTCTTTAAATTAAAATAAACAAGAGTAAAAGGACATTTTCAATAATCTATTATTGATTTCTCTCTGGAATTCTGTTTGAAATATTATTAAATGTTCTAAAATAAAGAAAAAATAAATAAATAAACAAAAATAAATTTATTACATAGGAAGAGATAAATAAAATTTCTATTTATTTTGAAGTGGAAAATTTATGAAAAGAATTTTCCTCAACATACTTAAAAGTGCACATATAAAAAAATTATTGAATTTGTAAAAAAATTTAATAAATGTTACGAGCGTGTACTGACTCAATTTCTTTTTATTGCTTCAACACAAAATATATTATATAATATTATAATATTTTTATGATCTTAAAGCAAAATATTTAAAATTAAACTTTAATGTTTTTATCTTGTAAGAAACGTTGAACTTTTTTCAACTTCTTTAACTTGGTCAATTATTAAAGTCATAGATTTTTATTTCCATTTATTTATCAGTCATAGATTTAAAATATTCAAATAATCGTTTATAAATTCCATTGCTCTTTATATAAAATTCAAAGCTCGTTGAACCCTTTTTTGGATAAATTTTGGTATCAGAAAATCAATATAATTTTGTTTTACTGTCATTGCAAAACCATCTAGTTACCTCAATCTTAAAAATTTACTTTTTTCTGATTAATGTTTTCATCTTGTAATAAACGTTGAACTTTTTTCAACTTCTTTAACTTGGTCAAATATTAAAGTCATAGATTTTTTTTCTATTTATTTATCAGTCATAGATTTAAAATATTCAAACAATCGTTTATAAATTCCATTGCTCTTTATATAAAATTCAAAGCTCGTTGAACCCTTTTTTGGATAAATTTTGGTATCAGAAAATCAATATAATTTTGTTTTCCTGTCATTGCAAAATCATCCAGTTACCTCAAGCTTAAAAATTTACTTTTTTCTGATTAAAAATAATCAGACGCTATTTATGTTTCCGATATTTGTATTCTATTGGTTTTTATGAACAAAAATTTTTCATATTAACTATATGAAAATAAAATATTAAGTTAATTTTTATTCATAAAAAATGTATTTTATATTTTTTATTCGTTGTTAATAAATAATCAATGAATGAATACCATTTCAGTGATAAATTTTCTTTATTTTTATCCACAAACTGAAAATACTTGCATGATATGAAAGAGTAATCGTATGTTTACCAAACTATATCATCAACTCTGTTTAAAGAAGCAGTTTTTTTTTTTAGATTTTAGATGATGTGAGAGTTCCCAAATATATTCTAAAATGTCCAAAGTTGAATATCCTTATCTAACTTATCTTACACAAAATTCATAATGCAACTTTAGCCAAATGTCTCCCTAAATTTTTTCTAGAATATTGGATCAATTTTTAAGGGGTTATATATGTTTGCAAACGATGTAAAAACTCTATTAAACTCATTATTATTAAATTATATCTTTCAATATCAAGTTGACAGGAATAAGTGTATTATATAATAAATAATATACTATATGACTATAATATAATCCCCTTCAAAGCTGTCCTACTTATCAAATTAATACGTAATAAATATTTTGTGCGATAAATCCCTTCTCTATTAAAACAAAATAATAAAAAAAGTTTTTAAATTTAATTTAATTTAATTGTAAATTATGGAATACATTTTTATTCCTTCCTGAAAAATTATAAAATTTTTTTCTTTTATTTTTTTGTAAAAATTTTCCACCAACATATAAATATATAAATTTTATATAAATTTTCATATAAATTTTCCACCAACAAATAATCTAATAATCCTTATTCTTCATGTTTATTTCATTTTTATTTCTTCTGAAATAAATTAAAGTATATGTGTAGGTAGAAGAAATTTTTTGGAAATGTATTTCAATATTAAAATATTTTTTTAATAATATTTTATATGCCGATTCCCTGAAAAATTAATAAAGGAATTATTTTGTACATCGATTCACAGAATTTTCCTATGGATTTTGCTATGATCGCTAAAGAAAAATAAATCAATTATATTTTCCGATAGAGTCAGGAATTTAATGTTATTAAAACAAAGAGACTTTAAAGAGATTTAATAATATAGTAGAAAGGTTCTAACTAAAACTGCGTTATTTTCTGTTAGTATATGTGCTCAAAATTTTGAATTTATTTTTAAGTATATACCTCTACCGAAAATGTATTTTTGTGTCAAATATTGCTACAATCATAATGAACAGATTTCTGTATTGAACAGATTTCTGTATTAAAAAGAAAAAGTTTACGATGCATTTTTCCTTGCTATAACTTACGTCATATGTTTGTTCAATTGGACCTACCTATATACATACATAAATGGGAATGGGTATAAAGAAATTATAGCTGCGGTAGCTATCTGTTTTTTCAGAGTAGTATAGCCAGTTAAAAGAAAATTAAAAAAGATAAAGGATTACACTCGATAAAATATTAAAATTTTCAAATTTAGTGAAAATAAATGGTCCATTATTTTCCTTTTAATTAAAAAAAAAAAAAAAAATTCTTTGATGGCACAAGATAATCTGGCCGTTCAGAAATTTACTGATTTGTTTTTTATAAATATTAGGCAAATATACGTTGTCTAATCTGATAAATAAGAAAGGACAAAAATAATGTAATGCAATAAAAATAAAATGTAGGATTATTATTATTATTTTAATATTTTCAGCGTATTATAATTTATTTAATTTTTCATCCTAAAAAGATACATAATTGTCCTCACTGTGTCCATCCGTCAGAGCTGAATACACTCTCCTCACAGGAAATGGGATATCGATTCAATGCTTTGCCGATGTCCAATTTTTTATTGTTCTCTTAAAATTCTTTGTTTTTTATTAATAATTTTTATTGTCCAAATAGAAGGACTAAATAACTTTGTTTCTAAGGTCTGTTTACATATTTCAAGTTCTGTCACTATCACGAGGAAAATAAGAAAATTTTTAAAATATTTCCCCAACATTTTAGAAAATTTTCGGTTTGTAAATTCATTTTCTCAAATTATATTCAATTTACAAAATAATTAATTTTATTTGGGTAAATAAGTGTAATAAATTTTAATTAGCAAAATAAAGGACTTTGTAAAACCTTCTGATCCTATTTAAGTAAAACCTTTTTTGGGTGACAATTTTCTTACTTTTATTAGCTGTACATAAAATTTAATAATGCAAAATAAAAACTAAAAGCAAAAGAAGCTCAAAGACAGGAAAAAAAAATATTTTTTCCCAAAAAGAAACTCTAGATGAGAAAAAGTGCCTTCTGTGGTTTAATAAAATTAATTAAATTATTTCCAGATACATATAAGCATAGTGCGATGTAAAAAATGGTTCATTATTTAATTTTCATCCCACCTCAATTGGTAAGCAGCAAAAATAACTTTTTCCATGAAAGTCTATAGGATCAATCAAGAAGTATAGTTTAAAAAATTTTCCTGGAACTGTTGACAATTAAATCAGCACTTTTTGGAAAAATTTTGTAAACTAAATTAACAATCCTTCATGCTTAAAATAATTTTTCTTTTAAGAATAAATAGACTAAAAAAGAGTTCTAATTTTCTTTCTAAACAAGTTTTTAGAAAAATATCCTTGACGATCCAAGTACATACGCTACATACGCTTGGATTGATTAAACGTCGTGTTAGAATAAATAAAGTAAGATATATCCGATTCGAAAATTTATTTTAACTTATTCGTCAGCTACCTAATTCAAATTTCAATTTAAAAATATTAAAAGAAAAAAAAATTGGAATCAAGATATATTCTTTTTGTTTGATTAAATGGAATTTAAATTATGAAAGCAAATTATTCTGGACACGTTGAATATAATCCTTCACAATTTTTTCATTCACATTTCAAAATCTAATCATAAAATGCACCAAAAGAATGAATAATCATGATTATTTTGCATTTTATAATTGAATCGACACATTATCCTTTTTACACAATCTTATTTTAACACACAAACCTTGTCCGTTTGTCTGTTTGTCCGTTTGTCCGTTTGTCATCAAATCTTTCAACTGTTATTTGACTCTTATTTCCGGTGACAATACAATACTATCAACTTAGTCGATAGTGCAATTCGTCAGCGTTTTTTTTTTAACTAACCGTTACTAACAAAATAAAATTTATGTAATTTAAAATTTAGAGTAAAAGTATACATGTGTTCAAAATATCAGAAAAAGTGAGTCAAAAGTTAATTGCAAGTTCACATTACTGTATTCCTATTACAGCACATTATAAGACACATTATAAGACCAGAAAATTTTTTTGACTGCTAGATTGGATTTTATAACGTCAAGTTAAAGTTAGTCAGTGATGGATTTAATAATGTAATGAAATGTTTAGCCCTATGTCCAAGGATAAAATCTAAAAATGGATTTCGATTAAAATTGTTATATATATACGTACACGGTAAAAAAAAATTAGCTATTTTTACTCTTTATTTACTCTCGAAAAATGATTAAGCTGCAACATTTTCCTGCAACATTGTCCTGCAACATTTTTCTGCAACATTTTCATGCAACATTTGCAGCAAAATGTTGCATGAAAATGTTGCAGCAACATGTTGCAAGAAAATGTTTCAGCAACATGTTGCGGGAAAATATTGCAGGAACATGTTGCAGGAAAATATTGCAGCAACATGTTGCAGGAAAAAATTGCAGCAACATGTTGCAGGAAAATGTTGCAAGAAAATATTGCAGGAACATGGTGCAGGAAAATGTTGCAGAAAATGTTGCAAGAAAATTTCGCAGCAACATGTTGCAGAAAATGTTGCAGGAAAATGCTGCAGGAAAATATTGCAGCAACATGTTGCAGGAAAATATTGCAGCAACATGTTGCAGGAAAATGTTGCAGGAAAATATTGCAGGAACATGGTGCAGGAAAATGTTGCAGAAAATGTTGCAAGAAAATTACGCAGCAACATGTTGCAGAAAAATGTTGCAGGAAAATGCTGCAGGAAAATGTTGTAGAAAAATGTTGCAGGAAAATGTTGCAGGAAAATGTTGCATCAACATGTTGCAGGAAAATGTTGCAGGAAAATGTTGCAGACAAATGTTGCAATAAAATGTTGCAGCAACATGTTGCAAGAAAATGTTCCAGAAAAATGTTGCTGCAACATGTTGCAGAAAAATGTTTACACAATTTCGAGGAAAACAAAATAAATTTAAAAAATTATTAATCTTTATTATACTATTTTTTATTTTTTTATTCGTATGATTCAATATTAAGTTTGATACAAGTTTAAACTTTAAAAGATAACTTGACTTGTTAATAGTAAATTTAACTATAAAAACTAGCGTCACCTCTACCTAGAAGCAAAAAGAGTAACTTTAGCACTTTTTTTTTAACCGTGTACTGTATAGTGTATACTATGAAAATTATCAAGAACGATTCTAGAAACAAAAAAAAAAAACTGTTTAGATCGCTGTACTGAAGTTTTTATCTTAAATACCTTAATTATCCTTTTATAAAAATATTTCAATAATAAACTCATATTATCAGTCCACAGAATTCAAAAAAAATTAATTCTGAGAAAATAAAATATATGTAGGTACCTTATATAAAAATTATTAAATTTTGCATAAATTATTTAAAATTTTAATTTGATTCGTTTATTTGCGTTTCTTATCATTTATAATTTAGTAGAAGAATTTTTGCAAATAATTTTTTTTTCTTTTATAAATTCTAATGAATTTCATCTTAGTAACTTTTAAGAAAACCATGACCATAGAAAACAATCGATTCATAAAATTTCGGTTAAACATACAAATTTGTATAGTTATCTCACTTATTTGGACCAATATTTTCTTTTCTGACTTTTAATCACTTTTTTCTCACTATCTAGTGAAAACTTTTTTGAAAGCAATTAATTTAATAAACCTTAAGACTTTCTTTTAAGTGTATATAATTATCATAATAAGTTTTAAGATTATTATATAAATTAAGAAAAACTTATATAATTATTCACAATTTTCTAAGTTTTGAAAAGCTTTTACTTGCTTAACTTCAGAAATGAGAAAGAAAAAAATAAATAAATAACGAATAATTTTGTATATTGTTTTAAGAGGAAAACTTTTGAAGAGTCCTTAAGCTTAAAAGAATCAAAAATATAAAGTACTTGAAAGAATTTTATCATAATTTAATTGGGCGTTCACTATTATACTTAATTTTTCAAGACATTGAAAGTTTTAATTTAATTTTTTTTTATTTCAAACCTAGTCTAACTTAATAAAATAATAAGGAGAAATTTATTTAAACACAAGAAATGAACTTGTATTAATTCCAAGTGATGTTCCAAGTGAATTTTTAACTGATTTTTAAATATATTAAACTTATTGTCAGTACAAAATACTTAATCTGAGTAAAGTAAGCTTGATGTGATTAAAAAAAAACTTCGTATAATTTATCTATGACAAGTATTATGACAAGTATTATAATAAAGAAAATTTAAAATAATTTATATAACTAAATTAGAAATTTTATTTTTTCCTTCACTTAAGATAATTTTAATAAAAATTTTTCTATTTTCTCCTACACGGAAATATCAATCTAAACTTTACTTCCTTTTTGTGGACTAAATAAAAATAAATTTAATTATCTTTATTTTAGATTTCTTTGAAATATTTTAATCTTCGATCCTAACAACAAATCTCTAAAGTGGCAATTTAAAAAAAAATAATTTTATTTTGTTTATGTTAACAGGAAAATTGAAAGTTAATATAATATTTTCATTATCTTAATTTATTGCCCCTAACAGATAGATTAAATTGTGAGTGTTTTTATTTGGAATTACTACTTGAAATATTTTCTAAACATTTATTTTTTTTAATTCCGTGATAACAGAATCAAGCTTTATTAAATACTGTCAAAGCTTTAGTTTTTGTTTCAAATATTAATTAAATTAATTTTCCGAAAGGATATTTTTTGGTGATTGAAAATGATTTTATTTTTTTTTTTATTTTTTACTGAATCCAAATTGAAATAAAATTTTGTTGTTTATTTTCAAAATTTGTTAATGAATGCATGAGTAATTCCAAATAATTATGGAATTACAAGTGCCTGAGAAATTAAATTACCGAATGTTTGGGGTGCTTAATAGGTTCAATTTAAAATTTCATTTCGATTAAAATCAATAAATCATATGGCAATTAAACTTCCAAAAATATTTCTGAAGATCATAATTAGAAACAAAATTTATATTGAATATATGTAGTTTCATATTTTCATTAATTTATTATTCCCAAAAAAAAATCCATTCCACAACATTTTTATTTACTTTTTGGAAGAAAAAAAAATACACTTCAAAAATAAATAAAACCTTTTTCACAATAAGCCGGATATACGTTGCTTCCGGTTTTTTAGTGAAAAGCTTTTTCCCAAAAAAAAAAAGGAAAAAAAAATTCAACATTCTTTGAAAATGATTTATAAAATTTATTATAGATTGAAAAAATTAAAATACTTATATGTGGAAATCGCTACACTTCCTGATTGTTATGAGCAAAGTTACTTAAAAAAATTCTCGAAGTAGATTATACAAAGTTTATTTAACTTGATTCACATTTTCCCATTTATCTGAGAAACATATCTGTGTTCAAAAGCCAGAACGTCTTATCTGCAAAATCTTTGTTTTGAGTTAGAGCGGAATAAAACTTTTTTTTAAATTACAAAAAAAGTATTTGTTAAAAAATTGTAATTTGTTTAGAAAAGTTTTGAGAACAAATTTAGTTTCAGTTTTTGTTTATAAATTATCAAATTATTAGTTTAAACTTCTGTTATTTGAATAAGAAGCAAATAAGACGTTTTTCATAGTAAACTTAATATTATTTTCCAAAAGCACAATAAGGTCTATAACTTCTTAACGGATTGTCATAGAAGAAAGAGGGTAAGGATGAAAATAAACTTAAAGAAGCAACTTTATAATATTATCTCAATTTTGTCTTATCATCATTTAAGACGTTTCGGCTTTTGAACACAGATATAAACAGCTTAATGATCATAAAGGACCAAATCGTGATCACATTTAGCATTCTTTGTTTTTAAAGATACAGATTATTACAAAAATTTACTTCACATTTTTGTTTTTCAATATTGAACAAATTTTGGAATGCATAATATTTTTTTTTAAATTAAAATTATAAAATCTTTAAGATAATAAATTTCAACTTGAATAAATTAATTTTCTGTGTTATACTTTCGGTCTATTCGTTCGACAAATAAAATATAAGAATAATTTTATTTAAATCTCAACTCTTATCTCTATTACAGCATAATTTACTTCACGAAATAAATAAAAATCGTATATGTACTAAATTCTATAAGTTTGACAATTATTATACAAATAAGGATATGCAAACAGTTCCAACATTTAGAGTAAAATACATTAACAAATAATTTTCCTTTTTATCATGAAAGAAAATTCATAGAAAGCAAACAAAGAAAGCAAACAATATAAATCTCTCTAAAGTTTACAACATCGTATATAATAAACGAATATGTATGTATATGTAACTAAAATATAATAAGTTTATTTTTTCAAACGTAGGAAAATAAAAAATAATATTTTTGCACATATTTATTATTTTTAAAAGTAAAAATTAAGTTTTGCATAAAAAAAGAACTTTTTCATTGAATAATAAAGTTTCGAAAGTAATGATTTTCCGTTAGCATAAATAAGATATGTTTAAAAATAAATTATGTTTTTTGATTAGCATTGACAAATTAAAAAAGGGTTTTTTTTTTCAATAAAATTTATTTATCTTTTTAAAATCAATTTTGTAATCTGTTTTTTTTTTTTAATACGATTTTAATCTTTAAAGCTTCGTGCTTAATAAAATGTTTACTATGTTCTGAGTGGACATATTAAAGTGAATATGAAAAATAATAAATTGATTTTTAATGAAAATAAAATACAACATTACTTAAATAGAATTTTCTCTGAACATTCCAAACAAAGGAACATTAAAACAAGTCCACAATGAAAGCATCGAGCTTTGTTTTGAAAGGTTTAGTTTCTGTAGCAAAAAATTAAACTTAAATTTTACTTACTCCGTAATGTTATTCATAATTAAACTTAATCTTAGTCGAAATTTTTTTTCAACATTCCAAATATGTACATATATAGTTTTCATCGTGTTACATAATTTCATCGTGTAACATAATTTTTTTGTTTGATTTAAAAGAAGCAAATGCGATAAATTAATTTCGTTAGTTATATAGCCATTTTTTTTTTTATTTTGACCCATCAAAATTTTACTCAACATATATTACTTCGTATAACAAAAATAATGTTGAATACAATAAAAAATTATTATGAAACTTTTTATTTTGTTTTTTTATGCAGTTAAATTTTATTATTCTCATCTTTTTGCAGGTAAATAATATAAAACTTTTCTCAACTTTATAAACTTTAACGATTTATATATAAGAATAAAGTTGACAACATTTTATTACGAGATAAAGTTAAAAAGTTTTTTTTTTTTTTTCAATTCAAAAATAAACTTATCACTTCATGTCACTTCATTTGAATGCGGATATTAAAATCGATTCAATAATTTTTTTCAGTTTGATGCTAAATGAATCTAATGTTATTAAAGTATATAATATTAAAGTAAAGAGGATAGACTTTTCTTTCAAATTCTGGAGCAAAAGTTAGAGTAAAACATGAAAATTCTGCATTTTAAAGTATGAAACTGACAAATTTTCAATTAAAGCTTAAAAGCGTCGTTTATGCTTGGAAAACTGGGATATGTTAAAAAAAACACACACAACAAAAATATATAACATCAAATTAACACAAATACTCTACAAAATGTTGAGTTCAACTATTATCTCTTGTTTTCAACATTTTATTTTGGTTGTTTATTACCCTAAAATTTTTATCATTAAAAAAAAATTAACACTTTTTATTATTTTGGTCACGTTGTAAATTATATTCTGTTAAACTAGACCTAATCTCGCACTATTTTCGCATAATATCATTATGTTGTCAACAACATAAAATAAAAACTACATTTTTTGTTTTTATGACCAAAAGTTTATTTCTTTTTTTTAATATAATAAAAAAGAAAAAACTTATGCTAGCTTGGTTCGTGGTTGAAAACCATCCTTATGGTTACACATTTGTCAAAGAACTAACACTTTAAAAGGATTTTAAAATAAACTTACGAATTTTATGATTGAACAACGTATAATATATGTAGGTGCTTTGTATAGTGTACTTAGAAATAAAAATTATATACATATTTTTCAATATTAAAGCACCTTTATAACGTGCCAGGGATTTTTGATAAAAAAGAAAACAAAAATTCAAACTCATGAAAATAAAATCGTAAAGGGATTTTTATATGTAAAGGGATTTTTATATGTAAAAGCTATTTGTTAGTTTTCTTTTCTAAGTATTCGACAATAAAGTATTTAAAGTAATTAAAATTGTGAGTTAAGGTCAATTCACACATATCAGTCACGTCAAGTCACCAGCACGTCATTTCAGGCAAAAAAAATATCGTTCCTTGTAATTTAAATAAACTGTCTACACCCATCCGGTGCCGTCACGTCACCGAACCATCAGTCGTCCCACCGTCAACGAGCCGTCAAAATTAAATTACTTTCCGACGATATTTTTTTTTTTGACTGACAGCATTTTTGAAATTGAAAGCAAAACAAACAAAACATAGTTTTTATTTTTTATTTTGTATCTAAAAAAAACCGAACGGTGACGTGACTGAAGTGTGTACACACAGGTCAAGATATTGATGGATACTTGACGGTGACGGAACGGAGACGGAACGTTGACGTGACTGATATGTGTGAATCAACCTTTAATAGTATTTCATTCAAAAATTTTGAGTTCAAATATACGGCAAGAATATGTCAAATAACAGATTCTAAGAAAGTTATTATGACCCTCTAGGGAAATAAAGCCACATTTTAAAATTATTTTAAACTTGGTTAAAAAGCCTGAAATTGATAATTTTGGTTCTACTTAAAGTTTATTTTAATATAATGTTAAAATAATACTATAATATAATACAGTAGATTTTGAATGTATATATTTATATTTTAACACTCCAGACATTGAATCCATTTTTCATCATTATAAGAAAAACAATTTTTTTTTTAATAAAACCTTAAAATTTGTCAATATGTCAATATATCAATTTGTTTTTTTTGCGTATAACAAAACAAATAATCAATATAAAAATATTAGGTTTAAATTATTTTAATTATTTGCAATGTACCTGAAATGAACCTTTATAAAGCATTGCGGACAATTCACCGTAAACAATTCACCGTAAGACAATTCACCGTAAGACAATTCACCGTATGGACAATTCACCGTATGGACAATTCATCGTATGAACAATTCATCGTATGAACAATTCACCGTATGGACAATTCACCGTATGGACAATTCACCGTATGGACAATTCACCGTATGGACAATTCACCGTATGGACAATTCACCGTATGAATAATTCATCGCAAAGAAAATTATTTTTATCAATCCGGGCGGCCGCCCGGATTGATAAAAATAATTTTCTTTGCGATGAATTATTCATACGGTGAATTGTCCATACGGTGAAATATTTTTTCTAAAATTTTACAGTTGTTTTTAAATTTTAGGTAAATCATTAAGCTTTACCCAGTCAGTACCACGAGGAGGTGATCTATCTACGTTACAGATCACTTATTTTGTTCATGTTTTTGTTAAATATTTTTATTTATTTATTTTTTCGATTTTTGTTAAATATTTTTATTTTTTTTTTTCTTTATTTTTTTTTGGTTTTTGTTAAATTTTTTATTTTTTTTTTTAATTTAAATGATTATATTAAACAGAAAATAGGTAGTTCATACGATGAATTGTCCATACGGTGAATTGTTCATACGGTGAATTGTTTCGGTGAATTGTCTTACGGTAAATTGTTTACGGTGAATTGTCCGCAATGCAAAGAGACGGTGTCCGTACGACGGTGTCCGTACGATGAATTGATCATACGGTGAATTGTCCATACGATGAATAGTTTACGGTGAATTGTCTTACGGTGAATTGTTTACGATGAATTATCCAGACACCCTTTATAAAACCATTTTTTTTTTTTTTTTTTTTTGATTTTTCAGTGTCATTTACAAATAACATTGACATTATTTATATTAATTATAAATATCAGAAGGCAACTTAACTATCAAATTTTGAGCAAATAAAATTGGAGAAGAAAATCCATTGAAATTTGAACTTTCAAGTAATAAGATTGAATATGTAAGACTCTTACAACAAGCGAAAAAAACATTAGGAACGAACGATAAGAAAAATATATTTTAAGACAATTTAAAGAAAATATTTATTTTTACTGTACAAAAAATTGTGGGCTATGCAGATGTGGCTTTATTCCAGAAACAATAATTGACATTTAATATTCGAAATACGCACAAACCTGAATTTTATGCAAACCAGTCGTTTCTTATTTATTTTATAAATTAGTCCTGTGTTTTACCGCTGAAAAATTGTGTTAATGAGTTCTAAGTCATCAATTTTCTTTTGACCTAAAGAACTCAAAAAATTCAAAACTTAAACTAAATATAAATTGTCACAAGAAGCTTCTGATGAGGTATAATACATTCTTTGTGGACTATCAATTATCAATTATCCCCTTTTTTTATTGGGAAATATACAGAAATTTAAAAATAAGCAAAAGTCAAAATATTAAAAAAAATAATAATAATAAAAATAAAGAGTTTAAAATCATTTTATTATCATAATCATTTTTTTATTGGAATATGGTTTTATTTTTATTATTTTTTCAAATAATACACAGAAGAGGCAATATTACTTGAAAATAAAATCTTTATTGAGTTGACGCCACTGAGTCAAGTGCCAAAAAAGAAAATATTAATTTATTACAAAAAAAAAAAAATCTAACAAATGGTATGACTTTGGTATGACATGTTTTTCTTTTTTGATTTTTCCCTCATTTTTTTTTATTTATTATTAATGGAAAATAAAGAATTTTCAATATAAAAATAGAAAATTTCCATTAAAATTTTGAAAAAAAACAAAAAAAAAATGGTTCATACTAAATTAAAAACATAAATGTTTTTTTTTTTAATTTTTTTTAAGATAATCAACGTTTTGTTATGTTTTGAAACAACGAAAGGACTACGAACAATGAGAATTTGATTAATACTAGTAATAAGTCGGAGAGGATAAGTTGTGATAGAAGGGAACATGAATGAAAACAGATAAAAGGAAAATCAATGGAAGATATAATATTAGCCGATCTGAAGAAATAGGAAGAAATGTAGAAAGAGAAATAATTTACAGAAATTAAAAGTTAGTTAATTAGATGACGATAAGGGATAAAATACACATAAAATAAAATGCATGGACAATCTACATTACATATATATATTAAGATAGCAAATTTGAAATCGAACCATGTCATGATTAAATTTATTAGTACCATACATTATATTACAATACAACTGCAACCAGTATAGTGTGAATCGGGTGAAAAAGTTCAAAATAAGAAATTGTATATAGGTACATATTTTTTTTTGAATTTTCCAATTTTTGGCAATGTTCCTTTTTTGAGAAAAAAAGTAATATAGGAAGAAAATTATTCCTGGAAATAAATGCCCTTTTCTTGTCAGGTGAAGTGTAATTTTTCCTTTATAATATGTTTGTCCAATCAATATTTTTTTTTTTTGTGAAATAAATAGAAACCTTTTTTTTTGTGCAGGAGACACAATTTCTCAAATAGTCAACAAAAATATATTTAAATCTCTAAATAAAATTTATTTGTAAATGATTTTGATAAAAAGGATAAAGATTTTATTTTTTTTTTATTATTAGCTCACAAATTTCTTTAAAAATGGTTTGATCATTTAAAGGTAATAAAGGTTGAAATGAAATATAAAGAAATGTTATCCTCTTTTTAGTTTGTTGTTTTTGAGAAAAATAAAGGATTTAGTTTATTCTTTTTTCCAAATATACATTTTTGTACTTGAGTGGGTTTAAAAATTACAACGTCGAAACTAGAAAATTTGTTTTTTTTTATTAATTACAACTTCACTTTGTTTTTGAATTTTATAGAAATATTTTCACGCAGGAAAATTTTAAAATTATCATTTTTAAGGAGGTTAAGATGTTTTGAATTAATAAATCGAAATTAATATTTTTTTTTGTATAAAATGTATCTGTACGGAATAATTATACCATTCAACTTATTAGTAAATTTTTTTTTTTTTTTTTTTTTTTCAAAGATATAGCACAAAATTTTCTCCAAGCTGGTAGGTACAGTGTTGATAAACTTTTTAAAAAAAATTTGCTAAAATAATATATCAATATGTTTTAATCCAGGACGTTAACCTCACTTAATTTAGTTTATTGCTAACAGTTCGAGCTTTCAGAAAGAAATCGTCAAATTAATTTAATTTTAAATAAATATTAGTCATATTGAAATTACTTTGAAAATATACTCAAATGTTAAGAATAATAACAGCAAATTCTGAGATCATAATATAATACGATATATATATGTATAATATAAGAGAAATTGAATAAAATTGCTTTAACATTATTCTGTAACTGCGTAAATATATTGAATTTTATTTTTAATTGACATTTTTTCTGAATACATAGCTTAGATATATGTATATAAATTATTATTATTGTTCATTGAATGAATTTTTAATACGAAAACTTAATTAAAAACATTTTTCCTTAAATTAATATGCCAGAATTCAATAATTTATTATACAAATTTCTGAGTTATTTTCTTTTATTTTCTTCTGTGTGTAAAAATATACACAGAAGAAGAAAAATTATATATCTTCTGTTAAGAATTATATTAATTGATTTTGTTGATATATAATAATAGGAAAAGAACTTATAACAAACTGCAGGTTGAAGATGTTTGATATGTCATTGTCCATCTCTAACAAGAACTAATTTAAATCACTGTGGATATTTTAAGTTTATGAGAGGCCATATTTTTAGGTATATGGCACTGCCAACCTAACCTTATGTAACTTTATCTAAACTAATATACCAATTAACCGATGATAACCCCTTTTTTGTTATAAATTTTGTACATAAATAATAAATAAAATATCGTAATTAGAAGTAATGTTAAGCATTTTTTTATATAACATAATTTTGATAATTATGAGTTATTATTCATAATCCTTTGATCTAACTGAACTATAGGATCAGTTCAAGTATTATGAAAATTAATACATTTTTTTTAACTTATTTTCTTCTTCAAACTTTATAAGGGAAAATTTTCTATTAACATTTTTTGTATTTGATAATGAATAAAAAAACATTTTAGTATTAAATTTAATATTTCCGCTAAAAAATAAAAGTCATCTTCAAGAACAACTAATGAAAATAAAATTTTTAGAAGCACGTGCTTTTTCATGATTTTCTGGGGAAATTTTTTAAAACATTTTATATTTTTATATGATTGATAAAAATTTTTCGTTGAGTTTGCGTGGAATCATATGAAAATTTATTTTTTTCCAATTCATAAAAAAAAACTGTATATTAATGTCCCTTTTTTTGAAGGGGATATAAATAGATTCCCAGAAAGATAAAATGCAATGATATATTATTGTTGGAACATAACTTTGCACATAAACCCTTATTTTATGACATTCAACTTTTAATCGAAAAATTATAAATCAAATTGCTCCCAAATAGAAATTTATTGAAATGAGTAGTTTTTATTTATGTGTATAATATATATATTATAAGCTTGACAGTTACAGCAAAATACTATTAACATTCATGTTCATGTGATTTGTTCATCTATGTATCTTTTTTTGTCAACCCCTAAACTAGTGTTACTTTAAAATAATTATTATAGCAAATAAAAACTCTTATCGAAACATAACTTTGCTTAAGATATAAAACTTCAAACTTCTTAAATATTGGAAGTAAGAAGGAGAACATTTGTAAATTTTAATTAAAAAAATTCGTGATAAAATTTCTGTAGATAAAATTTTCCCAAATTTTCTTTATTAAAATGGTATAAAAGAAAATTGGGAAAGGTATAAGTGGGAAAATGAATGGAAAATTAAATATTATAATAATGAAAATCAGATTGAAAAGGTCGAATATTAAAATGAATTTAACAGACTTTTTTTTTTATATTAAGATTATGATTGAAAGAAAATAATTTCAGTTACTGATATAATCGAGTTTCAGACGGACGTTCAAATTAAATGTTATCGGAAAATATTTTCAAAATTAAAAAAAAAAAATGGATAAATAAAAATATATCGGTTTCCGGTCTATTCATCTAACAATATTAGTTTTGAGTAATAATAAATTTTTTTCTTAATAATAAAAAATTTGTGAAAATTGAATTATTATTGATGATTGCAAGACGAAAAAAATTATATTAAATTAGAGCTTTTCAATAATCCAAAGTACAAAATTAGGTGACTTAAAAAAAAAATGTTAAGTTATATCTCATATAAAATCAAAGGCGGAGGTGATTAGAAGACCTCAAAAGGGCAAGAATTTTAGTTAAATTTGAAAGTTTTATTCTTGACATATCGATACTATTCTATTCTCATTATCCAAACTTAATATTATTGGCGCCAAAAATATCTACATGGGTTTTTAATTTAATACTGACATATAAGTGTAAAAATTCTTTAAATAAAAATTTAATTAATGTTCATTATTGGGGTAAAATTGTAGTGAATCTAGAAAGCTTTTTTCTCTATAAATAGAAATTGAAACTAAATATTTATGCAGTCGTAAACATTTATACAAAGGTAGTAATATTTTTTATAAGTTTGAAGACAGAATTATAAATTTGATTGGCATCCTAAAATCCTACACATGACGCACTTCACATCACAAACGAATAGTTGTATATTAATAACGCCCGCATCGAACTACCATTATTTTTAATTGTTTTCTTCTTTTTTTTGTGATTACTTACGCAATTAAAAGTTTATGTGTAATCATTTTTTAATTTATTGATTATTTTTTCTTTGATTTTATTAGCAAACCTTAAGGTTAAATTCTGTATGAAGGTTATTCCTTTTTCTATATATATAACGCAACATAAAAAAAAGGCGCGAAGAAAATTCTTATTAAGACTTAATATAGAAAACTTGTAAAATTATAAGGACGAAAATAAAAATTATAATCGAAAAGGAAATTGAATATCTATTTTTAATTTTTTCTTTTTTTTTTTGGGTAAGTATTGTGGTCTTGTAGTGAAATATTTTCTTAAGTATTTTTTTTATCACGAAATTTATTTGAAAAAAAAAAAAATTTTATGTCCAAAGAAAAAATTTTCTACCCATCTAAAAAATTAAATTTTTTTTAAATAAAAAAATAAACGAAAAAAAAAATTCCTAATATTTTCCATTCTTAAATTTATTTTATTTTTAGCCTGAAGCAATAATTTTTTTTTTTTTGTAAATATTTATGTGCGGGAAAATCCATTATGAGTTTAATGGAAAACGTTTTCAGTAAATATTTTCTCTGACCACACTACACTTGTGTACAGTAAATTTTCTTGGTTACATTTTTTCATAGGAACCACTTATTTGAGGGATTTTAAATATAAGTTATTAATATTCCAAATTAGATTGACTTCAATTTTTATTATTTACGGTCAATTCACACATTCAGTCACGTCAAGTCACCGTCAACGAGCCGTCAAAATTAAATTACTTTCCGACGATATTTTTTTTTTGACTGACGGCATTTTTGAAATTGAAATTGAACGCAAAACAAAAAAAACAAAGTTTTTATTTTTTATTTTGTATCTAAAAAAACGGTAACGGAACGGTGACGGAACGGTGACGGAACGGTGACGGAACGGTGACGGAACGGTGACGTGACTGAAGTGTGTAGACACAGGTCAAGATATTGACGAATACTTGACGGCGACGGAACTTTGACGTGACTGATATGTGTGAATCAATCTTTAATTGAACTGCACAAAAAAAAATTAAAAAAAAAACATCAGATTCTTTCATAATTTTTACGAAGCAGAAAATTTAGTATCCGCCGTGATAAATTTTTGAAATATTGAAAAGAGAAAGAATTTTTTTTTTTTTTTTTTATTAAAGTTACCAAATCACTAGGTGGGATACCTTTTATACTTAAAGAAGTATGGATTTGATAATGGGGATAGGAAGTTTAGACGGGATTAAAAAGTGGGACAGTCAGTAGGTAATCTATTTACACTCTTCTTAAAGCGGCGCAAGTCGTAAATCAAACGTCCGCCAGCTGTAGGGAACAATTTTGAAGGTAGAGCATTCCACATTCTTGAGGTGCGAATTGAAAACGAATCTCCAAAGCTCGTTCTGTCACATCTGGGAATTTTGACGAAATATGGGTGTGACGTTGAAGCAGTACGTGTTTGGCGTGAAAATACTTGAAGTTGAGGAAGTAGGGCCTTTACTTCCAGGGAACACGTATCCATTCCAACAAGGTATTTATAAAAAATGGAAAGTGAACCTACATTACGACGGTGGTTGAGGGATGTTAAAGAGCTGGTGGTTTTGTGATCGTTGATCAATCTAATAGCCCTTCTCTGAACTTTGTCCAGGTACTCAAGATGGGTATTGGGAGCACCAGCCCATATATGGATAGTTGGCCAACAAAAAGGAAAATCGGGAAAAATTGCTACCTAAAATAAAAAAAAGAAGTTTTCCGAATTTCGATCCAAATAGAAAAACCACCACGAAGGATGATATTATAATTCCGTGCGCGGGAAAAATTTTTTCAATCAGATTCCCTGTATAGAAAAAAAATTTTATTTACAAAAATTAAAGTATGAAAAAAAAAATAAAAAAAATATTTCCAGATCCTTAATAAAAAAGAAAGAAAATTTATTAAAATTTAATATTATAACTTTTATTTATTTAATTATTTTAATTTTTAATTTTTAATTTTTTTTTTTTTCATTTTAAGAAAATCGTTAATTCATGAAAAATATAAAATTTTCAAATGTTTACAATTATTATATTATAGTAAACATTGAAGAAAAATACACAAAAGAAAATGTATTTTCATGAATGAATAATTAAAAATGTAAATATAACTAATGTTGGAAAAACAAACAATATATTGCATGAAATTACTAATGTGGTTAAATTATTGGTTCAAATAAATAACAAAAAATTTATGGAAAATTATTTTTATTTTGTAAATGAAATATAATGAAATTTTCACTATCCCATGAAAACAAAGAGAAAAATTTGTGTGCATATTTAAATTATTTCAATTTTTTTTGTATGGAAAATTAAAGAAATAAAAAATAAATATCAAAATTTTAAAAATTTGAACATAAAAAATTTATCAAATTTTTAATAAAAATATTTTAAAACTATGTACGTTCGTGGTGGAAACCACAACCAAGAGGAAAAAAAAAGGATATTTTTGTAAAAATTGTGCGGTAAGTATAGAAATAGTGGAATTTTAATAATTATTATTATTGTGGCGAATTCGCTGTTTTTACTGAACAAAAAATTATAATTTCTATAACTTTTGACCTAATGAACGAAGGGGGCTCAAAATGGGCTTAAAATGATTGCTTTTGAAATCTCTATAGAGCTCGCTAAGAAAATGGTAATTTTTTATTTATTATATAATTATTTGTCATGAAAATAAAGAAAAAAAAATTAAAAAATCTGAAAATAACGTCAATTGTTTTCAAAATTGCACGTTAACGAATGATTCGATCAATGCAATTTTCTCGCCCTAGAGTTTTTTATTACGGATATTTTAATTATAATTATAAAAGTAATTTCCAGGAGCAAAATAAAAAAATGAATCCATTTTTTATAATTAGTACTTAATAATTAAGGTATTAGGAAAAAATTATTTGAAATATTTTTTGTAAACAACTTTTCCATTAATAACAGGGATGTTTAAAGACTAAATTTTTTTTTTTTAATGTTAATTCTTAGTGCTAAAAGAATATATAATCCTAAATACTAGAAGAATAACTCGACAAATTTACTACTCGGCGATCTGCCGTATATGTCTATTTCAATAAATGATGTCCGCTATATTTTATTTTATCTTTTTTAACAATAATATAACATAAATTTTATTGTGGTTTTTTAGCACGAATTTGATTTTTCTTTTATTTACCAATAAAAGAAAAAATGATATTAAAAATTTCATGTGAACTTTGAAAATATATTATAGTGTTGATATTAATAATCCACACGATTCTGAAATAGACTGTCTGTAGGAAAGGTCCTGAAAAGCTTTAATGAAGACATGATAAAACTCTTAACATCAACATTAACAACAATTTATTTATTTATTTAATATTTTATTATTTTACAATTTCATACATATACAGTACTTAACCTAGCATTTACAACTAAGAATTCAGCTTTTATGTTATATAATTACTTTTCTTGTTTATAATATGACATGTTTTTAGGAAAAATTAAAAAACCTGATAAATGTTTTTTTATATTTAATATCAACATTATATATTTTCATATATTTAGAAATTTGTGCCCTGAAGAAGTTCCAAAAATAGAAATATTATATATATTATGAAATCATTTAAAATATAGACAAAAAATTAATTTTATTCAATTAGCCTTACGTTACGAAGTCAAAAAACAACAAAAAAAAGGAAATTATTTTAATATTCATTTTGTGCCACACTAAAGTTGATAATTATTATGTTTTGTGTGAACTTTGTTTCAACAGGTACCAAACAGGTTATTAAAAATCTATGATTGTAATTCAAAGATATAAACACGTTGTAAACATATATAGTCTTAATGTGTAAAAAATCTGTTTAAATTCAACAAAAATAAAAATCGAATTTAACATCATGTTGAATGTCCTTCTAATGTTTTACCATACCTACTTCAAAATATTTATTCCTAATATATTTTCCTTTTAATACGTGAGGATATTTTCTGAATAAAGAAAATTATCCATTTTTTATAACAAAAAAAAAAAAATTCCAAAGCATTATCATCCGAAAAAAATAAATAAAGTAAAAATGTTCCAATTTCGAAACATAACCCAAGGAAAAAAAAAATATGGAAAAAATGGAAAACAGTTTTCTCAACTTGAATACCAATTAGTCCCAAATAACAAAAGAATTTATTTTGTTAAATTATTTGTGAAAAAAAAATTTCTTGTTTTTTCTTTATATTCAACGAATTGATAAGGGTCGATTTAAAATCTCTGAAAATTTTCTTTTTTTTTCTTATTGTCCTATTAATCATTTTTAATTCAGCAAGAATACTTGTTGTAACTTAATCAAAAGAATTTTCAAATTTAACAATCTTCTTCAGCTACATTATGATTTCGCTTCTTGACAAGCAGAATCGCCTCTATATTTTCTAGATCCTTATGATAATCAAACTTATTTTAAATCTTTCTATGATTATATCTTTTACTAAAATGTCACTATTCCGCTTCAGGAAACCTACATTATGAATAAGGTTTCTGGTCCGAACTCACAAAAACTCAAAAATGCTTACTTTTTGATAGGAGATTTTATTTTTCATTTCTTTATCGGCTCATACTTTTATTTGAGTGAAATAAGACTTCATCAAGCAAGAAAATCGGACTCTAATTAGAAATGTTGTCTGTTTTGTTTCGTTCCCATGTTAATTTAGTTTCATAATATATTTATATTCCAATGATCTTTAGAATTGGACAATTCTTAACTTTACGTTCTTATTCTTATACATCGTTTTAAATTAATTTTTTATCGGAACTTCTGATAACACACATATTTTGTGTAAGAACACAATGCGAGTGACAATTTTAAGTCAAATTTTTCTTAATATTTGTTTTTCACATAAAAACACAAAAGTTTCAATGAAAAATTTTCGTACATGGTGAGAAAAATAAAAAAAGGAAATGCGTCCTATATCAAACTAAAAAAAAAAAAAAAAATTTAAGAAAAGAACCTTTTTTTTTATCTTGAATAACTTACTTTCAAGGTGATTATGCTTTATGTTTAATTAAATTTTCCTTCATTTGAAAGGTTTTCATTAAAAGAGCAAATAACTTGGTTTAAAAATAATTATTAACTTTATCATTTGCGATAAATCAGACTGAATGGAAAATAAAAAAAAATATTTAATATTATGTTCGTATGAAGAACCTTTTTTAATCAACCCTTTCATTTCATTAAAATAAGCATAAATTTTTTTAAGTCCTTTAATTAACATTGGCGCCAAATTTAATTTGAAAGTTAGAAAGAAAATTTTCTTTCATTCAATCATAAATTATCTTATTATTAAGTATCTTTTAGTAATAATTTTTCAATGAAAACATTATTTACACAATATGACGTTGAAAATATATATATAGTCAGTTTTTTAATTTTTGATGGAAAACGGGCTAAAAATTAGTTTTGAAATCAATGTGATATATTCATATATTATTTATGATATATTATTTATGATATTTTATATAAATTTATAATTGAGTTTCAAACAAAAAATTTTTCATTCGGAATAAAATCATTTCGGAAGAGCCACAACGAAAATTTTTTTCTCAAAATTTTACTAAATAGTACAGTCATTTGGTTCGAAAAATAGTGGTTACCTGGAAAGCTTTCCGGGAGTTTTGAAAATTGGTAATTTTATAGATTTTGATGTGCTCTTTCCGAATTTCGACTTTGCGACCTCGTATTTTATCCGCTCGCGCCGCCATACTGAAAAAATGGCGCCTAAAATTACTTTTTTGGCAATATCTCGTTTCCGACTGATTTTACGAAACAATTATGTACAATGAAACTAGAGACAATTACCTACAATTTATGTACCAACCTTTTTTTTCATAAAGTCAATAGTTAAGGCGTACGAGCGCCGCAAAGTTTACTCCAACATGCACAAATAAAACATATATTATAATATCTATATTATATGTAGATGTTATATATCTAATATCTATATATACTAGTATCACAAATAATAATAATAATAATAATATGTAATAATAATGAATAATTAGTAATGGCCAAAAAGCGTGTTGGAGTAAACTTTGCGGCGCTCGTACGCCTAAACTATTGACTTTATGAAAAAAAAGGTGGACACATAAATTGTAGGTAATTGTCTCTAGTTTCATTGTACATAATTGTTTGTATCGTAAAATCAGTCGGAAAGGAGATATTGCCAAAAAACTAATTTTAGGCGCCATTTTTTCAATATGGCGGCGCGAGCGGATAAAATACGAGGTCGCAAAGTCGAAATTCGGAAAGAGCACATCAAAATCTATAAAATTACCAATTTTCAAAACTCCCGGAAAACTTTCCAGGTAAAACTACCAAATGACTGTATTATAAAATTTATTCGCTAGAAAAATATAGGTTCATTTGATCCACGATGACATAGTTTAAGCTTGCCTTCAGAGATAATAAACCTATATCAAATTATAGTTTTTACTTATATACACATTTCAATTAGAATATTCATACCTAAAATTTTACAATAGAAAACAAAAAAAATTTAATTTCAAGAAATAAGAAAATTTTTCTTGTTTTTCTTTCGTAAGCATGGTATAAATTTATTTCCTGAAAGAAAATATGCGACACACAAATAATTTTCTTTTTATGTTTTCAAAGGAAAAAATTGTATATTAAGGGATTTCCCAAATGAACTCTAAAAAGGATGTATTGGAGCATATTCATAAATAAAATTACTTATAGCATATTTATGTTTTTGTATAACGCAATCATTTTAATGCCAAGAAAAAAAATATATTTTTTTTTTTTATCATTTTTGTTTCTACCTAAAATTCTTTTAAACGCAAAAACAGAAAAAAAATAAATAAATAAAAGGATTCTTAGAAATTATTCGATTTTCTTTCATTTTCATATTTTTTTTTTTTTTTTTTTTTACAAAATTTTCTAAATTATTATACGATATAGAAAATGGGAAATACAAAAAAAAAACAATAATTCGTTTTCCCATTATTATATTATATATTTAATTTTTAGAAAGTTATGTGAACAAAATATTTTAACAAAAATGAAAACGCCTCAAGGTACACAATTATATTTGAATTGAAATCCCTGAAAAATTATTAACATATCTTTTGGCGATGAAAATAAACGCAAAATAACGTAATAAAAAATTGGATTAAATTCAGTAACACTGAACAAGTTTTTATGATAAAGCTATTGAAAGCTAAGAAAAATTTGACTTAAGATCTTTCGTTCTTTTCATTTCTTTCAATTAGTATTTATGAAACAGACGAATATTTTATTAACTTTGTTCTTTCGACAAAATGGAGAAATTTAATTTAAATCTGGGCTTACATTGACATAATTATATCATTACTTATTAATCTATCTGAAGAGTATAGTGAACATTTTTATAAACGTCCACTGTCAGATGATAGTTCAAATTCATAATTATTATTGTGTGCGCTTAATCTACAAGTAACATTGATCAATATTACATTAATAGGCATTCAATCAAAAAAGGAAAACATCATTCTTTAAAATATTCTCAGTAATTAAAATAAAAATTACTCTTAAAACTAAAAATAATACATAGCTTTGGGCTTAAAAATTGTAATGGATTTTTCTAAAGATTTTTCAATAATATGTTTATTGTTTAATAAGAAATTCAAAATAAAGAATAAATCTGTACAGGGATTATAAATTTATAAGATTAGTTGTAGTAGAAATGTAGTAATAACTTTTACTAATAGTCTAATTGATTATACATTAATTATTCAGATAGAGAAATAGCAATTGAAAGAAAAAAATTTCTTATATGTAAACATATAATTTATTAATAAATAAATATGTAAAAAAAAAGAAGAAAATTGTGTGAAAAACATGCAGCTTTTAATAAATTATTAAACGAAAGACATGTTTTGTACAAAAAAAAAGTTATGTATAGTAAATAATGTAAATATTACTATTTTTTCTGTCAAATAAATTAAAACATGTTTATAATTTTTTACCCAGTTCAAGGATAAGAAATTAAATAATTTAGTATTATTACACTTATGATTATTAAACGTTTGACTATTTTACTTTAATTTGTTTAACGTTTAACTTGTTAAATTGTTAAATTGTGGTTTGATAAAGCCTAATTAAACCTATATTTAAATCATGTAAAGTTACGAAACTAGGACAGTGTAATATCTTTCCGCAACTGAAACTTATTGCCTCTCCACAATATTAATGTAAAATAATAATTAAAAAAAATTAAATTAAATTAAATTACATTTTCTATTTTTTTTTCTTCCCCTTCCAGAATCTAAAGCCACTCTTGTAGCTTCTTCAAAAATTAATTTGACATTTGATTGAGTTAAAGCGGAGCATTCAAAATATTTATGTGCTCCAATATTTTTTGCCATAACTAATCCATCAAGAAATGTTATCGGCCTAATGTTTCTTTCCTTTAATTTTTTCAACAAAAATTTATTTTCTCGCAAATCCAATTTGGTGCCAATTAAAAGAAAAGGCTTTTTCCGACAATAATTTATTATTTCGGAATACCATTTGGCCCGAACATTTTCCAATGAAGTTGGATTTACCAGTGAGAAACAAATTAGAATAACATCAGTTTGTGGATATGATAAAGGTCTCAATCTGTCATAATCCTCTTGGCCAGCTGTATCCCATAATGTTAAATTTATTAGTTTTCCGTCTAATAAAATATTGTTAGAATAATTATCGAATACGGTTGGCACATATTCACCAAGAAATAAATTTGTCGTGTAACTGACCAATAATGATGTCTTGCCAACACCACCATCTCCAACTAAAACACATTTAACACTTTGCATTTTTTTATTTCTAATTCTATCAATTTTCTGATTATTATTATTTTTCTTCTTAATTTGTTCAAATTTATTATCTTCTAGATATTTTTATAAAAATTCCTATATATTTTACTTTTTTTTTAATAAACTTTATTTATAAAAAAAACAATGTTGACATTTATAAAAAAAAAAACATATGTTTATTTGGGATTATTAAAATCCTTTTTTAAACATTTAAACGTTCCCCTCCCCCCAAGAAAAATAAAATTTAGTGAATACATATACAATGTTTTTCTTCTTCGGTACGGAAATGTGAAAATCTGTTTTATTTTTTGATAAAAAATGTGGAAATTGTGTTTGTAATTTGTGTTATTATGATTACTCTTTGTATTGTACTAGAAAAATGTATCCAGATACACATATCAGTTCATTATACTTAAGGTTATTTTTAGGTTCCTATACAATTCATCTCTATTTATAAACCAATCGAAAACTTGGTCATTTGAGAACTTCTAACTCCGCTACACAAACTCTTAGATTCTCATACTTAAGCTTGGATCGAAATCGCCGTATGAAATACAAGCAGTGATTAAAGATATTATTTATACATTCTGTTTTTTTATTTTTTTTTGCGGTAAACGAACTTAGAACAGAAGTTATATTTATAGAACAGAAGTTATATTTATTGATTTTTTTTTTGACAGATATAGTTTAATTCTTTTTTTCATTTCAAATTAAAATATCATTGCTTTCAAATGAAGTACTCAAAAATAAATAATTGAACTTTAACGAATAATAATTACTTTATTTTTGAACTAAAGCATTCGTTGGAGTTTGGATTTCAGCAACATTATTATTACAACATGTTTTTACAATTTTCCAGATCGTCAATTTTTGTTTTTTTTTTACATAGCACAAATTAATACAAATTATATGAAAACATAAACAAGTTAAACAAAATAAAATCTATATAAATATTTAAATTCGAAAACTGTGTATTTTTGGATAAAAACAAAATTGAATGAAATTTTATCGTTTTGTGTTTTTGCTTCACAATGTGCCCAAATAACTACATTAATACCCAAAATAAAATTATTATGCCGCGGTTGGATTTTTATTTTTATTTCAGAATGTCAACAAAAAAAAAAAATTAACCAATAAAATATATTTTAGAAAAATGTTGGATAAAAAATTTTTCACATCAAAGGATTATTTAATTGTTGTTAAAAACAAAAAAAAAAAAGAAGCGGGATCAACTCTCACGTTCACAGCATACGCAATAACTTTGCCACTATAGTGACTTTTTATTATATAAATTAATTACTTTTTTTATGAGTTAAAAACCAATTCTAAAAGTGGCTGATTCAAAAATTCGCCACCTTGCGATTCAACAAAGTTAGTATTTAGGACAAACTTTAGTCAGAAAGCTAATAATTTTATTTTTTTAACTGACCACAAATTAGATTTTGAAAAATTATGTTTATGTTCTATAAAGCTTAGCAAAGCCTGTATCTAGCATAGCAAAGCGGCGCCGTCATATAACGTTGGATGATGTGAATAAAACAAATTAGATATATGTTGTAATATAATACTCTTGATCAACGGCCTAAACTATTAAAATATAAAAATGAAAACTTTTATATTATGTAACGCAGAGGCGCGTTATGACATTATGGTGCCCTAGGCAATTAAAATTTTTCTACATCAAAATTTACATGAATTAATAAACAATTTTAATATAATAAGGAATGCTTTCTTTAATTCATATATGTACATATATTTCTTTATTGATTTATGTAACCAAATTATAAATAATGAATAGAAAAAGAATTGAAAAAAATTAAAATAAAATAATTAAATAATTAAAAATGAATAAAAAAATTCAATTATACACTTAGAGCTGGAGTGGCCCACCAAGCTAGCGGAGTTTGCCGATGGGCAGTGCCAAAATCCGTTATCTGAAATTTGAATGTTTCTTTTAACCCGGCCTGTTAACTTTTTTTTAAGCGTAGAAAATTTTTCTATATAAATAAAAATTTTGATTTCCCGGTCCTAAATTATTCCTAGTCACAACGATACTTTCTCACTTTATGCTCCATATATTCATCAAAATTAATTTTTCTTGTGCTCCCTTTCAATACATACTAAAATTTGAATATACAAAATAATCTTATGTGACTTGTCACAATCTAAGATTTTTCTGTTTTAAAAGAGTTAAAGGTAGCAGACAACTGAAAATTAGTTTAAAGTATTACATGTAAAAAAATTATTTAGTATTTTGGTGCCCCCAAATCATGGTGCCCTAGGCGATTGCCTACTTTGCCTACGGTGTAACGCGCCGCTGTATGTAAGAACTATTAATTGGAGGCAAAAACAAAAAAAAAAATGTTTATTCAAAATGAAAAATGAAAAATTAATTTTTTTTGACACGTTTTATAATTTCATTAATAATTTAAGGACAAATTAATAAATATATACACACTGGCAGAGTTTATGAATGAAAAATGAATACCTAACAAAACATATGTTTATGGGTTTTGATTTGATTGATTAATTTTTATTATTATAAAATTTAATATCCTTGATAAAATTTATTTTTATAAATATAAAATTTATAATCGAGTTCTAATTTTATGTTAATGTGAAAATTTAATGACATTGAAATTTTTTTTTTTGAAAACCTATATTAATAACAATCAATAAAAGTATCCAATTTAATGACCGACCGTAGAGAGTATTTTTTATTTTTTTTTTTGAAAGGATATACAAATATTTGACGTGTTCGAAACAAATTATTTAGGTATGTACATATTTGTTATTTATATGAAGAAAAATATTTGAATTTTATTTCAATAATAACAATAATAAGGATATCAATTTTCATATGTAATGTGAAAATAATCTAACGTTATAAAAAATATATACCTTCTTATGTCAGAAACAATTATTTTTATACAGACATATATAGTTATTTCCTTTTACTTTGAAAATAACTGTTTACACCTGTATAACTAGTTTCTTCTGCAGAAAAATAAGAAAGTTTGAGCTACATATATAAAAAAAAAATTCTAAACCTTTAAGTTAGAATTAATTTTGTATTTTAATAGAGACCTTTAAATTTAGTTCTGAGTATCGAATAATCCGGTTATAGAGTTTAGAGTAAAATTTATTCAAGTTAACTATTTTATACATTTACTTGGAATGATTTGGCGCAACAAAACTAAAATATATTCAATGCCTAACACATTATAGTTAGACACATTATATTAAAACAACATATTTATTTCACTAAAATGCTTAACATGTTTTAGTTTTTAATTTTATTATATGTGGATTCTTTTCAATGTTTTCTCTATTAATTTTGTATGTATGTATTTTATCCAGAGTCAATATTGAATTTTTCCTCATTGTTTTTTTTTTTTTTTAAGAATTCCGCACATTTTAAGGAAGCAATATAAAACCACAACATAAATAATTCTATAATATTGTTGAAAAAAAAATTTAATGGATTTTAAATGCAATGAAACATAAAATTGAATGCTTTTTATTACATTACTTATAAGAAAATAGTATAAATATTTATAAGAACTATTGTATTATGGAAAAATAAAACAAAAACTCGAGAATTCAGTAGTAACTATTTAGTAAATTAAAGTTTTTTGTAATCTTCATTATCTGCACAAAAACACAAACACTTAGTTCAAGTAGACTACAACTGCAAAATTCACACAAATTTCAGCCACCGGTGGGAATCCCACCGCCGAACACGCCGTAGGATAATGTTAATGACAATATCACTCAAGCTCATTAAAGAGTATCAAACATTGTATTATCACATCCTTTTTTTTTAATATTTAACTTGAAAACAGGATATTTGATATCCTTTGAAAATATCTATACAAATGATAACTTTTTGATTATTTGAAAAGAAAATATTTAATCCGACTCTGTTCTTCTAAATAATAAAAAAAAAAACTCTATTTTAATCTCAAATATTTATTTTTCTAATAAAATTGAAATAATGAAATTATATAGCTTTTTTGTTGACATTATGTGCTTACCATTATAATTAAGGGTTTAAAGGAAATTAAATGAGTAAATTGAATTTAGTTATATACTAATGGCAATAATAAAGATATTGGCACAAGCAATAAATTTTAAACTTAATAAATTTTAAATTATAAAAAAAAACTACATTATCGTTGACATTTTATATCTAATAATATGTATATAGTTAATGAAAATACCTATAAACAAATTATTATTATTATTATTATTGAACGCTTACCATTATATAGTGTGTATGTGTATGAATATAATATGTAAATGATCATCTCTTGATAATAAAAAAATTTTAACAAAATATGTCATTAACGAATCATGTGAATCAATTCGTACCGTCCAAACATTAAGTTGATAACTCGAAAGACACAACAAGTTATGTCTTTCGAGTTATTAACTTAATGTTTGGACGGTACGAATTTTTCAGTTTTTTTTTTTCGAACAATTTAATTCAGTAATTTATTTGTAATACAATGTAAAAGCTTTCTATTAATAATTCAGGAAATCAATTTTTCTGTTAAATGAGTATCAATTTTCCTCCGCTTAATATTTCTTATACTTTTTAGTTCACGAAATTAATTATAAAAAAAAATGTCGAAAAACTGTTGCTACCCTGCCCTTGTCTAAATAAAATATAAAGAAACGCCCTCCGCATCATAGGAATCCTTTCTTTCTAGTGTTGAGAATATTTTATTTATCTCGAATATAAAATAAAATAAAAATGTAGAAAATAAATTAATTTATCACTCCACAGACAGATGATAAAATAATGATTAATTTCTTTCATTTTATTTATAATTATATATTATAATTGTATATAATATTAAATAACACAATAATTTATTAATAAAAAAATTATCCACCACGATAGCAATAATAAACTAATATAAAATTAAAATCTATATTTTTTTTTTTGCTACATAAGTAATTACATTTATATACAATGTTAGATTATGTAATAAATAAATGTTGATCCTTGAAAGTTTTCTTCTATATATTATTCTCTGTATTTTCTTAATTTCATATATAAAACCGTGTATATACACGTTTTAATAAAAATTTGATTGGAAAATATCAAAAAATTATTAAATTAATTTTCTTTTTCATAAATTTCTTCTTTTTACTTTCATAATAAATTATGAAATATTATATTTTTTTTTCTTCTCAATATTATTATAAAATAAGAAATCAATATGATTGATGATAAATTGATCTATTGCAATAACAAAAAAAAAAAAAAGTAAATAAATATTGATGAATAATGTCATAAACATAAAAAAAAAATTATAATTTTTTTTTTTCTTATGAAATTTAATATAAAACTTATCTGATCCCATGGGACGACCAATGAAGTCATTTTTCAAGACCATTCAGTTTTTGATTATACAATCAAGAAACTTTTTGCAAAATATTTATAGTATAATAATACATAATTTAATTTGAGAACAGTGGAAACATTATTTATAAGTTCATACTTTGTTGTATTGATCAATATAAATTTTCTTAATTGTGTAGCATTTGGAAAAATTGGTGCATAACTAGAAATGAATATAATTTAAAAACTCTCAAATAAATAAATAAATATTAAAATTGACCGATTATTTGAGCGTTTTTTTTTATTACAATTACACTGGAAAGGTAAGATCTGTGGCTATGAAATGTAGAAACTGAGAATACTTCAACTATTTTCCGAGATACACTGAGTTTTAACAAATTTTTTTCGCTATTCTTTAATTGTTTTCTCATCGACTACCAGACTGCCGGACAAATGTAATAGATTTCCACCGAGCCATGAAGAAAAAAGTCCAACCAATATAAATAAAAGTGACACTACTTTAAATGACTGTCGACAAAAAATTTGCAAATGGCTTCTATTACTTAGAGAAGAGTTTTTCGACAAAAACCCCTTTACTAATAACACACTACACATTATTATGTGTAAGTTTGAATGCAAAAATAATATCCTTAGTATGAGAAGAATATAATAGGGGAGAGGCTTGCATAGCTTTATTTATCATAACTCGTCAAAAAATGATCGTATTTTACAAAAAGTATATGCGTTGGAAAGAGGAAGTAAAAAGCTACAATCGTGGCCTAGAAATCATTTGAAATCTCAAATCTCAAAAAAATAAAAATTCTATAGCAAATTTTCAAAAGTATCTAAAATCGAACTCTTCAAATTTAGGCTTGCAGGTTGCCACCCTTTGGAAAATTGCTGAAAATGTAGAAAAATTGAAACTGAAAAGTGTTTCATTTAGAAATGTATTGAAATTTATTGAATTTCACTTACACACAGGAGCTGTAAGCATAAAGAAATGGCCGAAAATTGACATAAAAAGTAAAAATTGCAATATGGTATGGAATCATTACAAATATTCATCGGAATCACAATTCGAGCAAGTTTAATTACTGAAACACATTTCGCGGGAACCGCTCCTTTTCATTCGTGTCACATAATATATTTGTGTCTACTTCCGGCATTTTCTTCAAACAAATCATACCGTCATCAGCGCTTTCATCAAGGTGGCAACCTGCAAGCCAATAAAGGTGGCAACCTGCATTCTGACCTAATTTTGTATAATCCATTTAAAAAAATTGCCAATTCATAATATATTTTTAATTCTTTTTGGAATATGTTAATTGAATAAAAAAGAAACACAACCCAATTCTTTATATTGATTTGCTAATAAAAAAGTTCACTTTACGAGCACAGGACAAAAACACTATTTTTAATTTTTAAAGTTTTTTAAAATAATAATTCACACTTTGCTCAGTAAAAACTGTGTTATTGCGTCTGTCTGCTCCAAAAGTGGATTAAAAGTGACAACTGTTCTTTTGACGTCGATGTCAGTTGGAGTTTAGTTTGTGAGACTGCTAGAATGTCAAAATACATCAGTGGTGGCAACCTGCAAGCAGTGGCAACCTGCAAGCCTCTCCCCTATAAATTTCAAATTTCACAAAAATAAACATCAAATTCTTAACAAATAGCAATTTTTCGTAATTTACTTTCAAAGTATACAACCATTAATTTCAGAAATTCAAACTTAATGGTCCATTGTATACTTCTACAATTTTCCATTTGAATGTAAGTTTTTAGTTTTCGAAAAACCTTTAATAATTATTTCCTGATAGGTTAAATGAAATAAATAAGTAAAATCCCACATTAAAATAGAATATATAATAACATATATATTGCATTAAATATATCTAATTTTTCAACTTAAGTAATACCTGAATACAATTGGGAATCGACCTAGAATATTGTTTTTCATATATAACAATCCGTCTTAAACATTCTAGAAAAATGTTTGTTAGTTTTTTTTTTTTTGAAAAGATTCCCTTTAAAATCCTACAAATTAACTTAAATAAATAATTTTAACACACAAGTCTTTTAATATAATTTTCTTATATACATCCTATATAATTTCCTGAACACTATTAAGTTATACATTTTCATAAGTATGTATATATATTATATTAAGTTTCCTAAAATTTCTTTTCAAATCTATTTAATAACTAATAACAAAAATAACGTATGTTAATAATATGATTATACTGTCTGCAGATAAAATTGCATAAACATGTATAAATACATAATATAGCATATGTGTGTACAACATAGTAAAAATAAACCCCTTTGTACATACAATGTACAAACTTGTGTATATAAGAATGACCTTTTTCCTGAGAAATTTTTGGATTTAAGTGCTTCACATAACGATTTTGTTCATTTTGAAGATTTTCACAAATCTGTGTTCAGATTGAAAGCATTGGGTTGTTTAAAAAGTATCAAAACCATTTTATTCGTTCACATTTTTATATAATATTGATGGTTTTTAAATTTCAATATTCAAATTCGTGAAATAGTCTACCATCTGAAAAAAAAACCTAAATCTATCGTCCTTAACACTTGTAGGGATACAGTTGGGGAAACTATATACACAATATATAAGTTAATTATTAAAAATTTACAACTAGCTTAACAAGATTTAACCATAACAAGATTAACCATTTTAGTATAAAATTAAATATTTTAGAAATTAATAACGTCTTCCTTATCTTCGTATATCCTTTCGTTAACAAAAATTATAAAAAGACACAAAATATACATAAAAAATATTACAATAAAAAATTCTGGAACTATATGTATTAAAATATTTTCTTTGTAAATATACAAATTTTATAATAACTTGTGATGACATTAAACTAAAGTATGAAATAAAATTATTACACATTTAATTTACTTTTATGAACACAATTTTTAGTTTAAGGAAAGTCAAATACAACATTTCCATTGTAAATAAGGACGACTCCAGGTGCCTTCATTTTCGTTATTTCAGTACGAAATTGTATGATATCGTCTATATAACAGAGAGATAGAGAAAAAATCGTGGTCAAACCATTTTTTAATGTTATTCTAATTGTCATCGACTTGATATCATATTAATTTTTATCGGAATTCATTAATGCTGTAAAAAAAAATTAAATTAATATAAATTTATTATGGAAACTATTAAGACCTTTGACTGGTTGAGAACCTCTTACTCGCAAACTCAAAACCGTAGAATGAGATGAAAATGTACGAGATTGCGTATCAGACGTAAGGACGGACGAACACAATTAGTTCATTTTCTCATTTTTGAAAACCGGCTAGAAAATATTATATAAATCTAACCACATTTAATGTATTGTGAAAACTTGTATCTCCAGCTATTACTATTTTGTATATGTATTTAGAATTTAAAATTTATTTTTTCAAGTAATATTGCATCTATCATTTCCTCCTGCTAGTCTATTGCTCTTATTGAAATAAGTCTGTCTTTCGTTTAAGAAAAATGTATGTGTAAGTAAACCAACCTATTAAAAATTTCCATATCCAATCCTTCGTAAGTAAAATCATAAAATAAGTTTAACTCCTAGTTATTTTTCCAAAAATTATTAAATAAAAAAATGAAAATTTGTTCTCGGTGTTAATATTTTTTTATAAATTTTGATCTCTGAGTGAAGATTTTTTTTTATAATAGAGAAGACTTAACTTTATGTTTGCTTATCACATGGAAAATACTTTAATAGTGAACAAAATAAAGAAAATAAAAAAAGGATAAAGTTCTTAAGTTTGTGTGTTGTTATGTTGATATACTTTTAAAGCAATTATTATATATTTGTTACAGAGAACGAAAAATTTTTGTTTTGTAAATTTGGTTAAAAAAAGTTAAATTTATTTTAAAGCCACCTAATTTGAAGAAAATTTTGTAAACAAATAAAAAAGATACAAAACAATTTTAACATCCTTTTTTCATGCAAATTACTATACAACGTACGTAACGTGCAGAGATAAAAATATATAACGTAAATGGGTTTATTGATAATTTTTCAAAACAGAGATATATTTTTGATACAGTTCTTTTAAAATATTTCATTCGTTATCAAATATTTCTTGATGAACATAAAATAAGTACTTCACATTTCAATATTAGAAATTTTAATTGCAAAATAGAAAACTTATATGTTTATTTCGATTTGAATGAAAAAATGATCCATTGGTTGTCCATGATCTAAATCTAAGTGTTGGTCGTTGTGCGGTTTTTTTACATATTTGGGGATATTCATGAATTAATGTATTACCAAAATGTTCAAATTTTTGTTTGAAATTTATTCTTATTTCGGGAACATCAATATGTTAATTAAAATATATCCGTTTTCAGTATTCACGGAAACTAAGATATCACGATTACCAACCTTAATATTTATATAGTTTTGAGTCTGAAAATTAATTCTTTAATATTATCGAACTCATCACTTCTAAGGTTGAATTATTAGTTAAATTTTTTAACATTTTTAAAGACAAATTTTAAATTTTAAAACTGCAAAGTTGAAAAAAATTTTAATAAAGTTTAATAAAGTTTTTAGCTTTTCAAATTAATAATTTCGTCCTTTTTTTATTTTCAGAAAACTTAAATTTTATTTTTTTTTTTCTAACTCAAAGATCTGTAAATTATAATTTTTAAAAGTCAGTTATATAAAACCTTTTTCAAAACCTAAATAAAAAGAATTTTATTTAACTCATAAAAAAAAAAAATTTATAAAATTTATTTGGAAGTCAAAAATATTTGATTATCTATCTACCAAGAGCAAAAAGGACAATATAGGCTTTCAGAAACCGACTGTAATGATTATCTTTTATTTTTTATTTAATTTTTTTTCAACCTTTTTCTTATAAATTTTCCTTCCTCTAAAATTCAAAGGAAATTTGAACAAAAATATGTGAATTAAATAATAAATACTAAAAAAAAATAATGTATTTATATAAAATTTGATTGAAAATCTTTTTTTTTTTGTGTTCCTTTTGAAGATTAAATAGACCTAAATAAATAAATAAATAAAATTAGTTATTTTAAAAAAGTTTTTAGAGAAAAGTCATTATCAAATATTTAGTTAATTGTAGAAAAAAAAAACTGAATTCCCTTATTAAATAAATAATAATATTACTAAAATACTTATTGTGTGTTTATTTAAAAGAAAAAACTTCAAGGGAAAATATATACATATACTAGAATTTAAACATTGCTGTTTATATATTATCCCTTTTTTTATACATATTCATTTTTATAACTTTATGTCAAAAAATATAATATGTCTGTGGCTTACATTTTTTGGAAATTTTCTGAGAATTGATTTTTATTAAATTGAAGATTGAGAAGGCCAAGGCCCGCCAGCGGGCTGTAGCGCCATAGAGAAGAAGAAGAAATTGAAAAAAAACTTTAAAATTATTTCAACAACTCGATGAAGAAGAGCTTTATATAGTTTATTTGTATACAATACAACAGCTCATGTTTCTCCTTCTTTTAATTTAAATTGTTCGTTCGAATAAAAAAATTCAAAACTTTAATATTTTTTCATGTTAATTTTTTTAAATTTGTTTTTGTAAAATGTATATAGAAACAATTTTTTTTCAAGGGCTTATACCCTGTTCGTATTCAAATTTAAATTCCACTTACATTTCGGAAAACAAATTGCCGTTCGCATTACAAAATTTGATGAGAACTGGAATTTGACGATGTATAAAAAAAAATCGAGAAAGAGAAAAAGTTTTAGTTGTTGAAAATTTTGACTTTTTATCTCGCTTTTTATTTTGTTTTTTTTCATTTGACTCAATAACAAAATTTCAAAAAGTGAGTGAAAGTAACTATAAATGAAGAATTCTAACCCTGAGAAACTAGAATTTGAAAGTGGAATACATATACATATTCCGGAATTTATTTTTATATGAAAAATCCAGTTCATTTTCCTGAAATATTCCGGAAAACAGCATATTCCACAAATATTCTCCTAATGCGAACACCATATCAATAAGGAATTGAAATAAAACATATGTACATTACATACCCGTATATTGATTTCTTCATATATTAATTTATATAGTTTCATTCTAATAGAATAATAATAAAAATGTTAATGCTTTTTAAATTTTTTCAAATAAAATAAATTTCTTCAAATGTTCGTTCTTCATTGATCATTGAAAGGATACAAACTTCAAAGATATTTTAAAGTAATTTTTCATGAAAAAAAATCTACATAAATTTAATATACATTATTATAATTTATTTATATATTATTTTTTTAAGGAAACATTTTATTAATATTATATAAAAAAAAATTATCTAATTTTTATATTACAAAAAAAAATATATTAATCAAAAATGAAACAAATTTGGTTTTTCCTCAGGATAAATGAAAACTCTTTGTACTTTTCTATTTTATCGTATAATACCTATTTTGAAAACCAACCAACCAACATTTTTTTTTTTGCCAAAAATAATGTTCTTTAACCATTTTTTGAATTTTTAAATAAAATATTAAATATATTGAAGTGCAGAATGATATGTGGAAAATTTGTTTGCCAATATTTTAATGCCCTCTAACCTTAATGGCCGTAATAATAATTTTGAATCATTGCATAATATGTTTTCCGGCATATTTTATGTTGTGAGGGAAAGTCCAAAAGTATTCCAAACAATGAATTTAAAACTCTTCAGATCAAAATTTGACGCGTATTTTTATTAAGAATCGTTAAACTTATAGTAAATTGAAACCTAAACCTTGAAACTAGGACTCTCAAAATCTTTTAGGTAATGAACATGGACAGATTATGTTGAAAAAGCTTTGAATTTAAGAAATTTAGATGTCTCGAAAACGTTTCGCGCTATAGTTCAAGTTTTCCTATCTGAGGATTAAAAAAAAAAATGTTGTTTTTATAACAACCATCCAAGCACATAAATTTCCTTATTTCTATAGAATATTTTTATTCGAAAAATATATACTTTTTTTTTCAAGAATTAATCTGTAATCTATGATGAAAATATTGGTTTGAATATATAATTTAATCTTATAAAAAGAATATTCGTGCATTAAATGATGAAAGAAAGGAAAATTATATAAAAAAAAGGAGTTAAATTAATGTGGCAAAATTAGTCCGTTTGGATAATTTTGTTAAAAGTTTAGGGTTTTTAATTCTTTTTAAATAAATAAATATATTTTTTTCCAGAACAAGAGAATTAATAAATAATTATTAAATATTTCATAATGAATGCTCTTTAATTTATTTATCGCCATCTTGGGCTTTAGAATCTATATGTATAAAACAATTTTTATTTAAGTGCTAGTCTTTTAGTTAATAATTTTTTGAAGCTTAACTAGAATTTATTTACGGTGGCCGTTAGCAAGTATTCTTGACTAAAAACATTTTCTTAATGGATTTAAGCCCTTACATGGCTACAGTCACTTTATTTTTGTACGGCTAAATTGACATTTTCTAAAGTGTAAGTGCAGGTGTTAATGCACTTTTCTCGCTCAGTTCCTATTCCAAAAAATCATAATATATTTATATTCATAACGATATATTTAATTTTGATAATTTATTATGTGCTTTTTATTCCTTATTTTATTTGAAATCTAATAAACTTTAACATTTTGATTTTATATTTTTATTTGAATATTAATAACTACGATTCCCAATATGATTTCTCCAATTTGTATAATTCAAGTTTGTGAAGCATATCAATTTTCAACTTAGCGGGTTAATTTTCAAAATTGGCTACATTTATTTTTCCAAGTACTGATCACTAATATTTCGCTCATAATTTTAATAGAATATGTTTATGAATGAATATTTTATTATTCAAAAATACATATGTGAATAATATTACCTTTTTGCCAAAGAAAATATAATATTTCCTTAGTGACGTACAATGCATTGCACACACAGGCCATTCAACTATGAAAAACGAAACCATAATATCCAAGCTAAAATGATTTTAAATAAATACTAACACTGAGGATAAACTCATTGAGCAGTATAAAATAAATCTATACTCCCCACATATTTACCATACTTTTAAGTTAATTCATTTTTGTCTAAAAATTTTCTCCCTTCTGAAAAACAAAAAATTAATTACAAATTATACTTACACATTTGAAAATACTTTAATGTTCCCTAAGTAAAATCCATCTGTGAATTTTGCTAATAAAAATGAATTAAAAACACAAAAAAAAAGCAAAATTAAATATTTATTTAAACAAAAGCGTTAAAATCCATTTTCATAAAAGAAAACACTGTTGATCCTGGGAATATTATGTTTTTTTTTTTTGTTGTTCAAGCACATTATTTCATTTTGCTTGTAAAGAAAGCATAAACATTAAAAACATTAATGTTAACATTGAACTATTACCATTAATGATTATAATATTTTCCATAGATTTTTCAGCTAAATTTGAAATAAAAAAAATCAGTACGCTCCATGATTATAATACTTTCCATAGATATTTCAGCTTAATATAAAATTCAAAAAAATCAGTACGCCCCAACTTATTTCATCCCACTGTTACACAGTTCTTCGTCACAGCACAAAATAATAATTATAATTTTTTATTCAACAAATAAGATGGAAAAAACTATCTTCATCCAAATCTTAGTTGTGCTTATATGTCAACTCAACTTCTTACAATTTTGTTGACATGTCACGGATATTCGTAAAGGCAAAAAAATATTTTAAGTAGTTTTGTGTATAGAGCATTTTATTAAAATTATCAAATTATAAGAACACTTACAAGTCAAAACTATAGAGATGTATGTTTACTCCTAAGATTTTCGATTAGTTTTCAGTGAGTTTTTGCTGACAAGTCATAGAAATAATTTGAACAATTTCATTGAAAATTATTAGTTTTGTTTTTGAAGATCTTCACTAAAGAGTTTTTCTTTCCAAATTTACAATTAAATTTTTGTCAGCAATTTTTTATTTCGTTTTAAAGTTTTCCAAAAATTTTCCATCGCAAAAAGGAAAATTAAACGATTTAATATTAAAATTTCTGACTTTAACATAAAACCAACATACTCTTTTTAAAAATTTCTTTTTATGCAAAAAAAAATTATAATAACAATAAAAGAATAATAATAATAATAAAAAATATAATAAATTCCCTCACACAAAATGAGAATAAACTTAAATAGCTTTTCATTTACACTTTGCCAAGCATATATCTAAAATGTGTCAACACCACACACCTATATTGTTTTTTTTTGTGTCTTATTTTCTACTACACCCAAAAACATCTTATATAATTATTATTATTATAGTGAGAGCTTACGAGAAAGAAAAAACTTAAAGTTTACGAAAACAAAAAACAATCTTATTACTGACAAAAAAAAAATTCAAAACATTTTAAAGCATTCTTAATTAAAGTAACATTTTATTTCTTTTTATTTTTATAATATTTGTTGTTTTTTTTATATATATATTTTCTTCTTCTACTTGTCTCAAGTCTGGTTAATGCCTACGGATGTAATTTTGATAAAGAAAAATACAAAAAAAAAGAAAAACCAAAAAGGAAAATGAGCACAATAAAAATGTTAAACAAACTCAAAATGATTTTTCATATCAGTTCTTAAAAGAGAAGTTATCATCATCATAATGTTCATTAAAATAAGAATGTAAATTTCATTGTCAATCTATTACAAAAGGCAAAAATTTAGGAATATACTTTCTTTTTTTTTTTGGGTTTCAAGACTAAAAGATCTTGGAATATGATTTCGCATTTGGAATCATGTATTTTCTAAAGCAAACAAGACAACAGATCTTAAAATAATCTTTGGTTATTAAAGACATACACTGAACATAATGTACAATGTAAGAAATCCAGTATACCCAGGGAAAATTTGAATTTAAATTTAAATTTATATATTTAACACTGGGATAATAAAAATATTATATATTAAATCAGAAGACTACCACGAACCAGTAATATATTAAAGTAAACAATTATACATTTATATTGAATTTTACTATACTGTTTGTAATGTCAGGAAATCTTAAAATTATAAAGAACCAACTTTTTGTTTCAAATTCAAAGAATATTAAGATTTTTCTATAATTATATCTATATAGATGTTTATTGGAAAATAAGGAAGGAAGCACAAGAAAAGCTTTCATCTTAATTTTATAATTACAAAAAAACTTTTTCTTTTTGAGGAAAATTTTTAAAAAAGTATATACTATTGTTTTTCTGTTTTTACCGTCCAGTTCTGTTATGAGGAAAATGTTTATAATAATTAAGATTTTCTTTTGCACTCAGTTTTATTGAAAATCAGTTCAGCTTTAAATAAAAACAATAGAATTTTAATTTCTTGAATTGGAAATTAAGTTAAAAACCTAACAGTGATCTTTCATTGTCATCATGTTCTGTTGAACGAGAATAATTCTACCAAAATTATTTTTCCTTCTTCAAATTAAAAAAACTTTCGTTGGTAAATAATAATGAATTTTTCAAATGATGGGTTTGTTTAAATTAGTGTTGTTTCTTTTCATTTAGATTATTAATTCAGTTTTAATTTTAAATGACTTTGAGTCGGTTTAATACTCGTTTCAGATCAAAATAATTCTGTAATGTCTTATTCCAAACCTTACTTCATAAGATGGAAAATTGCCAAAAAAACACTTTCGTGTATCTTTTCCTAATATCGATTTAAAATTGTACTCTCGATTTCTAACTGTATTGATTAAATATTTTGAGACCTAAATGATTTTTTGTAAGATTTATTCAACGAAAGGAAAATAATTATTTCCTTTCATTCATCAAGCATTCATTCACAGAGTTTATTTATTACAAAAATTTTTAAAAAAATTTATTTGTTCAGAAATCAGATTTATAAATCTTTTCCTATAATGTCAAATTAAAATTAAATTCTCACTTTCTAACCACTATTATGTTTAATTTTGCTATAATGAACTAAAATAGAAAAACACATTACGAAGACATGAATTTAATGATTTTAATACACTGTAAAAAATAATGTAAAATTACACAAAACTTTACACTGCTAGCCACGTAAATTTACAGTATCTACCAGGTAAGATTTTGTTCATTGAATATTACAGAATTTTACGTTACAATATTACACAAATTCTGCAAATTTACTGAATTTTTTGTAATTTTGCAAATCAAACAGAGTTTTTACACAAATTTCTATTAAAATTACATAGATTCTGGAAAAGTAATATGTATTTTTAGTAAATAAAGTAAAACTAGATGGTTTTGGTGTCTAAAACTACATTCTGTAAAACTGTAAAAGTACAAACCAGGTGAAAATTTACATTTTGGAAAAACAAAATGTAATAGTTCATGAATTATCGTTGGATAGAAAAAACCAACGATAAGTCATGTGAAATTACTAAAAATTTTTACCAGTGTACATTTAACATGTTTAATTCACAACATACGCACATACATAAAACAACATATAATTTTCTTAAAAAGCATTTTAATGTTCTAATGTCATGTCATTTAACTAAAGTGTTTTCTATTTTTTTTTTTCATTAAAATTTTAATTCATTTTCATCTGAAATTTTGAAAGGGAAAAAATAGGAAAAATCTCTGTAATTCATATTCATGTATTTAGCGCATATAGCTTTTATAACGTTAATGTAAATTTATTTTTAAATTACTTTATACAATATATGTAATAAGAACATAATTGCTTAGACAAAAGAGATTTTAATTCACTTTTTAGAAAAGCGTAGCGGATTAAATATTTTTAAAATTTAATCTAAAGGTTGTTCATTATATATAGAATAAATTGGCGAACACAGTAATGAGATAATAGAATCTAAAAGTTCAATTTTCTTTTTTTCAGATAGCAAATAAAGCACGGACTCCTGCAGTTTAGTCACTACAGTCAATATGCAATATAAAATTAATTTAAATTGAAAGCCAATACGGTACTATTATTATGCCTTTCCAGATACGAATACAGTATAAGTTTTTTGGAAAAAATAACTTTCATACCATCCTAAGAAGTTACATTATTATTTTATATATGAAGATGTGTTGAAAAACTATAAATATAATGAAAAATTTTATACAAATTATGTCAAATTTAATAAATTTTATTATTTTAAAGTTTGACAATAATAGACATTTTCTTTAAAAACTTAAAAAGTTTTATTATCACGTACATAAGAAGTATATGACAAAAATAATGAAATCCCATATTTAAAACAATTTATGTGAAAATGTAAATGGCACAATAAAAACCATCAGTCAATGTGTTTTGTTTTTACATTTATAGAGGAAAAAATAAAAAGTAAAAAAGTAAAAATGACAAATTTTTAATCCCAAATGACGAAGCTGCTGTTTTACACATTAATAAAGAGCCAAAAATGTTTTTCATTTTATTAAAATAAAAGCAACAGCAAATAAAAAACTACTGACTAACCACATTGATAATTTTCATTCAAGTATCAAGAAAGATAATATAGCTATACAAAATATATTTATATTTCGTATGTTGAGTACTGTTAGAGGAAAAATTAACATTATAAAGAAAATTATTTGCTTTCCCAAGAAAATTATGTTATTTAAAAAAAAACATTCATCCTCGTCGACCATTTTAAAAATTTTATTTTTTTTCAAGATTTAAAGTTTTTTCGTGAAAAATAAACATTAGAAATAAATACAGGAAAGAACAAAATTTAACTTTCATTCATAAAAATCAGCTACTCGCTAATATCACATTAGGAGAAGCCAGGGAGGGATTAATGTAACTCACGTAATTCTGTTTTAAGATCAATTAATTTTTGTTCACAAAGAGGTCTGGCTTATGAATACCTTCAAAAAGTAATGGTATACCCTGTATGAAAAATCTTATTTTAGATTCTCATAAAAATATTACAAAAATAAGTAGACAGAAAAAATTTTTTAATTTATTGTTTCAAAGTTTTCTTTCATGAAGTTTAATTTCATTTCCTATCATTCAAAAATGAAAATATTAACAGTACAGATCTTCGTGTACGACGAAAATTATATACAGATTACCTTAATTGTCTTAGACTTCATGAAACTGAATAAAAAAATATGTATATAAATTTTCAAGATCTCTTATAATTCTCTCTCATGTAATATGTGACTTTTTAATCATATCAACACCTATGATACATATATATATTATTTATTTTACATAAGAAAGGATTGTTTATTATCTTTCTTTTCATAATATTTTAATTTAATATCCTTCGCCTAGATTTATTTATAATTTGTATGTAAATCATATTCATACCATATTTTATAATTTTATTTATTTATATATAATTTTAATCAGTAAAAGAAAAACGTAACACTTTGAAGTTTGATATTGCAAAGCTTCAAAAGCAAAATAATAAATGAATATATTTTTGGTTAAATTAACTTAACTTAAGTTTTATTTTGCTCTACTGTTATAACAGTTGAGGTGGTTGTATAATGATGATATTAAATATACATTCTGTTAAGGTAAAATAAAATATATAAGTAATTAAATATAAGAAGTTAGAGCGATAAGTTTACGCAATTTTGAAGTAAACTGCCAAATCCACAAAAACAAAAAGTACAATATTGAGTAAAACAACTTAAAAAAAATTTAGCCAACCAATTATATGAAAATCTAAAACAAAAGGCCACCCTGAGTATGAGATTTAAAAATTAATGTTTCCCAGTAATAATTTTATTATAATAACAAAATCCCATCGAAAGACTATAATAAAGAATTTTTATTGTGAATCCACTAATATAAGAATAAAATCCTAAAAGTTAATGTTACATCAACAGGGAAACCTTTCTCATTACCTATTAAAATTAATTTTTTTCTTTATAATTTAAAGAAAATTTTATTGCCAGAAATTAATTTATTAAATTTTTGTGTAAATATATTTAATTCGTATTCTCATTACAAATCCCAAATGAAAATTGTTATCTTTGTGTAGAAGAGGGGATATAAATTTATCTCTTATTTTTATAAAACCAAAAATCTTATCATTATTAAATATTAAAATATTCAATTTTAATTTACATAATTTACTAAATTTATGTATTTATGTATTTTAAAGCAAGAAATCCTTGCCCAAAAAGTTATATCCTTATGCAATGAATTACAAAATTTCTCACAACGCAAAAAAACTTATATACAATTCATTTAACTTGAAATGAATAATTTTCTTCAGAGAAAAAATAAAAATAAAAAATCAAGAAAATTATTTTCATTTATACAAAATCTTTTTCTCAATTGAAAGACAAAAAAAAACATAAAATGAATAATAATTTATGATTTTTTTTTTTTTAATTTTCATTTTGGAAATTTGTTGATGTTGAACTTTTCCAAATTGAAAACTTCGTCCTTTTGTCATTTTAATTGGACTGACAAATAAATAAATGCCATTCTACTATAGTGGTTTTGTGCAACAAAAATGTACATAACTCTTGATGGGGTGTTAAATCCTGCTTAGAGATAAATGGTGCTGTTTGAAAGTCAAATTAGTGGTTTTTATGACCTATTTCGATTGATATATCTACTAAAAATTTCGAAATCAAAAACAAGTCTTGAAATATGTCAAATTTTACTAAGTTTTGAGTATCTTGAAGCATAAAAATTTCAAAAATCTTTATATTCAAGTAAATGTTCTTTAAGATTAATTTTCCTAAAAAAATGAAATTTAACATAAATCAGTAGAGAATTTATTCAGAATTGAAGAAGATTTGAACAAGAATAATTATTTTATCCTTTCATAAAATTTAAAATTTTACAATTTTTTCATATTAAAATTCGTTTTATATAATTTGTTTTAAATTTTGCGTGCGCCAAATCAATTTTCCCAAGATAATATAAAAAAAATATAAAAACACAACACGAAGTTTTTCAAAGCTTAATTTTTCTTTTCTGTTTTATTATTTAAGAATATGCCAATATTCTAATTTTTTTTTATTGACATTGAAATTACTTTTAACTATAGGTACTTTCCTCAATAATTCGTTCATTACCATGAACAAGTTTAGATGCAAGTTTATTGAAAAATTTTATGTAAATCGATATTTTAAATATAATAAAATAGACAGAATAAAATTATACTGCATATTCATAAATTGTATTATATTTTATTTTACAGTATATTGTATATATTACATAATAATATTATAAATATATATTCAAAAATTGTGTTATTACAGTACAATGTATATATATTACATAATAATGAAATGTCCATTTAGATAAAACCAATAAAGTTCATTAATTCGTTTAAAAAATGAAACTATTTTGTATTTGGTTATACTATACATGTAGACGCATACATTTCCAGTCAATCCAAAATTTCTACTTTTATTTAGCAACAAATAAGATCTACATATTATATAATAACATTAAAATTATCCTTTATTTAACATTAACATTATTTAACAGTAGCTTTAAATTGGTACAGCTGACAACCTTTCGGTTATTGATAGTAACGCTTATGGTTTTTTTTATTAATTGGAATATTATTATGAATCCGGAACAATGAATATTCTTAAATTTTACATTATTTTGAGCATTCGAAATTAAATTTATTTAAATAATTTCTTAACTTAAATAATATCGCTTCTGTTTTACTCATATTAACATTTTTCACACTTTGTTTAAACCTTGAAAATGATGCTTACAAACAAAATAAAGTTATCATAAAAATTCAAAGAAAATCTTAACTTATTTCAATTTTAGGACTATAATTTTCCCCTGCTAATTGTACAACTTCTCCAGACATGATTTTACTTTTACATTTATGGGCCAAAAATATATAACAGAGACATTAATGAAAGTCTGTATCTCATTAAATGAATATTCAGATCACAAAATACAATTATTATAAGTTTTTTTTTTAATAAAATTAAAAATTTCTCTCGTATAGTATATTAACAAAAAACTATATTTATGTATATGCTATAAAAATGTCATAAAAATTAACCTAGAAGTATCTTTAAAAAAAAAAAATGTTTTATGTCCTTGTCCATGTCCTAGGAATTTATAAATTTTTTTATTTTTTTTTTTTCAATATAATTAAGTGTTAAATATAATATAGTTTTCTACACATAAAAATAGGTCAAATAACTATCTTAAAATAGTTACTTTTATATGAGACAAAATATTTTTACGAAAAGAAAATTGTATTTAATTTTAATTTTTAGTTTAGAGATATATAAAAAAAAGTATTTTTTTCAGATAAGAATACACGGGAAGAAATTTTTCGTCTTAATTGATATAAAATTTAAAGAAGAAATTAAAAATAGTGTTTTGATAAATAAGCATTTTTATAAAAATTATAATTATTATTGCAGAATAAGTTTGAAAATAAGTTGTTCCATATTCACATTATGAGTTAAGAAAAAATATTACAGCGACTTTACTTCACCAGTCAATCAGCAGTAATATCAAAATTTTTTATGTATTTCAAGACCAAGTACAATATTTAAAAAAAAAATTCAACGCAACAAAAATAATACAATCCTCACATAATAATAGTATAAACTTTGGCTAATATTATATAATTATATAATTTTGTATACTTTTAATTAAATAATTATTGTATTAAAATTTCCTATCCTATTTCAACAACAATAATTCAATTAACTAATAATTATTAAAAATAATTCTTTTTTATTATTTAATTCTTTTATATGCTGACATTATAAAATTAAATTTTTTATAAGGCTAATCACACATTTATATGTCATTATACAAAATTATATAAATATACATTGTTTTTGTTTCAATAATAATAAATTAAAATCATCAAAAAACAATAGGTTTAAAATTGTATTCATTATTCTGATATTATATTGTATTTGGAAACATAATTGGTACAAGCACTTGAAATTTGTTTATACAATATAAATATAAATTCTTAATTTTCAGTCTCGTCAATTATTTTAGTTTATTTTTAATTTAATTAGATGTAAAGATTTTGTAGAGTTTGTTCTATCAGAAATATAAAAATCTTTATGAACTTTGCTCCAGAAAGTTTTGTTATTAGCATTGTATTTATAATTGAATTATACAATTGATTGAATAAAATAAAAAATTGAATAATTAACAAGTAGTAATAAGAAACTATATAGTACAGTGAATTCAAACTAGAAATATTCTTACGAATCTAAGTATTCGAATTATGTAAAATATATATTATTTGTATTTACTTCATAGGAGGATAGTCGAAACAAATTCACAAAGCTTTCTATCACTCGCTTATTCCTAATTGGATTTTCAGGGAAACGTTTAAGAATTTTACAAGTACTTAGAAATTATAACACTATTTGTATGTCTGTGACAATATTGGATAATATTGTAATTTATGTCAATATTATATACAAACAAATATTCAGAGTGATTTTCTATCTTCAGTTTCTTTTGATGAACACATAGCATCCAATGCCAAACTGACGATATCATATAACGATATATACGAAAAATTTACTAATGATTGACGTCATTTTTATTTATATAAAAACATATATTTACACCTACAGTCGTACATACATATACATTTATATGAAAATAACTTACAAAAAAAAGAAAATGCTATAGGAATTTTTAACTCATAAGGCGTTCATGTTTACATCTACTTATTTATAAAATAAAATTTAAATATTAAATTTCTTTATATTTCTTAATGAAATTTTATATGTATTTTATTTTATCTTTTTATTAAATTTTTCTTTTTTTTAATTTTTTTTAATTACAGAATAAAATCTCACAAGGATAAGAAATTTATATAACTGATATTTAATTGGATTATGATTACATGGATTTTATTACATGAAAATAATACACATAATATACTCATATATATGTATATAAAATTTTAATTTCATTTAAAATTAAAACATAATTTATTACACAATAGAAATTGTAATAAATTTAATTTGTTAAAAAGGAAATAAAATATAAATAAATATATATAAATAAAACACAACAATAATGATATTATATAATGAAAGCAAAAAATTATAAATCGATGGCTGGTGAAAAAATGAAATCTGCCATTTTATATCCGTATGGACCATTAACTGGGACAGGATGTTGTCGTATGCTTCATGCAAAACATTTAGCTATGACAAGTGCAATATATACACTGGTAAGTTTAATATTAAAAATATTAATATTTTTGGGTTTTCTATTTTAACACACAAAAACTATACGCTTTATATTTCCATTGAAAAAATTATATAATAATTGTCATAAATTTTATTTTTTTTTAGTTTTTATAATATAATTTTTTTTTGCGAAATAAGTTCAAAACTTAAAGAGTCTGTTCACTTATTAAACGATTGAAAAAAAAGAAATCTCCCTTTTCTGTAAAACAAATGTCACAATTTCTAAATTGAGGACGTGATTTTCTGCATTCTGTATAATCTGCTAAAATCAACTACTTATAAAACAATATTTGGCTGACTGAAATCAAAAACTTATAATAATACGTGACCGACCGAATTTTCTTACCCATTTTTGCCTGTTTTTTCTTTTCTATACAATTTTAGTTTTTGAATTCACTTAAAAGTAGACATATACAAATTTAGTTTGTTATGGGAAATTAAAAATTTCCCTTTGCAGAATTTAAAAAAGTAAAATTGAATTTGTGAACGATTTTAGGACAAAATTATTTCATTTTTTGAAATAACAGCAGTAAAATCGTGTCGTTCACAAATTAAAAAACTTGGAAATTGAAATCCGATTTAATTTTTTTAAATAATTGCTAATAAGTGAACAGACTCTTAATATGCTTAAATGAAAATTCTACATAATATGAAATTTAAAAATTAAATGTAAAATAAGTAAGGATAATTAAAAATGATTGGAAACTGTCATAGTTTAGTGAAAATAAGGTCAGAAAGCATTCAAAATATTATATATTATCGTAAAAATTATACAGAACTTTCAATTTCCGGGAACAAAGAACAATGTGAACAAAACTATATTCAAATTCAAAATATTACAATGTTAAAAGTTTCACATTATATCATACAAACCAATGATATTAAATACGAAAAAATTTTATAAGCTAATTTAAAATAAATGGTTCATCATTTTAAAATTTCTATATACAACACTGGTTATAATCCTTCTAAAAATATTTATTTTTCTACACCCATTCGTTCAACAATTTTTTTTTTTATAAGAATTTTCCCAACAAAATTGTACACTTACTTAAATCACATTAAATTACGAATTTTCTTATTGTCATTATAATTTTCATTGAAAAAAAATATATATATGTATAACAATATTATTATTTTGGGTCGTAACTTAATACGCCAGAAATCTAAAGATATTTATCCTTTTTTTTTTTAATAACAAAAGAGAAAATTTTGAAAACAGAACAAAAACAATTTTTCTTCATCTGAAATTTCAGAAACAAACATTTTCCAATTTAATGAGCTCAAAAAAAAAAAAAAACTAGAAAAACAAACCTGTTGAATTTGATTTTCCTGTGATGATCAAATATAAAAGAAAAAAAAATTTATCTCACAATAATTTTTGTCTGCTGAACAGATAGATAGAAAATGTATTGGACAGAAATAATAATGGGAAAAATTTACAACAAAAAAAAAAATGCTCATAGTTATAAAAGAGACAAAAATAAAATCGATTTTTAAAGATATTAAGATGAAGATTGCTTTATCAATAAAAAAATACAAAAAATCCTTATTGTATTTTTTCTTTTCATTTCAATGAAAATAAAAAAGGATATTTACTTTTTTTGTTCTAGTCAATAAAATTTTCATCTCAGTAAAATCACTGAAGATATATACTGAAAAAAAAAATTAGTGGTTGATGTGAAATTTTCCGGAAGTGCTACCAAAAAAAGCTCAAAAAATATAATTTTTGTAACACTATTTATTGTTTCAGAATTATAACCATACGATAGAGAAATTTAAGATGATTTGAATAATTTATTAGCTACAATGTCTGCGTTTTGATAAAATCGACGGGTTGAAATAGAAAATAATATAATTTTGGTGATAAAGGATGTGGGTAATTCTTGACATCTCGAAGAAATTGAAATCGTTCCCCCCACTATTTAACCGCAGCGGCGTTTGAATTATTTCCTTTTTACATATATTTCTTTTTCCAAAAATTCTTCTTGCAAAAGAATTCTCTCTCTTTTGGTTTCTGAATTCAACAAGATTCAAACCAAGATTACCAAGCTCTAGCGCAACAAAATCACTCATTCGGCACTCATGCGGTATTTTGAGGGCCACAAACATTCCAGGTAAAACAACTTAGTCAAGCAAATTTATATGGCGAAAATATAAATTTATTTGTTATTTAAAAAAATATATATATATATAAAAATTTCCATTATTGAATCGTCTTAAGCTAAAGCTGAGTGTAATAAAAAATTTTATACTTGAATAAATTTTAATTTGTATAAAAAAGTAATAAATTTTAAATTGACCGATTATTTTTTTTTCTTTTTGGAATAAAACTTTTAATGTTGAATTTTTTTAATAATAATGAGAGACAATCCTACGTTATTTTATATAATTCTGATGATAATAAAAATGGATTAGTTTCAACAACCATCATCATCAGAACTTTTTAATTAAAAAAAAAAAAAAAGGATGTATAGAGTGAACTTAAATCCTCATCAACCAATAAGCTTTTATTTTGTTGTTTTTCTATATTCATTTCTATAGGGCATATTATTCATGAACAAAAATGTATATAAAATTTTACCTTGATAATCTCCTTGTGTGTATTTTAAATATATGACGGGTTGTTGGAACGAAAAGTTATTCAACCTTATACAAAAAAAAAAAAAAATTCTCAATTTTAATAATTAAAGAAATTATTTCATTGGTATTATTTTTTTTCGTAAATACAAGAAAAATCATTTTTGGTTTAACAAACGCTTCATTTATGTGAATGAAAATAGGTATTTTAAAATCGCAAACAAGTGAAAATCGTAATTCTTATGTCTTTATACATGAAAAATACAAGAAGAATCACGGATGAAAATGTGTGGTACCAAATTAAAAAACTGTGTTTCTGAATATCAGAAATTCTTCTTTTTTTTTTAACTTAATATAAATTTTACTCAATTGAAGGAAAATTGTTCTTCAATCGAGCTGATTATTTTCTTCATGATTATTTTATTCAACCGAGCTTTAAATTCGTCGAGTTAAGAGAAAAAGAAAAATCTTATTCCAATTAAGATTTCAATTTCTCAAATTAATCGGATTCTAAATTTAGCACAAAATTATCTTAATTCTAACTATTCTAGCTCAAGTTTAGGAAATACATGACGGTTTGATGTGTACGTCAAAAGAATTTGTCTGTAAGTTTTCTTTCTGTTCCAATTTTTAAGATATAGGGGAAAAATTGTAAAAAAGACAAGAGATCAAGCATTTTAATTTCAGTACTTGAGACTGTTTTTTATTGAACTCTTGAATGCCATCTCAAAACTTTCATTATAACGAAAGAAAATTTATTTGGAACTTAAAATGGAAAAAAAATTCCTATTTTTTCTTCAAAAAGTCACATATAATAAATTCACATATTACGTAGCTTTGAACTTCATATATTTATACAGCTGATTTTAATTGAAAAATCTGTATGGAAGCTTTTTTTATATATAAAATAAGAAGAAAAAAAAATAAGAATTTATTTTTCATTTTAATGCAATTTTGATAAGAATAAAAGTAACGACACATTTTCAATTAGTAAAGGAAATTGAGTTCATTTTCTTTTCCCTTAACAGTTCATTTGGTTTCTTATATATTATTTCGTTTTTATTTAGAAAATGAATGTGAGTGAAATGAAAATTTTATTGATTTTTATTTTTTATTTTTGTATTTTTTTTTTTTTTAATTTAATTGAACAAACTTAGAGAAAAGTTTGTTTATATTATATTTTTTATTATTTCTTATATGTATATATTTTTATTTATATATTGTTATTAACAAACAGAAAAATAAATATAAATAAAGTAAAAAAAAGTGAAAAAAAATAAGAGATTTTATGGGATTTTCATTATTTTCTTTTTTCATTTTCTTCTAACTCCATTGATTTTTTGATTGGCTTATTTCGCATATTTCCTTTTTTTTATATAATTTCGGTTACAAAAAAACCTTATAACAATAAATTTGAATATAAAATTGAATCATTTAAGATTGTGCAGGATATGATTTTGTGTTAAACGAATGAAAAACCACGCAGATAAATATTTTTGAAATCAAATACCTAAAGCATAGAGCCAAAATAAATCTAATTAATTTTTTAAGGATGGAAAAAAAATCAGGTGTTATTCTGTGACACTGTTATGAATATACACACTCTACTATTGAATTTTAAAATTTCTTTATATTTGTGTGGAAACATTATTAGGGCTACATTTTTTTTGTAATACCTTGTTCGCATTCAAATTTAAATTCCATTTATATTCCGGAAAACAAATTGCCGTTCGCATTACAGAATTTGATGAGAACTGGAATTTGTTGATGTAAAAAAAAAAATTGAAGAAGAGAAAAAGTTTTTGTTGTTAAAAATTTTGACTTTTTATCGCGCTTTTTATCAATTTTATTTTGTTTTTTTTTTTCATTTTGACTCAAATTTGACGCAAAATTTTGTTGCCAACTATAACAAAATTTCAAAAAGTGAGTAAAAGTAACTAAAAAAGGAACTATTTTTTTATAAATATAGAATTCTAACCCTGACAAACTGGAATATGAAAGTGGAATATACATATTCCGGAATATATTTTTATATATGAAAAGTCCAGTTCATTTTCCTGAAATATTCCGGAAAACAGCATATTCCACAAATATTCTCCTAATGCGAACACCATATAAGAAAATGAACGACAAGAGAAATCGATATGAACGAAAAGTGGCACAATAGTAAAAAAAAAAATTCGAACGAATTTAGCAATAAAAATATAGAACACTACATCATAAATTAAGTATTTAGCCCGTTTTCAACATTTCCATTGAAAATACTTTATTTTAAGAAACCTTGGTCACAACCAAAGGTTAAACTTATTTTCATATTCCTTCAATAAATACCATTATACAATTTTCCTCTAATCTAAATCTGAACATATACCTAGTGTTTTCGAAAACGGGCTAAATAATAAAAATAATAAAACCAAATAATATAACCAAAATAATAAAAATACCACAAACAAACGAAATTAATTGAATTCCATAATCAGGTTTTATTAAAAATTCATAATAAAGGTACACTTAAATTAAGTTTATGTCTGAAGACATTTTACAAAATTAAGCAAAAATACAATTTTTAGGATCAATTTTAATTGTGAATAAATACGAATAAAGAAAAACTGTGTGATACCTTTTTTGTTTTTTTTTTTTGCTTTGCTAAATATAAATTGTTGTGAAACCTATAACTAAAATAAAAAAAATTCTGCAAAATATTATTTTATATTTTTGTCTGGACGACTAAAGTTAAAAACAACTTTAGGGCAAAAATAAACACAAAAAAATTTTTTTTTATTTAATTTTTGTTTATTTCTTTGAACTCTTGAACTTTGAAAAAAAAATAATATAAATAAATAAACTTTGTTCTCAACTAATTTTTTGATAAACATAAATTTTAATGTTAAATTAATTTTTTTCTTCTTTTTTTTTTCTCTTCTTTTTCTTTTGTGTTTTTTTTCTTGCGTATATTTTCAGAATATTTCAATATTAATTGTTTTATTATATGCTTGGCGAATAAGCATTAACGTTAAAAAATCAGGAGATTTAGAAGATGTTTATTATGGTAAGTATTATATATATACCTAATAATCATAAATAATTCATATATAGATATAATTAAAAAAAAAAATTATACGATAATAAAGACAAGAGAAAATCATCTGTTGAAAGCTTTTGTTTTACAAGGCTGAAATTTATCACACATAAAAAAAAGTCCTTTAACAAAGAATAAAGTTCTATACTTGAACTTTTCAGCACAATCCTTATTTCATCTGCGGTCATTTCTTTGAAATTTATCGCGGTTTATTTACAGATCTAAGATGACGATTCAACTTGATTTCACTGAAAAAAAATGATTTCAATTATATTTTCCGTCAGAAATATTTTAGTCACACTATTGAACGAAGAAGTCAAAAAATAAAAGAAAATTAAAATTTCATTATGCGAATTCCATTACTTTGAAAAAAAAAAAAAGAAGAAAATCAATATAATTTTGTACAAAAATTACCAAAAAAAAATTGTTGATACAAATTAAATATAAATAAGTAATAATGCTTCAAGAAATATTTTCATTTAATTTTAGAGAGGATACTTTACCAAACTTTTCATTATCATGCTTAGCAATAATGTTTTTGAAAAGACTGATAATCTACACCATCGAAGAATTATTATTCTTATTTTTTTTATTTTAATAACAAACTATGTAAGACTTCAATGATATAATTTAAGGAAATCCTCTTTTTCCTTTTGCAGAAAACTCCCCAAAATATTTTGCAAACAATATAAAATTGTTCAACATAAATATAATTTGTATATGCGTAAAAGAAACAAATTTAGACTGATTTTATTTTTTTTAAAACAAAATACGAACTTCTTTTTTAAAATTTTTTATTTAATTTCTGCCAAATAAAATTATTTCTTAAAGGCATTTTGGTGCAAAAAAAAAGAAAGAATTTTCCTTATAAATTCGCAAATAAATTTATGATGTTATTTATTTGCTTTAAAAACAACCAAATTATAAAATATTTATAAAAAAATATAAACATTATATTCTTCTTGTTATTATATTTCAATATTATATAAAGTATGACAATGTTTAGGAACTAAAAACATATTATTTTACATAAAATTATTTAGAAAAGAAAAACCACCAATTTGAACTGAAAAGTCCCATGAGTCCTTTAATTTAATATTTTTTATTTCAATATTATTAAGGTGACGTTTTATATTAAACGAATGAAATAAACAAAATATTTTTATAGCATAATATCAGAATTCGAAGGAAAAAAAGTATAATAAAGTCTAATATCCCTAATTACAATTTAAATATGTATAAGTATATAGCTACTAAATATTAGTGAAGCAAATTAAGATTATTTTTCCTTGAAAGTAATAACTTTAGTGTAACAACCCGTGAAATTATGTCAATTATAATTAGAAAAAATATCATCAAGCTACAACTTGGGTTAATATGATCATTTTTTTAGCACTATAAAAACAGATAGCTGCTCTATAGTATCGGTATGTGCCTGTATCAAATCGAACTATTGAACTACTTTGACAAAATTTGTCGTAGCGAGTAAAAATATGTCGAACATTAACTAATTGAAATATCATTAAGAATAATATCAATAATCGACAAAAAAAAAATTTCTGAAACTCGCTTTCAAAAAAACTAAAAACTATGAATTAGAAACATTTCAAACATTTGGACGAGATATTGCAGCAGTTATATAGATTTCTGCTATATTTTAAAGATTGTTTGTCGAAAAACATAACGTTTATGATGTGTACCCAATATAAGAATCTAGGCTAATTCATCGCCTAGCAATTCATCGCCAAGCAATTCATCGACAGCAATTCATCGCCATCAATTCATCGTCAAGCAATTCATCGTCAAGCAATTCATCGCCAAGCAATTCATCGCCAAGCAATTCATCGCCAGTAATTCATCGCCAGTAATTCATCGCCAACAATTCATTGCCAGCAATTCATCGCCAGATGGATTGCTTGGCGATGAATTGCTGGCGATTCATATTTTATGTTTTTTTTTTTAGTTTCTTTTTTATATTTCGGCCTTTGAAAAATGTATGGAAATTTTGAGTGGCCATATCTCCGAAACGAGGCATTTCCGAGAAAAAAACGTTTGGATTTGGTGATTTGGGAACCGCCACTACTTCCTCACCAAGTTTCTGCCACAACGGGCTAATTTTTTTTTTTCATATTTTGGAGGAAAAAAAAATTTCCATAGAAAAATGTATAAAAATTTTGAGGGGCCAAATCTCCGAAACGGAGCATTTCCGAGAAAAAAGCTTCTGTATTTAGTGGTTTAGGCACCGCCTCTACCCAATCACCAATTTTGAATTTCTGGCGATGAATTGCTGGCGATGAATTGCTGGCGATGAATTGCTGGCGATGAATTGCTGCCGATGAATTACTGGCGACGAATTACTAGCGATGAATTGCTTGGCGATGAATTGCTTGGCGATGAACTTTTTGGCGATGAATTGCTTGACGATGAATTGCTGGCGATGAATTGCTGGCGATGAATTGGTTCACGATCAATTGCTAGGCGATGAATCAGCCGCTTACCCAATATAATTATGGCAAAGTAAAATTTTTAATAAAAGCATTTCAAGGAAGTTCAAAATTACTTTTTTTTCATAGTAATTTCAAAATTTTTCAATAATGCGAAAAATATAAAAATATCTAGGGGCCTTAATATTCAATTCATTAGAATTTCATTTTATTAAAAGTAAAAACTATACCAATAATAAAATTATACACAATTTTATTAAATCCATTTTAATTTTCATTTGAAATTTTATTTTATTTGAAAATAATAATTTGTAACGAACATTGAAAATTTTTAATTCCATTTTAAATTCATATGCAAAACCTTATCTCTGTTAAATGCTAACTGGTTTTTTTAAGGTTATATGTTCATTATACATTATTTAATGTCAATATATTTTCAATCCCATCTATTTTAACCATGAAAAACGGGATAATTAAATTATGTATCAAACATTAACAAAGGTGTACTACCTTTACAGATAGAAAATTAAGATTTTCTTTTTTCAATTTTGCTGAGGTAATAAAGGTTATAATAAAAAATAAACTTTTACAACAACCTAACTTATAATTTTCCTTTAATAATGCATGAAGATTGTCTACCTTTGTTTTGATGTATAAGATCTAGGCAAAAAATACATAAAATAAATATCATTCTTCATAATTTCTTTTATTAGAGATTTATTATTCATAAATAATAAATAATGTCGTAAAATTTTACCCAATACAAATGTCATTAAATTAAATAAATGCGATTGTTATTGAGGTTTTTATTTTGGAAAAATTTCAAAAAACTTCTTCAAAAATGAATTTTCGATTAATGAATCTAGTTACTTAAACTTATATTGAGCTGGAAAATGCTTCGACACTACATAAAAACATAAAATTTGATTTCCATGAATTTAAAAGAAAAATTAAAAGTTTTTATTATATTGACAAAGAGCCGGAAATGAGAAAAATTAAATTATAAAATTATAAAATATTAATAAAATATTAATAATATAAAATATTATAAAATAATAATAATATTGTAAATGTTAAATAAAAAAGTGCATTGGAATGCATTTATCGAAATTTTCTTCAAATAATATAATATTTCTGGTATTTTCTATTTCAAAATTTCAGGTGTACAGATTGCATATTTCGCCATTATTGGTACACAAATGTCAATGATAATATTGAGCATAATGTTAATATTCGGTATTTATAAGGTAAGTAAAAAAATATTCAATACATACTATGTAAAATAATGTTGTAAATAAAAAGGAATAAAACATATATACATATATTTATATAAATAATAATCTTTCACGTTCAAATATTTATTTAATTTTCCAATTATTCTCATTCCATTCTGTTGTCGCATGATGACTTCCTCATCAGGTAAAAATAAATCCTATTTCAGCTGATTAATGTACAAGAAAAAGGTTTTATTTTTTATTTATAATTTTTGTTATTTATTTTTTAAGTCAGGAAATAATTTTAAAATTAATATTTTTAAAGGTAGGAACGTATAAATTTCATTGAGAAATTACAAAAATATTTTGTTTCTAATGCCACCTAATCTACCCTCAAAAAAAATATTTTTTATCTTCCACAATATCAAAATCTGTAATATCTGATTTTGTAAGAAAAAATTTGAAATTTGATTAGAAATTAAATTATACTATAATATGAAACCGTTTTCCTTTAATTTCTTATTAAATTTGCTTAATAAATAATAAAACTTCTGAAATATAAATTCCATTTTCCAATTAGTTTTTCCGCCAATTATTCACCTTTTCTTTTTTTTACAAATCAATTTAAAGTTTTGCGTTATTAGAATTTCATTTATTATCAATTTAAGTTAAAAATTTGTAGATTTAATTTATTGGGAATATTATATATCTTCTCATTTTAATTTCTTTTTATTAGAACTTCAAAATATGTCTATTTTTTACGTCAATATCTACCAATTTGACGTCACAGAAATTATATTAAATTTCAAAGTTTAACGAATTTATTTTCCACCTGTATGGTTTTACGTCAATTTCCATTATTTTATTTATCTTCTTTAACGTGGGATTATCAAAAATAAAATGAAATTATTTATTGTTAAATTTTATTTATTCTGATAATGGATTGCAATCAATCTGTCTTCAAACTTAAACAAAAAAAAAAAAAAAAACAGAAAAAACAAAAATAAAAAATTAACCATATAAAATAAATCCCTTCTTTTTTTGGATTAATAAGACCTTTTCGCTAAAATGTGCTACTTAATTTTTTTTATGCACATATTTATATATAGAAGGTACATAGTTTGCGATTTTTATGAACAAATGTTCTTCTGCTTCTGTTTTTATTTATGTATATATTTTTATTTTTAAATAAAAATAGGATACTTTTTTTATGAATTTCGACAAAAAAAAAATAAAAATAAATAAAAAATAAATAAACAAGCGAAGCTAATAAAATTGGTTTAGAAAGATTTATGTTTACGTTTTCATTCAGAAGTTTTGTACATTTTCTTTTTATGAACACCTTAATGATAAAAATAAAAAGTAATCCTTTTAAATGTAACAATAAAAAATTTAACGAAAAAAAAAAAATACTGAAAAAAAAAAAGATATTTTGAATAAAACATGAAAATTTCAATTTTAATTTAACCAAACAAAATGATAGAACAGTGCTAGTTCAGTTAATTTTTTTAAATTTTATCCAGTCAGTGTATCATGTCATTGGTATCATTTAAATTTTTTAATTAAAAAAATTTGCAGATTGCAATATTGCACTAATTGTTTGCTTCGTAATACTTTATCTTCACTTTTACCTTAAAACTGACCTTAGAGCGGAACTGACCTGTATACTGACCTGTGAACAGGCCTTTCTCATGCAAAAAAAAGGAAAAAAAATAATTAACCTTTGCGTATAAGGCCAAAGGACAAAAAAAGTTAGTTTGCAGACATTATAGTTGCCAACTTTTCTGCTTTTTCCTTGCTTTTTTCTATTTTCATAAGGTTGGCAATACAAATTTAAAAATAAACAAGATAAAAAGGAGTTTGTTTACACATCTTTTTTTTTTTAAGTGTCAAAAAATAGAGTGTGTACGGGTTTCGTTAAGGTGGCCTTAGGAATAAACCTTTGCAGACAAGTGCAGATACGGTATAAGGAGAAAATATAAGATAATGATATTTGAGTGAAATTGAAATTTTAAATAAAAAAGTTGATGATTTGAAACACATTACATGTCAGGTGATTGTAAAACATCAAGTCAGATTTTGATCATATTCACAAAAATGATTTCTTATTTTCTAATAATTTATTCACCACAATAGTAAGTGTTAATAATTATAAAAAATTAAGCATATCAAAAGAAGGCAAAAACTAGAATTTGATTCAGAGTCAGATTTATAGTATACAATTGTACCTAAAGGGTATACCTTAAGAAATTGAAAAGTAAATGAAAATAAATTTAGAATCAGAAAAACCATGTCAAAATTTTCAAATAAAAACTTTAGAAAGTATTATTAATCGACTTGAAAAATGTGTTTGAAAAAAATATCATTAGAAGATTTTTAAGATAGAAAAGTTAAATAAGTGTTTTTTTTTATTCTATTCTATGTCAATTTTTTTTTCTATATAAAATTATATAATTTTCACACGCATTTTTTAACAACTTATTAAATTTTCAAAATGAAATATCATTTTCTTTTCTTTCTTAATATCAAATTTGTGCCTCAAGTTTTCTGTTTTTCTTTTTTTTAATATTATTTATTGTCCAAATGATTTATGCTATTTTATATTTTCATTTTTCAAATGTTATTTTCTGAAGGCCAACATAAAAAAAAGATTATGTATGTATATATACGAATCACAGTGTATTTCGTTATCCGTATATACAATTCTCCTAATTTCTTTCTATATATTAATGTTGTCTGGGTACAATATGATGATGATGATATCTCTTGATAATTAGATTTATTTTATTAAAAAAGAAATTTTTTTGGTGATATTTTTCTTTTTCTCTATGGGCATTGTTTTTAAAGGAAGTTTTGGGTGGATTCAAAATTTTTGGATGATTATATCTTATATGTTTCATTTAAATCACAATACACATTAATTTTAATAAATTATGCTTCTTAACTACATACCCCCTTAATCTTAACATTAAATTTTGATAAAAATTAGCAAATTCACAAAGATCTTGAGATAAGAATTGTAATTTTATATTTATGTTGAAAGCTTATTCTAATAGTAGCGATGTAAGAATTCTTGACTTAGAACAAAACTATATAATATGTATCTTCTAGTTCATACATTCAATCTTAAGATTCAGTGTCATACCTTATTCAGGACTAACAACTGAATTCACACTGCAATCAACCTATAAAAGGCCGAATTTATATAAATACAAAAATTTAGACAAAAAACACACAGAGCGTCGTGTATTTGAAATTGTGAAATCCGAAATAATGTTACTGTCAAAATTAAAAAAATAAAATAAATAAATAAATCGATTCTGCCAAAAGCTGAATAAAAAAAACCTAGAAATTTCTTTAGACAATTTTATGTTCATAATTTCCCGAAATGACAAAATTTTAAATATAAAAGTATTTAAAATAATACTTTTGGTTTTCAATCAAATAAAATTTAAAAAAAAAATCCATAAATCTTTAAACTACTTACAAATTTTCCAGAGTGGTATCCACATTATCGCCCTGTAAAATAAAAAAATAAATAAATTTTGTAAACTAATCTAATGAAACAAAACATAAATTTCATTCCAAAAGTCCATAAATAAAACATAAAAAAAAAACTTTTTCTCCCCTTTGGATCAAAAACACAAAAAAGAATCATTCTTTCGCTCTATTTCCTTTTCTGAATGAATAAAATAAGAAATACATTATCTTTTTCTTATACATAGTATATACATTTGTATATTTATAGTTATGTATGTACATGTGTAAATATATATAAACCCTTCGTAATAATCTTATTTTTAAAAAAAGCGAAAAAAAAATTCTCAAGAAAACTTTCATATGAATTCAGTAAGGGGTTAAGAAAATTATTTATTTTTTCCCCTACACAGAAAAAAATAAATTAGAATAATTGACTAAACATAATTAAATGAATCAGATTTCTTTAATTTAACTAATGTTTTAAACAAATTAATTACTTGAATAGTTGAAAAAAAATTCAAAACTGACTGATTTTTCTAATGAAAATTCATTGATTTGAGTTTTAAAATACAAAAAAACCAAAAAAGTTAAAAAAAAAAATTAAAAAAAATCAAAAAAAACATTTGAGTTGTTTTTTGTATTTGAGGGGTCAAAAACGGATAATGCAAATTAGATATTTCATTTAAATTAGTAAATAAATCAAATAATTACGATTTGTAGCAAATCATTTAATTAAGAATAGCTGACAAAATTTTAAATATAATTAAACAGTTTAAATGGCTAAAATTCAATCACAAACATTAGATGATTTTATTTGAAGTTTAGATAAAAAGGCTACTCTTTTTTTTCTGTGTACATTTAGGTAACTTAACTTTATATCTCTGATTCTTCCATTGCAAAAAAGAAATAATTGTTTTCGTGTATATAATATGTATAGTATGTATAAAATAAGTATAAGTCAGTACAATATGTGGTGGTACAAAGAATTATGATTCAGCACTTAAGAATATCAATTGTAATTTTACAAGCAATAGTAAGTAACTATTGGAGAGTCAAATTCAAATTAATCTTTCAATTGGAGTTAAAAGGCTTTTGCGGCCTTAGTTATCATAAAATAGAATATTTCACTTATTTGTAACAGCTAAAAAAGATTAAGAAAGCAAATGTTGAAAGTAAATTAAAGGACTTACTTCATACTTAGTAAAATTAATATAATCTGTATACAAAATACATATATTTATACTTATGTTATAATATGATATAGGATAGTAATAAAATTTATAAAGTTTATTTCAAAATACAATGAATTCTGAATAAAAAATTTATACTTTTTAATAATTTATTATTATAGAAACATTATTCTTCATCAAATTTAACTTAATAAAAATTTATTGGACAATAATTAGAAATTATTGCTTTTTTTTATTTTCATATTAAAAATTAACTTGTAATATTTTCATTTTGTTTTTTTTTTTTAAATAAACCACAAGAGAGAGGAAATGTTCCATGAAATTTCTTGATTTATGCCATAAATTTTTTTTATTATGTATTGGATCAGCATAAAAATAAACATTATACATTATTTTCTCATAAAAAGATTATTCACAAAAAAAAAAACAGGAACTCTTCATAATTTTCCTCGAAATTATAATAGGTTTAATAATATTATATCACTAGTCGAAATACGGTAGTATCGAATATATATAATATGAATGAAGTATTCACGAAATATAATATATAATATGAATGAAGTATTCACGAAATTTATAAAACATTTTTCAGTCATTCAAGTCAATCTCAATGTCAATTGCCGGGAACCAAAAACCTAGCCATACAATCTTAACTTTAGTACTGTTTATTAATATAAAAACAAAAAATTTTGATTTCATATGATTTTCAAATAAATCCAATTTTATAGAAAACATATGATTACCTATGTGCCGATATCTCTTTATAATAACCTTGTTAAGAATGTTATTTCCTGAAACCCACAAGGATTGTATATTTTTGTAAAAAAAGAAAATCCTCAAATCGTGTTTATTTGTATTATCAATCTCTTAAAGGGACGTTATTATTATTATGAAACCAATAAAAAAAAATATATACATTCAGACCACATCAACAAGG